>JAPDVR010000003.1:33746115-34133615 GCA_026230005.1 Gila orcuttii
GATTTATTTTTTATTTTTATTTTTTTCAGTCTTAAAATGGGAGTAGGAGGCATTGAGATATATAGAATGGAAAAACTGTATTTGACATTGGCAGAGACATGATATTGCAAAGATGGTGAACTCCATTATTCCCTTTCTGTTATATAGAACTGTATAAGCATACATGCTATGTTGACTGCTTTGAACAAGGAAAATGTTCTGTCAGCACTGGTCTTATCGGATATATGGAAATTCTCTTTTTAGGGCTGTCAGTTTCTTCAGTACTCCTGTATCAGTCCCCTTAAACGTTTGTGGCTACATTGTGAAGAGGAAGAGGAGGAGGAGGCGGCAGGCCGAAACTGGAGCAGCTCAAATCCCTCTCTTCAAGAAGAGCTTTGGAGGAAGGCTGTGGTCTGGAAGAGTATATGGATCCCTACTGCATAAAAGCACTTATCATTCAGTTTTAGGAGGTGAGGGAGCAGTAGTAGATTCTGTGAAGTTTTCACACAAGCCATTTAGACAATAAAGAGTGACTGGGGATGTTACAAGAACATTTGTTTCACTTTCACAAAGTCACGTATAATAAGAAAGAGTACTTTTTATTAGTATCCTATGATAGACGGTTGTATTCTGACAAATAAATAACTGTTATAACTAGTCTAACTTGTTTATTTCATTACAGTATTCAGGTTTTATTACAGTGTAAAAATAAGAATAAATTGCCATTATTGCACAGAACTAACAATTAATTGTAAAACACATTGTGCTCTTACATATTGCAGTGAATTTCAGTTCCCTGTTGTCATATTAGAGGGGTATCGATATGGTTGCTACTATATGGATATAGTTGCTTAAATGAAAACTGTAATTAAAAAGATTAAATGATCAGAAAACTGGTCTAAAATGTGTATTACTCGCTGCTACTAAAAGAAATAGCAATCCAAGGCTTAACATGTAGCATCGAGTAGGCCTATAGAACTGGTTAGCAATTCATTTAGGGCAACTCATTCACGAAATGACGTTGACAGACATCTATTCTCAGACTACTCAAAGGCCGTTTATACAAATATAAAAAACTGGTATTAAAACACCAATAATTTGGCATTCTATACCGACACTGAAAGCTGTTTACGACAAAGCTAAAATTAAGACTCGGCCAAACTCTGCCTAGTTCATTAAAGTTTCAAGCGTAGTCACGTAATGCATAATAGGAATTGAATGAAGAAAAACTGCTGAGTCACAATGAGAAAGCGCAATGCCAAGTCTAGTGAGTGTGCATTTTTTATTGCTGATACAACATTGTCCTCTCCAGTTTATGATACAAAATGCTTAGTCACTGTGACCTGATAGACTTTACCTTTGTAGCCGAAGGCAGTTACCAAGTGAACAAACGGCTCCATGTGGCTGTTATTGGAAGACTCCCATGACGTTTATCATTCCAGTACTTCGGTTCTGGTGTGCCATACATACGCAGTAACATGATTAGCATTATGCTGATAAAAATGACCTATTAAACTATAATATTTCACTATGTCCTTTCTGTAAAAAAAAAGAGTAAGATTCCAACTTAAATGTTTGTTGTGAAAATACAATGCGACACAGTTGTCTGATCAAAAGCGAACAACATGCTGAAGTACACAAAAAAATTCGATTTGTTTCCTAAATTTATATCATTGTTCACTTTAAATGCAAATCTTAGAATCAGGTTTACTGTTCAATATTTAATTAATTGCTTACACCCCTGATATAATGTAAATATGGTAAATCCTTGTTAATTACAAAATTACATCGAATTTAAAGGTTTTATATTGTCTACATTTACGTAGAATGAAACATCTGATAGATTCAGTTTGCCATTAATTATTAAAAATAGTGGAAAAAAAAACGTTAAATTGTCGTATCTACAATGTCTGCTGACTCTCAGCTGACTGTTTTACCCATAGACTGTAAAAAAAATAGGTTTTACCACTTCCTCATTCAGCTCGTTCTTTGATTGGCTGGTTCCAGTGACGCATCATGTTGTGAACGTATATAAGACAAATGCGCGCACCTTCATTTCACTCACAGCTTCAGGAAAATACGAAGAGGTTCTTGCTTCAACAGTGATTGAACGGAACTTCGAGCTTGCCTTGAAAAAAAAAAAAAAAATCAATCTCCTTTCATATTTATTATTTTTTTACCAACGTTTTGATAATTTTTTTTAAAAAATCCGCCGAAATGGATTCCCAGATTCGCCAGAACTACGAGCGCGACTGCGAGGCTTTGATCAACAAGATGATCAATTTGGAGCTTTACGCTTCATACACTTATACTTCAATGGTAAGTTTCAAGCTTTTTTTAATAAAAAAAGGAAAATCCATAAGCTAAATCACGTTTTGTCGTTTTTCCGCTTGGTTGCAACATGTAGGCAAAAAGACAAGCAGCTTGGAATTGTTTACTTTTTGTCATTTAAAGTTACGTCACTTTTCACGACGCCGCGATGAGTGACCGCGTTGTTCTAAGCGTTTATAATCATTACCCATCGATTTTGTTTCCAATAGGCTCACTACTTCAAACGGGATGATGTGGCTCTTGCTGGTTTTGCCAAGTTCTTCAAGGAGAACAGCGACGAGGAGCGCGAGCATGCTGAGAAATTGATGGAGTTTCAGAACAATAGGGGCGGACGCATTGTCCTTCAGGACGTAAAGGTAACATTTAAAATGTGTAATATCGACGTTGAACAATGTGGTAGACAAAATGGACTTAAGGTTTATGCATATTGATAAGGGTCTGTGAATTGAGGGGGGAAGGGGGCATCACGTGCTCACTGACGTGTTTGTCTTTCTCTCCAGAAACCTGAGCGCGACGAGTGGGACAATGGACTCACCGCTATGCAGTGCGCTCTTCAGCTGGAGAAGAACGTCAATCAGGCTCTGCTGGATCTACATAAGGTTGCCTCTGAGAAGACAGACCCACATGTAAGTCCATGTTCTTTGCTCCTTTAATGCTTTTATTCCATCGGAATTTATTGAATTAAATGTCCTAAAACATTTTCTGATGTCTTGTCCATCAGCTGTGTGACTTCCTGGAGACTCACTACCTGAATGAGCAGGTGGAGGCCATCAAGAAGATTGGTGACCACATCACCAACCTTTCCAAGATGGATGCTGGCAACAACAGGATGGCGGAGTACCTGTTTGACAAGCACACCCTGAGCAGCTAAATGCAGCTCTCAGATCATCTGCAAAACTTCCAGCTATACTCATGGCTTAAATCATCAAGCTAATGTTGTCATGTAGCTCTTAGGCAAATTTTTAAACTTTGAAAGATTGACACTAACATTTTAGAGGCTACATTTCACTGTATAACATGCATGGCTCTTAAATTATCCATCAAGCCAATGCTTTCTTTTTAAATGTACTCTGGTTTTAAGTGAATTTGCTGAATAAACATTTTTGGCTGGATTGACTTGTCTTTAACTTTTTTGGATTTGTGAAATTCATGTTTTCAACAAACAGAAGGTGCTGACAAAGTTTGCAATAGGAAAATTCTATTTTAGGAAGTTAAATCATATGTGGTTGAGTTTGCATAGACCCACACTGTTGGGATTGTTTAAGTGTTCAGTGACTATTACAAACCCCTTTAAAAGTGCTTTGCATCCTGGTAGAAGTTGGTGAACACTCAATCACCCTTCACATGTCTGATTTTTAACATACAATACATCCTACATAGTTTACAGCTAAATCTGTTCAATCTACTTGGGTTCAGGAATAAATGCATTATGTAAACTTAGGGTGGGGCTCCAGCATGACATTCTGTTGAATTTTACATCTTATGAAAAAGGCATTATATCAGCCCTTCAAGCAGGCAATCTACTAATACTCAACTGAGAGTTAGTTGACATGTAGGTGCAAAATTACAGAATGTTCAAAAGGGACCATCAAGATAAAGTGTGGCTATTCACTATGGATCAATTGGACAAAATAGTTTCTTATTTTGTATGAAGTGATGCAGTTGTTGCAGTATTATAGGTCACTAGTTGTACACATATCTCAAGTCTTTCTGAGAAAGACCCTGAAGTTTACATTAACGTCTGCTAACATCACAAGGACATTGCCTTTTTACATTAGTGTTATCACTCTCGTCAAGCACTGACAACAGGGTGAGCTGCCCCTGCTTGCCTTACTAACACTTCTTCCAACAGCAACTCCAGTTTCCCTCAGGATTTCTATTATCCAGGTACTGACCAGGCTCAACCCTGCTTACCTTCAGACGGTGTGCAGTTGATAGTTGCAGGTTTGATAGCTGTATTATTGAAGCTTTCCTGCTTGAAGTATACCCGTACTCCATGGTACATTGTTACGTTTTAAATTCTTAAACTTTTAAAATAATAATTAAAAATAAAATCAATAAGGATGACATATTCTGGGCACTCAGTTGTGTATCTCCAATTCCCGAATGCACAAAACTTTGGATTGGAATTCTAATTATCTATGGGAAGTCAAACACATGAAATGTCAAGGTGCTAAAATAAAATCATTTTAAAGAGCCTTAGTATTCTAAAAAGCACCAAGTTCTTAAATATTTCATTACATTGAAAAAAACTTTTCTGCAATTAAAGGTCATACAAAAATACTATAGGAAATAAATAACATTTCACTGATTTCAACATTTACCCTCCTGAACCAGTCCCACACAAAGCATGTTGGGAATTTGAAATCCACTGTCCAGTTTCAGTTGTCAACTAAAATTAATCATGTAGTCCCAACAGACTTGAGCAAACGTCTATTTTACAAATGTATGTAGATTACTTCTGCTGGTGTACTCGATTTTTTTATTGGTGGAATGGATTGGTTAGTGTGCTGCTCGTTCCTGTAAATCTGCATGCCTATCAGTGGTTTTGTGTTTCTCTATACTTGATGTATCAGTTTCAGTGCCCTTAAAGCTTCACTCCCAGTTCTATGACTCTCTCAGAATGACAATTATGGTTGACGTGGTTCTGCAACATCTGCATTCTTGAAGAATTTGTTCCTTCCGTGTGGGTTTATTATGTGTTGTGTCATGTTCAGAAGGAGTTGTTTAGTTTGCAAATCACTTCTAAAATTGATCAAGTATATTGCAATATAACAATATATTTTTACATTATACAACTCAAAGTTCATCCTAAAATAAAACTGATTTACTCAAGTTGTTGTGTGTGAGTAAATGATGACAGAATTTTTTCATTTTGAGGGGAAATTTGTGTTCTTTTATCGTAATACTTTTGTAAAGCATTTCAGTATTTCATTAAAGTGATTCTGTGTTACTGAAATTCTTAATGTGTTTTATTTAAAATAATAGTTACAATCTTGTTTGTTTGTTGGTGATCTTTTTTTTTTTAGAATAAAATGTAACGGAAGATATAGTGGATATCCTGTTTTTAAATGAGAACAATACAATGGAATTATATGGAATTTTGGGGGGAAATGTTATGGCAGGTGTGAAACTGAAGGTTACACCCCTGGACCCCTCAAGACCTGATCAAGTAACAAACATACATTTTCCATGAGTCACAGCTATACAGCCTTGTAATGTATGTTTCCATTTCCATTTGCTGTTGACTGAGAGTTCATACTAGTACAAACATGCTTTGTCATCGTCACTCTTATATGACCAGGTGGAACATGAATCTCTTCACTGTTGCATGTTATTGCAGAACTGTCCCGTGATACAGGCTATTGCTGTATAGTATTTAGGGTCATATGCATCCTTGAAAAAATGAACACTGGAAAATGTTTTGCTTAATTTTCCTATACACTTTTTGACATTGCAATAAAAGTCAAAATGTGTTAAACTGTGCTGAGGTTTTTTTTTCTTTTTTTTTTTTTTTACAGTCATGGGACCAGACCGGGCCCTCTTCAGATCTACCATACGATGAAAGCTAAGGTTGCAAAATCTTATTTTGTCACTGCTGACGGCTGCATATTATGTGACAGTCAGGGTTTTATTGATTTGTTTCCACTAAACTGTTTTGTTAGCTAACATCGTAGACATTCTAATGATAGAAGAAACAAACGAGAAACAAATTATTAGCTATATTTCTGTTTAATGTTTTATTTGCCAATATTTTTTTATTTCTCCATAGATGGATGGGGGGTACGCATATTTTTTGATTACACTCCCATTGATGAAACAATGTAAATGCACATTTGATTAGATAATACATTTCTTAAAAATTTTGATTTCTATACAAATCATGCTTTTTTTTGCCATTTACCATAGCATTATTTTAAGTACCCTGGCTGTAATCAAAAACATCCAACAAAATATTAATGATTACATTGCAGTCAATGTATCCTTTTTGTCCTGAGCTTTTTGTTCTTCTATTTTTTGCACAATAAAATAAAACACATATTTAATTATATGCATCTTTGCCTTTCTTGCCAAATTATTTGGTCATTTTAATACCTTAACCAAGTTGATCCTGTATTCTTCTTCCCAATATAACATACTCCTCATATTTTTATTGTTTTATAGAACCTGAAATGTCATTAAATGCAAATAATTATTTGATTAGTTAAATCAAGTATAAATTATAAATTAGTATCAAGCTTATAAGAGTTAAAGGGTTAGTTCACTCAAAAATGAAATTTCTGTCATTAATTGCTCTCCCTCATGTTGTTCCAAACTCGTAAGACCTTCCTTCATCTTTGGAACACAAATGATGATATTTTTGATGAAATCAGAGAGTAATTTTAGAGTAACACTTTATTTTGATGGTCCACATCATACTAACTATAAGTAACTATATGTCAACTAACTAACTGTCATCACAACTAACGTTTATTAAAGTATTAGTAGACTGTCTGCTTAATATCTGCTAACATTTTATTTTGATGGTCCCCCAAAAGACATGACTACAAGTAACTTTGCAACTACATGTCAATTTATTCTGCTAACCTGAACCCTAACACCTAACTCTTAACACTAACAGTCTTCTACAATCCTCTAATGATATTTAGTTGACATGCAGTAGAATGTCTAATTGGACCATCGAAAATAAAATCTAATTAAATTTAAATTCTAAATCTAAATTACTTTAAATTTAAAATAAATAAATAATTTAAACAGCCCACCCTGATAGTCCCGTATGAACCAGGCCTAACCTACCGGTGTGAACCACCATAAGACACCTATGGGTCAATAGCTAAACATTTCACTTTGTTTTTTTGACCCATCGAGCTCATAGAAAGAGTATAAACAGCCGAACAGTTTGAATGAAGGCAGAGAATAGGCATGTCTGATACAGATTTGACCTATATTTGTTGTGAAAATACACAGTGGCACAGTTGTGTCATCAGAAGTGAGCAACATAATACATCACATTTTAAATTATTTTATATTTGAATATTACATATTAGGCTACTCTTAAAATCTCAATCTATTTGACACGAAATTTAGAATCATTTTGAATGTTCTGTAGTGAATTTGTCTTTTTTATATAAAACAATAACTGTTTTTCTTTTTCTTGTTTTGTTAACCATAAATACATTAAAAATGATATCATATTTATTTTTTTACACTAACGAAAACAAGGCACTGTATGGATAGAAGTACAGTGTGTTCAATGAATTGTACAATGGTTCAGCTGACAAAACATCTTTACCAAAAACTTTCAGTATACAAAAACGCAATTAAACAGTTATGAAAGTTGTAAGTTTTGAAAGTTATTTTGATCTATGACCTTACACACTGCATGCCAGTAAGGACTCTAGGTCTTTCTCTCATAGCCTTGTTTTCATCCAAGTAACATTCAATATATCTACCCTGACCAAGTCTATAGCCATTAGCACACCATCTGTCATATAAAAACAACAGGTTTAAAACCCAACAGGTGCATTCTTGTCTCTTCAGATGATCCCAATATGCTGTTCCCATTCACCAAAACCTGGTTCCAAAAGTCTAGGCAAGTCTAGTCTAATTTTTCGCAGTAGAAAAGCTGTTTCACTCAGAACTATGTAACAATACAAGTAAAGCCGGCTTCCCTTACTGGTGATTTTTAGTTTTCTTAGCAGGATAGCCTACTGTTAATTGGGATGATGTGAAATCAACGACAACAACAAAAAAATTGTTAAAACAATCCTAAGATATTTACTATGACACAGGCTACAGTAGTAGGCTATATTTGGACTCTGATGGATATGGTCTTTGTTATCTTACAAACTGAATCGGCGGACAGTCTTTTCGCTTCCTCATTCAGATTCAGCTGGTGTCATTTCCAGTGACGCATCATGTTGTGATCGTATATAAGACAAATGCTCCCCTTCATTTCAGTCACAGCTTCAGGAAGGTACGAAGAGGTTCTTGCTTCAACAGTGATTGAACGGAACTTCGATCTCGCCGGAATTTATTTAAATCTATTTAAATTTCTTATTTATTTTTGCACCAACGTTGTGATAATAAACCGCAGAAATGGAGACTTCTCAGATTCGCCAGAACTACGAGCGCGACTGCGAGGCTTTGATCAACAAGATGATCAATTTGGAGCTTTACGCTTCCTACACTTACACTTCAATGGTATGTATCCCTTTTTTGTTATTCTGTTCTCAGAACTTTTGCACGTCGTATCTTTATTTTGTGACAAGTTGTCTCTCCTCTAATTATAAAATCCTTTTTGACTTCATAATGCATAAAATACACTTTCTCCCCTTTCACAAGTTTGCATGCAGCAGCGATTGTGTCATTCAATCCATCAGTGTTTTTCTTGCACTAGAAATAACAGAAATAGACATTAACTTTACCCTGAAAAAGAACAATTAAAGAGTAATGATGTGGATGTAATAGGATTATTCATTATTGTACATCTGTAGAAATTTGACTCTACTAAAATTTGAATCCTTTTTTCGCTCCAATCAGGCTCACTACTTCAAACGGGATGATGTGGCTCTTGCTGGTTTTGCCAAGTTCTTCAAGGAGAACAGCGAGGAGGAGCGCGAGCATGCCGAGAAATTCATGGAGTTCCAGAACAAGAGGGGAGGAAAAATTGTCCTTCAGGACGTAAAGGTGCTTGATAGTATTCTGAACTAAACAGTGTAACCCCGTTTTAACAGTAGGCCTAAAGCTGACTCTAGAAGCATTGTTATGGAATGACATTATGCCTATTTGTAAGGGACTGCTTAATTAAAGGGGACCTTGCTCACTCATGTGTTTGTTTTTCTTTTCAGAAGCCTGATCGGGATATGTGGGGCAATGGACTGATCGCTATGCAGTGCGCTCTTCAGCTGGAGAAGAACGTCAATCAGGCTCTGCTGGATCTACATAAGGCCGCCTCTGAGAAGACAGACCCTCATGTGAGTGACCCTCATTTTATGAAGTTGAGACTCTAAAGCCTGGGACACACTTAACGGCTGTAAGGCCGATTATGAATTTAATTTGATACTTAGGACTGATCATGCCCAAACGCGCCGAGTCAGAGACCGTTGCGTTCAGTCGGTGTTCACAGTCGGTGTTTAAAATCTACTCCAGACGTTGGAAACATTCTAAGACTGAACTGAACACGCTTACAGACTGTTTCAGCTAGTCGTTAAGTGTGTGCCCGGCATAAATTTGCCTCCATATACTGGCCTTTTTAAAGCAATTTCACTTCTTTTCGTTGAAGTTTGCATCCTAATTTCTTTTCTGATGTCTTGTCCATCAGCTGTGTGACTTCCTGGAGACTCACTACCTGAATGAGCAGGTGGAGGCCATCAAGAAGATTGGTGACCACATCACCAACCTTTCCAAGATGGATGCTGGCAACAACAGGATGGCGGAGTACCTGTTTGACAAGCAAACCCTGAGCAGCTAAATGCAGCTCTCAGATCATCTGAATGCTGCAAAGTTTCCCCCTATAATATGCTTATAAATCATTAGGTTTTAAGAGCATACATGTTCTTATCACACAGCTCTTTTGCAGAACTCTTTCAATGGTTGAAAGGTTAAAATCAATTAAAATTTGATATTATAGAATAATCCAGATTTGCTCTTTCATTTGTCATGTTGTTAGCCAAGACAGTGGTTTCCTGTTGAATGTACACTAATTGGTGTTAATCTAGAGAATTTGATGAATAAACATTTGAGACTGGATTGAGTTGTCTTTGTATTTAAAATTGTGGGTCTGGGTTTTCGGCTGTATTCAACCAGTTATTCAAGGTTGATACTAACATTCATGGAGGTAATGAATCATGAATTATAGATTGATGGTCTCTGAGGAAAAATGATGTGATTTTTAGAGTACAATTAATATATGAAAAAGACTGGTGATTAATTGGTGGCCCATTTCATACCCTCACCTCCACAAGATAAATTGGGAAACTAAAGTACACATTTCTATGAGTTTTTTTGATGATTATTTCATTAAAACTGCTGAAATAATCTAGGTTCAAGTTTGATCATGTCATTTATATTGTATTAATGTATAAATTCATATACACACACATCCAACACCATGTGTGCACTTTATTAAACTTTATTATTGCCCATTTTATAACATCTGTTACTAGGTTAAATACATAGTTACACATCAAATTTAAATTTAATTACAGCTTTTTTTAACCTTCAGCACTGCTGATGAGAAATGCTATTATACATAAACTTACACACTCAAATAAATACAAAAGTTTAAAACAAGTTATTGAAGTAATTGCCCTATAACTTAAAGTCACCATGAAATCAAAATTGAGCATTCACATTTTTTTTTTTATGGAATATAGAGTGATGCAGTGATTGGCCCTGTCCCAAATGGCGCACTTCATGTGGACTTTCAGTCTCATGGACTTAAAGCTACAATATGTCAGATGTTTGTAATAAAATATCCAAAAATCACTTGCACAGTGTGATATATTTCCTGCAGTTGTGTACTTACAATATCCCAAAAGTCCACAAAGATTTTTAATTTCAGAGAAATTCCAATTTTAAATAATGGCCCGTCCCGGGAAAAAAAAGTCGCCTGTCATTGACGCAATATCCGCACTATCCTCGGTTTCCGCAGTATCACGTGGACAAATGCGGAAGTGGTGGTTATAGCTGTTGTGTACATCATGGATCACCAGGGGCGGAGTGGCAATCGGGAGGGTCGGGACTTTTCCCAGTGGGCCAGTAGTATTTCGAGGCCGCGAGGGCCGGTCTGATAATAGTTTTATATTGCAAGTTCTTAGCAACACCATCCGGCGGCCTGGTGTACGTCCGCTGCCCGCTTGTCAAACTGTGCAGCCTCTATGCTCAACCCGTAAATAAATGCATCAATCCACAATTCTTTTTGAGTTCTTAAATGGTCTAGTGGTAGATCTTTTGGTTACAGGTTCTAATCCGCACTCGTATAGTTTTTTTTTCTCTCATCAAAACTGAATATGTTCATCGGTGGATACAGTCTATATCAAGCAGTGACACGTTTGTGTGCATTTTATTTTGTGATTTCACCGGAATGAATAGAGAGTCTCCGCAACGGCGATAGATTGAAGAGTGCGACCGAGTGAAGACTGCGCGAGCCACAAGAGAACACTGTATCCATGCAACTGATAGCAGCGGCAACGAGCGCTCAGTTTGATTTAAAAAACAACACATTTTAGCGCTAGATCTCTTATTTAATAGCGAACTAAATGAATGCTCTGCTAGTTAACTGGAGATGTTTTATTTATTTGTATTAGGTACATCCGTGCCTCAATTTGCATATTTATAGAGTAAAACCTTTAAAAAATCACAAGGGCGTATAGCTAATGTATTTTATGTCATAATAAAACATGAAAGTATCTTGAGGTTGTGTTATCCACAGACCACTATCTCGTTTTTGGGGTTTGGCCTACAAAAATGCCTCATTCCTTCACTCTATTGCAGTATTTATAATAAATTATTTACATTTTTGCCTCTCTGTGTGATTATGACTAGTTTGGTTTAAGAAGTTTTTAATTAACATCTTGGCTAATAAATCCTACTTAAAATGCATTTTTTGACCAATTGTAAAATAATCATTTTTTAAAAGCTTAAATTTTTTTTTAAGCTATAGTGAATTTGATGAATAAACATTTTGGGCTGGATTGAGCATAAAGTCTGGACCAAAAAGGTCTATTGTTTAAAACCATATTTAACAAACCCTCTAGAGGCAGAAGCTATGCTCAAGCAAAATCAGAAAGCTTTTCACAGCTGTCATCAGCAGAAGCATTGGCCTCAATGAATTATGGACCAATCTGTTGGCTTTTTAGTGTAAATGACTTCTATTCTAATGCTCCCTTGTAGGGGGAAAACTGGCCTTGAGAATTTACCTTCAGTATATGTATGTCTGAATGTACTTTAACTTTGACACCAACTACATCTACAACACCTCAAGGGCACTCCGTTCTGGACATGACTCTTCTGAGCCAATCAACTGAGCTATATAAATGCCATGTGACTTGGGAGCTACAGAAAATTTCTGTCATCATGACATTGCTGATTGGCTGAAGACATCACACGTATGTGCTGCATCACTATTGATTATCCTGCTGGAGAATGAGTGAATGAACAGCAGACAGGGGAAGAAAATATAAATCCATTTCATGCTTATAAAAGTTAATCATCAACCCTGACCCCTTGCTATAGACCTTATTCACAGCAGCATCATCTTTGATTTTTAACGGGAATGAAAGTGAAGCTGTGAGGGATAGGCATGCATCTCTCTAGTGTGTTGTACAGTTATTTAACGTGTTTTTGGATTGTTCTGCTGACGAATCACTGCAAAAAAATCTTTCCAAGAAATGTCAGTAGACCAAAAAAACAGACAATAAGAGCTGTTAAAAATTATAACTGATCTAGGAGCTTTATACAGCTTTTTACAGTGGATGCCATTGAAAACACGGTAAGTCTTTCCCTCACAGCATCGGTTTCATATCTGTCATGGCGCTGTTCTGAATAAGGTCAATAGGAGAGACTAGAACAGCTGATTCCACCTGCAGCAGATCAGTGTTGACCCCTGTGGGAAAGAAGCACAATTTGCTTTGTTTACTCATAGTGAGGGCACAGATATAGTGTCAGGTGTGGTTTACACTTGTTGCTGACACACACCGAGGGTGCATGTGCTGATGCAAGAAGAGTAAAACAGGAAAGACGCATTTAGCCAAACAGTTGAAATGAAGGAAGATAATAGGCATGTCTGGATACAGATTTGACCTATATTTGTTGTGAAAATGTCATCAGAAGTGAGCAACATATTACATCAAAATTTAAATTATATTATATTTCATATTTGAATAGGCTATATTATAATATATTTCTAAAAAAATTCATAATCTACTTGACATGACATTTAGGAAGTAGCCTAGTGAATTTGACTGAATCTGAATTTAGTTAAAGCTGTAGGCTACATTGGTTTGATACAATTATACGCAACTTGTAGAGGTACTAAAGGTGTCAAATCGTTGTTATTTTCTGTTGGATTCCGCTTTTAATGATATATGAAAATGGAAATAAAATACACAACTATAAAAGCTGATATGGTCTTTGTTATCTTAGAAACTGACACAGCTGAATGAACGGTCTTGTCGCTTCCTCATTCAGATGAGTCAGCTCATTCTTTTTGATTGGCTGGTTTCATTTCCAGTGACGCATTGTGTTGTGATCGTATAGGCTACATAAGACAAATGCTCACCTTCATTTCACTCACAGCTTCAGGAAGGTACGAAGAGGTTCTTGCTTCAACAGAGATTGAACGGAACTTCGATCTCGCCGGAATTTATTTAAATTTCTTATTTATTTTTGCACCAACGTTGTGATAATAAATCGCAGAAATGGAGACTTCTCAGATTCGCCAGAACTACGAGCGCGACTGCGAGGCTTTGATCAACAAGATGATCAATTTGGAGCTTTACGCTTCCTACACTTACACTTCAATGGTAATTATCTCTTTTTTTAGTCTGGTCTCGGAACTTTTGCTAGTCCTATCTTGGTTTTGTGACAAGCTGTCTCTCCTCTAATTATTAAATCCTTTATTGACGAAAAGACACTCTCAAGTTTGCATGCAGCAGCGATTGTGGATTTAAACCGAAATCGTGCAGGAAAGTGTTTTTCCGGCACTCTTTAAAAATAGCAGAAATATAAATTAACCTACACTGAAAAAGAACAAGAGGCCAACATCAATTGTGTATTTTATTTTTTTAGTCGTTAAGTGCTTTATTTTGATTTTGAAGTCCTTTCTTTTGATTTCGCTCCAATCAGGCTCACTACTTCAAACGGGATGATGTGGCTCTTGCTGGTTTTGCCAAGTTCTTCAAGGAGAACAGCGAGGAGGAGCGCGAGCATGCTGAGAAATTCATGGAGTTCCAGAACAAGAGGGGTGGAAAAATTGTCCTTCAGGACGTAAAGGTGCTTGATAGTATTCTGAACTAAACTGTGTAACCCTGTTTTATGTGGAATGACATTATGCCTATTTGTAAAGGTCTGTTGATTTAAGTAATTGAATAATTCAACATTGTAAAGGTGCAATAAGCTTTTTCTGAGAAATGCTGTTGATATTTGAAATTGACACCCAAACTTTGACCTTTTCCTTTTTGGTAATATATTAGCCTCCTCTCTACATTCTTTTCTACAAATGTCCCGCTTGCTCACTCTCTCCTCTCCCATCATGAATATATACTACTGATGATTGGCTACAAGAGTGTTTTGGTACTCTGTGGATTGGCCCAATCTATTTTTTTCCCTCCTATTTACATAGCCAGGACTATGTATAAACACATAGTGGGGGTTTCAGCACACACAGAACAGATGTTAAGCAAACATTCACACAATGTTTTGGGTGTTGATTTTAATTTTTCACTAGTGTTTCTCAGCATCTCTCAATTACGGGGGACCTTGCTCACTCATGTGTTTGTTTTTCTCCTCAGAAGCCTGATCGGGATATGTGGGGCAATGGACTGATCGCTATGCAGTGCGCTCTTCAGCTGGAGAAGAACGTCAATCAGGCTCTGCTGGATCTACATAAGGCCGCCTCTGAGAAGAGAGACCCTCATGTGAGTCCATGTTCTTTGCTCCTTAATGCTTTTATTCCATCCTAATTTATTGAATTAAATTTCCTAAAATATTTTCTGATGTTGTCCAACAGCTGTGTGACTTCCTGGAGACTCACTACCTGAATGAGCAGGTGGAGGCCATCAAGAAGATTGGTGACCACATCACCAACCTTTCCAAGATGGATGCTGGCAACAACAGGATGGCGGAGTACCTGTTTGACAAGCAAACCCTGAGCAGCTAAATGCAGCTCTCAGATCATCTGAATGCAGAAATCATCAAGATTTTTTTTTGCACTTATGCAAATTTTTAAAGTCTGTGGTTACATTGCATCTAGTGAATGTCATTAAATGAAATGTAGTCTTGCTTTTGAAGCCATCATACCTTTACTTTTGAATGTACACTCATTGGTTTTAACCTGCATTTGATGAATAAACATTTTGGGCTGGATTCATTTGTCTTTTTGTTTAAAACTGAGCGCCAAGTGGTCTATATCCAGTGGTCACATTCAGGATGTGCAGGTCTGGAATAGGATTATAATTGATAACTTTGTTAATTCATTGAAAAATTGCTATCTGACCCTCATGTCATAAATTATAATCAAAGTCTTTTTTTTTATCTTGTGCATTTAATGCACATTAAACTATCTGAGAGGTGACTGAGGGTCAGGAATGTAGTTTACCCATTTATCCTGGCTCCCAAAGAATTAATATGCTCTTGTAATTGATCATTTCATTAGTTCACCCACCCATTCAGCCTTAAAGGTTAATAATAGTAAACTAACTGCTGTCCTTGGAGGCTCGAGAGTTATGGTAATTTCTTTTTCTGTTGACCTTATGTTCCTGACCCATTAACACAAGACGCATAAGAATACAATGTTTGATTTACATAAGTGTCAAAAGAACACAAAAGCAGATATTTAGAGAATATCTATCCCTTTAAAATCTGTTAACAATGAGTGAACTTTATTCAAAAGACTGCAATCAATATGTGACTCACAGTGGCCATCATTTTGTAGATGCTGGCTGTTACTGAAACTCCTAAAGCATCAACTACATTCCTGGCACATAGTTCTCCAGTCTCAAACCTTAAACATATAAAAACAAGTTTTAATATACAATAGGTTCTAACATCCTTTAAATGTTGCCCACCTATGGTGTGCACAAAGGGACATTCTGCATTGGGTTTATCAATTTGTGCAGCACTCACCAATGTTACATTACAGTTTTTCTGAATTGCAAAGACACATTTCTTGAAACCATCACTCACTTTCTCAAAACCTTAAACACTCTTCTGGTAAAATCAAACAATTGCCTCAAAACCATTTTATGTACTCAAAATCAAACAATGCTTTCAGATCATAAACACAGCGAGTCAATATTATAAACACTACAGATCATTCGTTAAACACTACATCAAAAAATGGAGAACAGATTCCAAAGCATGCAGTTACAGAAAAAAAGTATATTGTACCAAAGTAAACAAATTTTGGAATTATGTAAAAAGTATAGTAATGACAACTTACAGTAGTAGGGTGAATAAATTCTATAACTTATGCACTGTAAGTATAGTATTGTTCTGAATATTGTATAGTAGGCCTATTGAATGTCTGTATATTCAGCTCTTGCACACTGTGAAAATACAGTGACCCAACTGCAAAAGCCAAAAAGATTACAGTAAAAAAGTCTAAATGAATATTATACTTCCAGCAGAGGCCCCATAGAGATCCATTCATTTTTCTGGATGTGACTTACTGCTCTTATAACAGCATTTGTTATGAATATATATATTTAAACATTTTAAAATACATTAAATCAGTATTTTGTCAAAGTTTAGAATTATTTTTGTTGTTGTTTGAAGTGTCTTGTTATTGCAATAATGCTATATAAATTTGCAGTAATGCCAAATAAATTTGCACTAATGCCACATAAGTTGCCAATAAAAGAAAATACTTGATTGTAATTACATATTATTTCAATAATCGAAATGTATAAAATGATTAACTTTAGAATAAGAAATACATTTTTAAGAAGTTAATAAAAACAAAAAACAAACAGCTATAGGCGGATAGGAACAGGAGTGAAGAGTAAACACACCTGTGAGTCTGAGTGTGTTTGTGTGCGGGCACGTGCATGTGTGTGTGTGTGTGTGCGTGTGTGTGTGTAATCATGCTCATTCCAAATTGTTTTTTTTTTTTGCTCTAGTACCAGGCCTTCATTTATGTGTGAACATTTTTAGATTCATGCTGGAATTATTGATTTTATTTGTAAATTTCTATAAAAATGCTTTCTATTGGAGTCACACCGTGTGTGTGTGTGTGTGTGTGTGTGTGTGTGTGTGTGTGTGTGTGTGTGTGTGTGTGTGTGTGTGTGTGTGTGTGTGTGTGTGTGTGTGTGTGTGTGTGTGTGTGTGTGTGTGTGTGTGTGTGTGTGTGTGTGTGTGTGTGTGTGTGTGTGTTTGTGTGTGTGTGTGTGTGTGTGTGTGTGTGTGTGTGTGTGTGTGTGTGTGTGTGTGTGTGTGTTTTCTTCAGTTGCAGC
This sequence comes from Gila orcuttii, assembly GCA_026230005.1. Taxonomy (NCBI): domain Eukaryota; kingdom Metazoa; phylum Chordata; class Actinopteri; order Cypriniformes; family Leuciscidae; genus Gila; species Gila orcuttii. The sequence continues at coordinate 33,763,602 of JAPDVR010000003.1, forward strand.
GCGTTGAGCTCACTCAGCCAGCGTAATACGGTGAGGTTACAAACATACACGCATCATTCATGAGAGAAAATGCTGAGTCACAGAGACGCAGCTCCATGTCATCTCTTGGGTGTTTGCACTTGTTGCCGACACAGAATGGCTCCTATAATATAGTGTTATCAGGCTTCACACACAGCATAAATCTAACCTACAACTTTGTAATGCTGTTTTCTATTGATGGAAAATTAGAAAAATTACCTCTGGAAAACAAATTGGTCTAGCCTAGTTGTTCTAGAAAAATGGGTTAATGTAACATTTAAATAAAACAATAATATATTATAATAAAACAATGTTTATCACTAAAATATTGTGATAAAACAAATAGCATGGTGAATGAGAATAGTGATCAAAAATCACCACTATGATAGCTTACTAATGCTGTGAATGTTGTGTAGCTACCTCACATTTTCAACAATTTCTTTTAGTAGCTAAAACTAATGACAGGAGAGTGTTATCAATAATGTTATTTTAATTAGAACTATGCTGCATAGACAATCATTATAATAAGTAATTAGTTCATAGTCTATATGGTCCACTCTACAGAATTGGTTCAAAATCAGAGTTGGAAACGTCTTGAAAAAATTGTGTCTTTTTCCAAAAAGAATTTATGTATGCAAATTGTATAAGATCCAAGGTACACATTTCTGGTAATTGTGCAGTTAATTATCATATTGTATTTTTAGAAAGTTTTAGAATATTTTTCCTGTCCCAAATTTGTCACTACCGAAACACAATAATAAATAATTTACTAAGAAGGGTTATATTGACCTATTAATATTTTGTTTGCATCTAGTCAGTAGTCAAGCTTTATTGTCATACATGTTATCATACAGCTGAACAAAATTTCGTTTCGTACAGACCGAGGTGCATAACCAATGCAAGAATAAACAACAACAGATCACAACATCCTACAATAGACAGTGCAACACAGCCCTCAACCATTCACATGATACACACAATAGGCCTATGTCATACTTCCTGCTTCCGGAATGCGGAGTAGGGATACAGAACTTCCGGTCAACAGTATTTCTCAATAAGGATTTAGATTATCAGCCATAATGTCTAAACCATCCGAGGTAGACTGACCACGAGCTATGAGGTTGGGGAACGAAGGTTTTTGCTCCTTTAGAAGCTATAAGTTTGTATGAAATCAACCTTGCTTTAAGAAAAACGTGTTTTATCCGCGATCTTATGAAAAAAACTACACTACCCACAATCCTAAGCGTAGCAGCAACGTCTGCTGATTGGTCCAACTCGCTGTTACCATAGAAACGTTTACCTTACTGGTGAACGGCTAGAGCTATAACAACAATGGCAGGCTACACCCGCAGCTGTTGTTGTAGTGTACCGGGTTGCTCTGCATCAAGACGTAGACAGCCATACCTCAGCTTTCACGCTTTCCCGAAGGACGAAACACTCCGCAAGTCTTGGGTTAGGTTAATTAGGAGGGATGAGGGGCCTTCTTTTAATATTCTCTGGGGCAGCACTTTCATTTGCAGTTTGCATTTCGAAAAGGAGAGCAACTTGTACCCTTTCCTGAGTTTTGACGTTTCCACTTGAGAGTTTTCATTTACCATCCGAACCACATCGCCATATGTGACTTCAGGCAGGTTGCGGAGAGATTTGGTCCAGCGGTATCTATCGGACTCCGCCATTTTAAAAAGCTAACCGGAAGAGCCGTATCCCTACTAAAAGACGAACTTCCGGTCTTCAGTTTTTCTGTGACATAGGCCTATACAATAAGTAGCAACAATAATACACAGTATACAACACAAAAAAAGTGCAATAGACAGTAAGTAGTGCAATTTGACCTGAGCAGAAGCCAATAAAGTGTTGGTGCACAGTTGTGCATTTTAATGCTCATTGTCCAGTACACAGTCATTTGTGTGTTCTTGAGTCCTTTGTAATTGGGGGGTAGATGAATTATGGGGATGAAATGTTAGGTGGCACCAGTGTATTCACGGCTCTGACAGCTTGGGGGAAAAAGCTATTACAGAATCTTGCAGTGCGGGTCCTGATGCTGCATAACCTCCTGCCTGATGGTAGAGGGACAAACACACTGTGTGAGGGGTGGGAGGGGTCCTTTACAATGACAGAGGCTCTGCGCACACAGTGTGTCCAGAAGATGTCTTGGATGGGTGGGAGGGAGACCCCTATGATCTTTTCAGCTGTCCTCACTATGCGCTGCAGGGACTTGCGTTTGAGTACTTTGCAATTCCCAAACCACACAGTGATACAGCTGGTCAGGATGCTCTCCATAGTTCTTCTGTAGAAGGTGGTGAGGATGGATAGCGGGAGCCTGGCTCTCTTCAGTCTCTGCAGGAAGTGCAGGCGTTGTTGTGCCTTCTTCATTACAGAGCTGCCTTCTGCGGAAGTCAACAACCATTTTCTTTTGTTTTATCTACATTAAGAGATAAGTTGTTGTTGTGGCACCAGCTTAACAGTTGTTCCACCTCCTCTGTGTATCCTGCTTCATTGTTGCCGCTGATGAGGCCCATTACAGTTGTGTCATCGATGAACTTGATGATAAGGTTGGATTCAGACTTGGTAGTGCAGTCGTGGGCAGTGTTAGGCAAGTTACTTTTAAAAAGTAATTAGTTACAGTTACTAGTTACTTCTTCCAAAAAGTAACTAAATTAGTAACTCAGTTACAAATTTTAAAAGTAACTAGTTACTTATGAAAGTAACTATTGCGTTACTTTCAAGTAAAATTTAATTTTAAATGCTCAAATGTGACCCCACCTCTACCCCTCTTTAATGGAACTTAAAATACATGTGCATGTTCAATTATTTATGATAAATTTGAATATTATAATGAAATGGACACTTAATACAATACATTATTAACAGAAACATGAAACATTGTACACGCATCTAAAAAAAAATGTTGCTGTGGGACAAAGTGAGACTAGCCTCCAATCAAACGCCATGTATGTAGATATTATGTTTATGTAGTGGATCAATGCAAATAACACAATAGATGTTTTGGAAATTTTGATATTTATTGCCCCTCAACAGGCCACAACTGGGCAAAATTAAATGAAGCTTGTTAAGCTCGTCGCCATACCTGTCTCTCGTTGACTGACTGGCTTGTGTTGTTGTGTGTCCTGTCCTGCCCTACTATGCGTTATGATGGGTCGTTCGCAATTCATGAGCGTTAGCCGTTAGTGATGATGGGTCGTTCGCGAATGAGCTTTTGATGGGTCGTTCGCGATTCGCGAATGAGCCGACTCTAAGAGCCGGCTCTTTTAGGTGAACGTTGGGAGCTGGCTCGCATATCTGAAGAGCCGACTCTATTTTTACAAATTTAGCCTATAGAAATTAAATAATTATGTAATAAAAATTGAAATATTATAGTCAAAGTCATTTAAAGAGCCGTTTGTGAGCCAAAAGAGCCGGCTCTTTTCAGTGAGCTGAGTCAAAAGAGCCGAATGCCCATCACTACTATGCGTGCTTTCGAACACCCGCCCAACTCTACCTCTGATTGGCTTACAATGACATTTTACTCTACCTTATAGCAAATCGTCAGCATTTATGCGCTTGTCTCGTGCTCTGCCCACTAACCAAGGAAGAACAATAAAAAAAGTATTTGCCTCTCGCTCAGAGATCTAGTTGGTCTGATGAAAAAAAAAAACAGCTTCATCAGTTATAGTAACGCGCCGCATTTTTTGGCAGTAACGGTAACGGCGTTATTAAGATGAGAAGAGTAATCAATTAGATTACTCGTTACTGGAAAAAGTAATGCCGTTAGTAATTCCCATCACTGGTCGTGGGTGAGCAGCGTGAACAGCAGTGGGCTGAGCACGCAGCCTTGGGGGCACATGTGCTCAGCGTGATGGCACCTAAAGTTTTGCTGCCAATGCGCACTGACTGTAGTCTCTCTGTCAGGAAGTCCAGAATCCAATCCAATTGCAGAGTTTCCTTACTAGCTGCTGGTGGATGATAGTATTGAATGCTGAGCTTAAGTTGATGAACAGCATTCTGACATATGCGTCCTTAGTGTCCAGATGTGATAAAGCAGAGAGCAGGGTGTAGGAGATGGCGTCGTCAGAGCGGTTGGGACGGTATGCAAACGGCAGGGGGTCCAGTAAGGTGGGGACGGAGGAGTGAATATGTCTCTTGACCAGTCGCTCAAAGCACTTCATCGTAATGGGAGTGGTCTTTTTGAAGCTCGCAGGGACCACAGCCTGGCTCAGGGAGATGTTATAGATGTCTGTAAGGACACCTGCTAGCTGGTCAGCACAGTCCCTGAGCACTCTCTCTGGTATGTTGTCCAGACCTGCAGCTTTGCATGGGTCGACTCTGGATAGTGTCCTCCTCACGTCAGCTGGTTCCAGACCATAGACTGTAAAAAAATATGGACGTAGTGTCCGTGATGTCACCCGTTGGTTTCTGAACAGCGTTTTTGAAGCCTAAAGTGGGCGGAGTCAGCCGTCGCCATCTTGGAAGCGCGTCACTCCCGGATAAATGAAAAATGGGCAAGAAGGCGGGACGTGGGTGGAGTTGAGTACTATAATAGTTAAAAGACATAACTAAACATGAGACTATGTGCATTGTGATGCATTATTATTCTGCTAGATAAAAATGTATTATCATGCAGTAACTTACAATATTTGTTCTGAGCGTGTGTGTGACAGTGATTCATGCGCATACATGTCAGTCAGCGCGGCATCGCACGTCAAGTTCGTAGAGAGCTTTATTCAGTCCATTTTAAATTCTGATAGATATTACCTAAGAAGTTCAAGTAATGCACTAGAAATCTGCGCTCATTTAAGGGACGGAGAGAAAGCACTGACACCTGCAGGATTTCATCTGACGGTACTTTTTATTTAACACTAAAAAGTTAAATAAGCATATTATAGTCTATCTGCTCCGTAAGATCAACGGTACAGCAGAACAAGTGTAGCCTCTATATCTTAGACATTTTTAAATCTGAACTCCAAAAAGCAACGAAATTGTCAGACATCCATGAGTGCATGTTCACAGAGGAAAACAACTGAAGAACAACGCTTTCGATACTCGACAACGACGGAATCCAACGGCGTGGGCGAAGGTATAAGGCGTGTATTAAATTGTATGAAATAATCCCGAAAAAAGTACAAACATGGCAGAGATGGCAAGTTCAGCAGCTGGAATCAGCTGAGGTGACATAACAGAGCAGACAAACGGCTAACAGCAGCGGCAATCCACCTGTCACTCAAGTGGCCACACCCTTGATTATGCAGCGTTTTAAGGCTTCATATAATTTAAACGGATGAGTTCTAAAAAAATGTACCCCCCTCACAGTTGTCACGAAGGGCAAAATTAGCTGTATAGACCAAAACAACTTAAGACACCAGGCTGTAAACATATTTGTTTCTGCGGTAAAGTTGGGCATTTTAACATGGGGGAGATACAGATTTGACTCACTTTTGCTGCCAGCCTCAAGCGGCCAGGCGATGAATTGCAGTTTAATTCACTTCCGTGTTGGTTTCAAGAGAGAGACAGGGAGGTTGCCGCTTGGTCCAGACACAGCGCCTGCTCTTCAGGGGTGGGAGTGGACTTGTTGCCTGCATGTTGTTCAGGGCTTCAAACCGTGCGTAGAAGTTATTTAGTTTGTCAGGAAGGTAGTCAACAATTGTCAGACATTGTTGTTGGCCTGTGTTGAACCTTTACCTCTGTACAGATAAAACGTTGTCAGGATAATTCTGGTTCACGTGGCTACGCGGAAGCGATAAAAAATTCTGTATTATACATTTAATGCTTGTACCTTGGAACCTATTTCATGGTTTGCTTTCTTGAGCCATCAGGCACTGTTTTTTGCAAATGAGCGGCCGGATTGCATTAAGGGTTTTCTTTATTATCACTGTAAAGCTGCTTGTTGACTGTGGTTACATTCTTTTCAACAGTGACATCCTCAATGCACTTCTCAATGTATCCAGTCACAGAGTTTGGGTATTCTTCCAAGCATGTTTGCTGGTTGTAGGTGGCTGCTTCCTTAAACACGTTCCAGTCTGTGCACTCGAAGCAGGGCTGCAGTGGCTCCTTCAGGCCAGACTCTGATGATGCTTTGTACTGGCCTGGAGCGTTTCAGCAGTGGCCTGTACGCTGGGAAAAGCAGTACATAGAGGGGGTCTGAGTATCCTAGGTGGGGGTGGGGAGTGGCTTTGTATGAGTCGCGGATGTTGGTGTAGCATAAGTCCAAGGACACAGCAGTTCCTTGTTTCAGACTGGGTAGTCAGTCAAGGTCTGAGATAGTCCAGTTTATTGTCCAGAGAGCGTACATTAGCCAGTAGCACTTAAGGGAGGGCTGGTCGGCTAGGGTTAGCTTTTAGCCTACAGCGGACATCCGACCGCTTGCCTTGCTTCCGGGTCCTCTCGCACTGCTTTCGATCCCTTACTTCCCGGACAGCTGAGTCAGGTGACGCCGTGGTGGGCCTTTGACTGCGTAGTAGTCCTAGCCCACGTAGCTTCTCTGTTAGCGGTGTCAGAATTGTTGTTGCGTAGCTGCTATTAGAGCCCAAAACCATAAGGGCTTTACGGCTATACTTAGAATGGGATTCCCGGTATCATGTATTTCGGTCACTGCAACATACATTAACACAAAAATAAACACCCTTTGTCAGAGCCTTAGAGGCCACTGTGTCCGTGTGCGCCGCCATTGGATAGATCTACCTTGTAAATATATTTTTTGCTATTTAAAAAAAAAGTTTTCACAGGTAAATCAATAACAATTACAATTTTAACAATATTTCAAGTGTAATTTATAAGATTTGTTGTATTTTGAACCCAATCTTTCTATGTAGAAGGCATAAAGTTTATCGTACTGATTTCAAAGTTAAGGATTCATTAGTTTGAATATACATTGAACCAAACACTATAATAACATCTTAGTTGATAATTTAGTATACTTTATTTTAGACCAAGCATCTATGTTTCGGTCGTGATGGCACATTTTCTGTAGTGACAGTAATGTTTTGCTAGTGATCACATCACATTACAGAATTTTAACTCACCTACTACAACACTACTAAAACATATTAAGATACTAATGATTTGCATAACTGTACTAAAATTGTATTTATTTCCCCCAAATAAATGATTATGTGTTACGCTTTTGTCTCTACCAAAACAAAGATGACATGTTTCGGTCATGACTGTTTCGGTAGTGACCATTTAAGATACTTTTGAGCCTAGTTCAACGATGCTAATCAGCACACGGTTAACCAGCACAGTTATGAGAAGTTGTACACACACAAAAACTAAATTTTATCCAATAACATCCCAAAAAGTTTGCTTAATTGCAGAAAAAAGGTGTTTGGTAGTGACGTCCCTTAAAGTTACACATAGATTTTCAGACTTTTGAACACATTTCCCTCAAAATGATGATACCTATCTAAAATGAAAGAGAGGCTAAGAGAGAGAGGGACACAGGAATATTTCCTGATCAAAAATGTAGGGGTGTGGTTAAAATCAGTCTCAGCCAATGGACTAAAACACACACTGTTTTGGTAGTGACATGAAAATGCCGGACACATTTTTTTACATAAAATTTCATGATTTAAAAATAAAATATAAAATAAATGTTTTTTTTTAACTTTACTTTTTAAAATAAATCAAAAATATATTTTTAAAAACAACAATGGAAAAAAATTCAATATCATTTTCACAAGTTGAAATTTAGGGGTTAGGGTTCGGGACAGCCCCAATGGATAGTACCAAATAAATGATGATTTTATATATATTAAGCTTACTTATATTTAAAATATTATTGTGGGATTCAAAAGATAATAGAAGGATCTTTGCAAACATCTAAAATTTGAATACTTAAATGCTTTTTAAATGTGTTTTTTGTTTGTCGGACAGCAGTTTTTACCAATTCTGTAGAATGTCACATATATGTAAAATGCAATAGGCTATGTGACAGCAGAAATGGATGATGAAGGTACAAAAGTAAGTGGGAGGCAAAAAAATGTTCTGGGGAAACTAAAAGTTGTATTTTAAATACGTTTCTATTTACATTTCAGAATGCAAATCATGCTTGTAAAAATAACCTGTTGGATTTATATGCTATTAATTATGAAAAAAGAGAGAAACCCCCGGCCCCCATCCATTAAATTTGTTATCCTATACCTACAAGACAGCGGATTGTCAAGTCACTATGTTACTCAGTTCAAGTTACTGGTTTCATTTCCAGTGACGCATCATGTTGTGATAGTATATAAGACAAATGCTCACCTTCATTTCACTCACAGCTTCAGAGAGATACGAAGAAGTTCTTGCATCAACAGGTTGAACGGAACTTAAATCTCGCCGGAATTTATTTAAATTTCTTATTTATTTTTGCACCAACGTTGTGATAATAAACCGCAGAAATGGAGACTTCTCAGATTCGCCAGAATTACGACCGCGACTGCGAGGCTTTGATCAACAAGATGATCAATTTGGAGCTTTACGCTTCCTACACTTACACTTCAATGGTAGCCTATTTATCTCTTATTGGTTTTGTCACTTTACTAAATCGTTATAAGGAACGTATCTTGATTTTTGTTTTCCATTCTTGACAAAACGTGTCTATCTAACGTTAACAACAACAAAAAAAAAAAACCCTGCGTTCTATAAATCTAAAATTACAAGAACACTGTATAGGCTACTTATATTTATAAATATAATAACCGTATATGGCATAAGCAGACATTGGGCATCAGTCTAATGGTAACATCAACGGCTGTTTAGGCCTACATTTGTAATGAGACTGCTGATCATATTCTTATTCTGTGATCAATTAGTTTGACTTTGATTGGATGCTGTTCGTTGGAGAGATTTAAATAATAAACTGTTTATGACTTTAGACCTTGGTAAAAACGTGTTCTTGTTCCCTTGTACCTTAACGCATAGCCTAGTTTGTTACATCTATTCCTATTCGATTTTGTTCAGGCTTTCTACTTCAAACGGGATGATGTGGCTCTTGCTGGTTTGCCAAGTTCTTCAAGGAGAACAGTGAGGAGGAGCGCGAGCATGCTGAGAAATTCATGGAGTTCCAGGACAAGAGGGGAGGAAACATTGTCCTTCAGGACGTAAAGGTCCTTTGACAGTATTTTGAATGAAGCCTTTTGACTTTGAACTTTGTAACATAAGCAAAGCTGACTCTAGAGCTCTTGTTATGGAATGACCTTATGCCATGTAACTTGCTCACTGATCTGTGTATCTACCTTTCCAGAAACCAGAGCGTGATATGTGGGGCAATGGACTGATCGCTATGCAGTGCGCTCTTCAGCTGGAGAAGAACGTCAATCAGGCTCTGCTGGATCTACATAAGGCCGCCTCTGAGAAGAGAGACCCTCATGTGAGTGATCCTCATTTTATGAAGTTGAGACTCTAAATTTGCCTCCATATACATGTCTTTTGAAAAAAAAAATCACTTACTCTCTGGGAAGTTTGTATCCTAAATTATTTTCTGATGTCTTGTCCAACAGCTGTGTGACTTCCTGGAGACTCACTACCTGAATGAGCAGGTGGAGGCCATCAAGAAGATTGGTGACCACATCACCAACCTTTTCAAGATGGATGCTGGCAACAACAGGATGGCGGAGTACCTGTTTGACAAGCAAACCCTGAGCAGCTAAATGCAGCTCTCAGATCATCTGCATGTTGCAGAACCTCCAGTTATACTCTAGGCTTAAATCATCAACCAATATGTTCTCATCACACAGCTCTTGTTTAAAATGATAAAGTTTGAAGTTGAAAATGTTAGATTAAGTTTTATATCACTGTCAAATTATGCAGTTTTGCTATTTTTTATCAGTCATTATCTAGTCAAGCCAATGCTTTCCTGTTGAATGTGAACTATCTGGTTTTAACATGGTCAATTTGATGAATAAATTGTTTTTTGGCTGGATTCACTATTCTTTTTTTTTAATGGTGGGGTTGCTTAAAAAAAGTATATTGTAACAAAGTAAACTAATTTTCCAATTACATAAAAAAGTATAGTAATGACAACGTACAGTAGTAAGGAAAGTAAATGGTATACTGTGTGCACTGCAAGTGTAGTATTATAATGGATATTGTAAAGTAGGCCCATCGAATGTCTGTATATTCAGAACTTGCATACTGTGAAAATACAGTGACCCAACTGCAAAAGCCAAAAAGGTTACAGATTTTATTCTGCTTTAGCATCATGTCTTCATGTTGGGTCCGGCCGGAGGACTCTGTCCACATCACAGACAATGTCATCTTTGCAGGCAAAGGGAAAAACCCTAAAGCAGATCCAGTCTTGACAACATTCTCCACACCTGATCTTCCTCGTCCTCATGACAATTCCATGTCCTAAGACAATGGCCGCTGTCTCCCTCGCTGAAGGTAATTTGGGGAGGGGAATGAAATGAACCGCCTTCGAGAACCTGTCGACCACAGTAAGGACCACGGTATTGCCACTAGATGGGGGTACCCCTGTGACAAAGTCCATGGCTATGTGTGACCAGGGTCTCGAAGGGATAGACAGTGGCCGGAGTAGCCCTGCTGAGGGTCGATTCGAGCTCTTACCCACCGCACACATCGGACAAGCCGAAACAAGCTCTCGAGCGTCCCGCGCCATCGAAGGCCACCAGAACCGTTGCTTGATTAACAAACATGTTCGAGTAGCTCCTGGGTGGCAAGCTAGACTGGATGAGTGACCCCACTGAAGTACGCTAGTTTGGACCGGCTCCGGCACAAACAACAGACTCGCTGGACACCCCGCGGGAATAGTGACGTCGTGTAACGCCTCACGGACCCTGGACTCCACCCCCCAAGTAACCGCCGCGACCACCCGGTTGGGAGGCACGATGGTTACTGGAGAGGTGGATCCAGCTTCTACTTCAAAAACCCGTGAAAGCGCATCGGGCTTACCGTTCTTACTACCTGGGCGATACGAGATGTTAAAATCAAATCGGCCGAAAAATAATGCCCAGCGAGCCTGCCGAGAATTTAGTCTCTTAGCGGAACGGATGTATTCTAAGTTCTTGTGGTCGGTCCAAACTATGAATGTAACCCCCGCGCCCTCCAACCAGTGACGCCACTCCTCCAGTGCCAACTTAACAGCCAGTAACTTCTTATTCCCGATGTCGTAATTCCGTTCCGAAGGAGAGAGACGATGAGAAAAAAAGGCGCATGGGTGTATTCTGTCGTCCGAAGGGGACCTCTGAGACAAAATTGCCCCCACTCCTACCTCCAACGCGTCCACCTCCACAACGAATTGACGAGACGGGTCAGGGTTGGTGAGAATGGGAGCCGAAACAAAGCGGCTCTTTAAGGTTTCGAACGCCTCTTGAGCTTGCGTTGACCAACAGAATTGAATTCGTGTGGAAGTGAGATTCGTCAGCGGTAGGGCGACCTGACTAAAACCCCGAATGAAACGCCTGTAAAAATTGGCGAACCCCAGAAAACTCTGGACCGCCTTGCGATTCTCTGGGGTGGGCCAAATCGCAACCACCTTTACCTTGTCCGGATCCATTCGGATGCCTTTGGGCGACAGAACGAAACCCAGGAACGGAACCGACCGTGCGTGAAACTCACACTTCTCCACCTTGGCAAATAAACGATTCTCGAGCAGCCGCTGTAACACTCGCCTGACGTGCTGGACATGGTCGCGCTCGTTCTGGGAGAAGATCAGGATGTCGTCGAGATACACAAATACAAACCGGTCGACCATATATCTGAGCACGTCATTAACGAGTGCCTGGAAGACCACCGGGGAGTTTGAGAGTCCTAAAGGCATGACCAAATACTCAAAATGACCTGTGGGGGTATTAAAAGCGGTCTTCCATTTGTCCCCCTCCCTAATCCGAACCAGGTGATAAGCATTGCGTAAGTCCAACTTCGTAAAGATAGTCGCCCCCTGCAAGAGATCGAACGCAGAAGACATCAATGGAAAAGGGTGGCTATTCTTTACCATGATGTCATTCAGCCCTCGAAAATCTATACAAGGACGCAGCGACCCATCTTTCTTCTCCACGAAGAAGATCCCCGCCTCAGCTGGAGAGGAAGAGGGTTAGAGAATCGTTGATGTATCTTTCCATGGCCTCCCTCTCAGGACCGGAGAGCGAGTATAAGCGCCCTTAGGCGGAGAAGTGCCAGGAAATAATTCAATCGCACAGTCGTACGGGCGGTGCGGAGGGAGAGATGCAGCTCGGGACTTACTGAACACCGCTCTTACGTCATGGTAAGAGTGGTGGGGTAGAAACAGACATTAACCTCCTGTGGGGTAGAAACAGACATTAACGGAGATGATGGATTGGCCACCAGATGGCAGTTGTGTGTTGGTGACAGCGCTCTATGGGGGTTAGATGGGCTCTCCCGATCTGCATGGGCTCCTCCTCCAGGAGTCCCCAGTGTTGTGAAGCCCCTCTCGTGACTAGTGTGTGGTTGATGACGTCCTGAGGAAAGTTGGAGAGCTGGTCTGCAACTGTTCAAGCCGATGAGTAATTGCCGCTAGATGCTGTGACATTTCTGAGATGGCCTGGCGGGAAGCCACTAATTCCTCCTGCTGTCGTCCTAGCAGAACACCCTGTTGGGCCAGGACCCGATGCAGTTCCGTTCCTCTGCTGAGTCCATCACGGTCAGTGGATTCTGTCGTGAGGCCTGGAGTATGTGAGGACTCAAATGCAGTGAGGAGAAGGAGAAGAGGGGAAGATGGCCGACGTGTAGTTGCACGATATACTTGGTCTCTCAATACCACCAGCAATACCACCAGCAATTATGCAGTCAAATTTCTTCTAAAAACATGTAAGAACATATAATTTGATTTGAGCATTACTACCTACGACCTATTACCAGACCATTATGTCAAACGCTCAAACATGCCTAGACCCTCTAAAAGTAAACCAGATGCCCCTGACCCAGCATCTGTTGAAGATTGCGGGGCTCTGACTTTGGCGTCCATCACCAAACTTCTCGAAGAAAACCGAGAAGCATTAACACTGGATTTTAAAGAAACGCTTGCAAAGCTTGAGCATAAACTGGATCGAATTCATGATACTGTTGCAGCGCATTCGGTGACGATCAGCGAACTCGAGAAAAACGCAACTCAACAAGATTCACGTTTGGCAACATTGGAAGCAAACTGTGTCAAATTAAGTGACAGCAATACCAAGCTACTTGCGAAAGTAAGTGACTTGGAATCCCGGCATCGTCGACATCATATCAGGGTGGTTGGCCTACCTGAATCCATTGAAACACAGCAACAGCCGACAGTCTTTTACTCCAAAATGCTAACCAAGGTGTTTGGACACATCCTGGATTCCCCGCCTGAGTGCGAATGGGCTTATCGAACTCCATCTACCAAACCACAACCAGGTCAGAGACCGCGGTCGGTCATTATCCGGCTTCACAAGTACCTCGTAAAGGAGAAAATTATCCGTGAAGCTCGGGCCAAAAGAGGCCAGTTGAAGTTCCAATCCCATCCTATCTCAGTTTACGAGGATTATCCACCTGAAATTGTGACGCAACGGAAGGAATATAGAGAGGTGATGTCGGAGCTGTACAAATGCGGACTTAGACCAACGCTTCTATTCCCTGCCAAACTTTTCATTAAACCTAAGGAGGGAGGTAGGATGCACTTTTCTTCGGTTCCAGAAGCAAAGCAATATGTTAAGACATTGCCTTAAACTGACTGGTTGGTGACCTGTGTGGTTATTCGAATAGGCTTTAAGAACTGTTAACGGTATTTCTCATGGTGGGATTCGATCTTTAATCCTAAGATGCTTTAAAGGTGGGTATCGTTGATTCTTATAATTTGTACCTGTGCAATTTGTACCTGTGCAGATGAACAAAAATTATTGCATACCCAATGATTGACTAATTAATTATACTTATAAATGTGGGTGTTGAGATTACCATTAAATGGTACAAATGTGTCAGTTTGTGCCCTACATAAATCTACTTGTGGTTGTGAGTGGGTGTGGAAATGAGGGTGTGTGTGGGTGTAAATGGAGCAAGGTGCAAAAGAGAGTGCACCTAGGCAGGTGTGTATGTATTTCTTTTGATTTTTTGTTGTACTTAGGATTGAATGCTTTATGAGTATATGCTTTATCATGGATGTTGGATGGAGGATTAGGTCTATTGCTTTTGGATGGGTTTGGATGATTTAGATGATCTTGATGGGGAGGTTCGGCACTGCAGTGACATTGGTGCATATATCACTTGTAAGCAATATGACCTAGAAAATCTTAAATACTTAAGTATGAATAATAACTTTTCGGTGGTCCATATTAACATCAGAAGCCTAGCAAAACATTATGATCAATTAGTGTCAATGCTGTCAGCATCAGGTTGTAGTTTTGATGTAATTGCTTGCAGTGAAACCTGGTTAAATGATAGGTCATACTGTGATTCTTTTAACCTTAATGGCTATAAACTTTATTACAAGAACAGATTAGGTAGAATGGGTGGAGGTGTGTGTCTTTATGTTAAATCAAGATTCCAGGCCAATGTCTGTGACAATTTGGCCTTGGATGATGAACAAACAGATTCATTGTTTGTTGACATAAGTATTAATGCAACCAGTAATCTCAATGTTGGCATAGTGTATCGCCCCCCTGATGTGAACCCTATTACTTTTACTAGTAAATTTTGAGGAAACTCTTTTTGATATCAATAGGAAAAATCACAACTGTATAATCCTTGGGGATTTTTATATTGACATCTCTAGGGATGGTCCTATTAAAAATGATTTCATGAACATTCTCCACTCCTCCTCCTTTATACCAACCATTAATAGATATACTAGAGAAACTCACTCATCCAAGTCCATCATTGATAATATTATTACAAACATCCAAAATTCGAGGTTGGAGTCAGGTGTGGTTGTGACTGATATAACTGATCACTACCCAATTGTGTTATCTTTAAACCTGGCATCCAAACCTTCATTTAACCGCCGTAAGATAAAGATCAGTGTCCTGAATGAGAGAACACTACAGCAGATCCGTAATAACTTGGAGAGTAAGGTTTGGACTAGTGTGCATGAAACTTGTGACCCTGAGACTGCCTATGACAGTCTAATTCAAGAATTAACGGAGTCCATCCACAATACTATTCCAGTGAAGACTGTCATATGCAGAAATGATGATCATCACCCTTGGCTTACTAAAGGGATTCTCAACTCTATCAAACGTACAAATAAACTTTACAAGCTCTATAGGAAAAATCCCAATGATGACAACAAAAGCAAATATTTTAAGTTTAGAAATAGACTCAATCATATTATGAGGAAGAGTAAACAAATTTACTATACTGAACATATAAATGCAACCCAAGGTGACTCCAAAAGGACCTGGGCTGTGTTGAATAAAGTTCTAAACAGGGGCCAGAAGTCAGCTGTGTTACCCGAATGTTCAAATGACAATTCACCCTTATTAGTTGATAGTTTTAACGATTACTTTGTTTCATTAGGTGAAGATCTTGCCAAAAAAATCAGACCTTCCAACGAATCCTCTTTTAGACACTATCTATATGGAAATTACATGCAATCTTTCTTCATGAAACCTACTGACAAAATTGAAATTCATAAGATTATTACAGATTTGAAGAGTTCTCATACGGGAGGGGTTGATGGAATGTGTAGTAAAATTCTGATAGCTGTTGCAGACATAATAGCACAGCCACTTACACATTGCATGAACCTATCTCTTCTGTATGGCATAGTGCCAAGCATGACAAAAATAGCCAGAATTACTCCAATCAGGAATTTGACACTTATTGATTTTAATATTCTTCTAGGGAAATTACATCATTATGGTGTTAGAGGAGTAGCACTTGACTGGTTTAAAAGTTACCTACATGGTCGGAAACAATATGTATATGTATATGTATTAATAACCATATATCTCAAACGAAAGAACTTAAATACGGGGTTCCCCAAGGCTCAATATTGGGTCCATTACTTTTTAACATATATATAAATGGCTTTGTGAATTCCTCTCAAGTATTTCAAAAGGTGATGTTTGCAGATGACACCAATTTGTTTTTGTCACATAAAAATTCAAGTGATTTACAAATTATTTTAAATGAAGAACTACAAAAAATTGTTATCTGGTTCAAGTGCAATAAATTATCCCTCAACATTAAAAAAAATAACTATACAGTGTTTCAATTAAATAATATAGCTGCGAGCAGCGATGAAGGGCCAAAGCCGGCGGTACCGCCACCGTTTATATATAAATATATAAACATATATATACATATAAAAAGCCGGTGGCACCGCCACCCTGGTGCCTTTAGGGTTATTGTGCACGACGTGCAAAAACGTAACCCGCTTTGACTGTCGAAAAGAAGTGTGCTGAACAGCTTGCATCAGTGTGGGCTCTGCAAAAGTGCGCATCGAGGGCACATATCAACCACAAAGTATGCGTGACCAACCTTCTGAAAGGTCAGGTCTACATCCAGATCTACATCTGCCGTGTGTTTACATTATAGTAGTGAAGTTTGAAGCAAATCAGGTAAAAATAAGAGGGTGATTTCAAAGTATTTTGAAAGATACACACTTCCTGCTGCCAGTTGGTGGCGCTATAACCGGGATTGCGGTGCCACTGGCTTGGGCCCGTAATCGCTGCTCGTAGCTATATTTATATATATACATATATACACACATATATATATATATATATATATATATATATATATATATATATATATATATATATATATATATATAGATAGATAGATAGATAGATATAGATATAGATATAGATATAGATATATAGATAGATAGATATAGCGTAAAACTTCAAATAATAGCCCAGGCTTTTATTTTCCCAAATCGTCGAACTGCACCGGCTTGTATTTGAGACAGCGTCTATATGAGACAGGCCTTTATAATTTAGTGTTGAGATGTAGTTCATTGAGTCTCTAATCTCTAAAAATCTCCAAATGCTCCACGTGAAACTGCGGTCTTCCAAGTTCCAACCTTTTACTATCGTGTCAATTGATTTGATTAATATGCACGAGGGAGAGAGAGCAGGACAGCGCTCGTGTTGTTTGAAGACGCGAGAGTGCGCGCGCGCGGCCGGGGCGCTCTCTCTCTCTCTCTCTGCTCGTTATGCACCCTGTCCCAGTCAAACGCAGCAGTCATTCTATTCTACATCACCGATCACTCACCGGGACAAAAAGCGGATGATCTGACGGTTTTAGAAGATTAACAACCCGAAAGTAAAAAACAGACCCGGGCTCTATTTGAGACCGGCTTTTATTTACCCAAACCTGCAGCCACACCAGGAGTGTAAAAGAGACAGGCGTCTATTTGGGACTCGGCTATTATTTGAAATTTTACGGTATATATATATATAATATTTATAGAAACACAGAATATTACCTGCTTTACCTGATTAGAATGCTACCTTGAAAAACAATAATTTAAATTAATTCTCACCCAACAGAGAAATCCCCCTGCCGCGTCATGACGCAACACCAATCAGGATTGGATTGTTGTATTGTTCTCTTTTAAAATGTTTGATTTTAAAACTCGAATATCATGTTCCCTTTCGAGGGAACTCAACACTGCGTCGAGAATCGACACTTTGGGGACGCTCCCTTAGCGTGCGCCTCTGAAGTAAGAATGAAACTAATCCAATCCTGATTGGTGTTGCGTCATGACGTAACATGTGACGGCACATAAAAGTGACGCCGGCACACACACACATTAGCTTTTCGCTCTTCAGCAAGCGCTCTCTGTGAAACTGTCTGTCTTATTTGATGTTGTTTGTCTGTGCTAAGCTCTATATTATGGCGAGTGAACAATACACTAAGTGTGTGCACCCCTGCCCAAGATATATGCCAAATGCGGGTGGGGACACACATCAGCTGTGTGTGCGTGTATTGTTTAGGGGCGCAGCACGCACTGCCTGTGCACACTGTGAAGCACTTACTTTTAGAGTGCTGCGCTCCCGCTTGGCTATATTATTTCCTGATGATGGCCAGGCTCGCGATCCCTGCGATTCGGGTCCCGCGTCCGTTGAGGAATAAAAACGGCGCGACGGCTTAGATCGTGGAGATCGCAGAAGGATCTCGCGGATGAGAACGAGACTGCTGAGGCACCTTTTCTCTCATCATCCGCAGATTCTATGACACTACTTCACGACGCAGAAGTGAAGTAGTGCGATGTAGCCGATGCGGCTTCTTCTGCCCGTGACGAGTGTCCGGTGCTTGAGCTATCTGTTTATAAGGAAGTAGATGTGCTCAGCATCGTGAACGAGCAACATGAGTCACACTCGCCAGCTTATGTTTCTGCTTATGTAGAGCTCGTGGAGGTTGTGATGCGTGCTGTGGCCAGATTAAATAAATGAATATATATATATATATATATATATATATATATATATATATATATATATATATCAGCTGGCCACAAAATAAGCAGGATGATCCCTGTCAATATGAACTAGACGAGAAATTCCTGCAGCACCGTTCACAACCTCAGAGCCGGGGCTTACTGTTTTTCCCAGATCTTTATAAAAATATATATATAGATGTGTAGATCCTGGGAAAAACCCCACTCTTTACGTATCTCACCACATTCATTATATGTTCATTATATATTTATGGTGCAGGAAATCGATGTAGCTCTTCCGCCGTTGAAAACGTTTCGGGACACATCGGTTTCCAGCGAACGCAGGCTGCACTGTCCGCCCCACATTTTTGCGGCCAGGCAGCATTCGCGTTCGCCAATCGAGAATCATTTTCGGTCCAGCCCTGCCGGAAACCCGCTTCAGGGGGTCGAGAACGAATCCCGATTAATCCCCAACCAATGGGGTTACCCCAATCCCCGATTAATTAACCAATCATACCATTGATCAGCTCTACCAAACTTGGATGTCTTTTTTCCAGTAATAAACAAACATTGTTGTTTTGAAGTTGTTTTGATTGATACTGTGAAGCAGCTTTGATACAATCTGTATTGTGAAAAGCGCTATACAAATATATTTGACTTGACTTGACTGGACTTAATACCCGAAGCCAGGCTCGAGAGCCTGGTTCCTTTGGTAAAATATTTAGAAAAGAAAAGGTCAGGCTGGTGAGTGCCTGCACTCTATGACGATTTTGCAGGCGTACCAGGCCGATCTTCTTAAAGATCTAAGTAAGGCAAATATTTCCTGTTGGCCGCACCGCTATCTCCTTCTGGCCTGTTTTCCAACACTGTCACTACAGTCATTGACAGGTTTCAGGAAGCGAAAAAAAAGAAAAAAAAGAGAGCGTTGCCTCTAGAGCCCCTCCTGCGGGAGTTTGGCAACAGAGGAAGCACTCTCAACCGAAGTCCTCCAGCCAGAAGGGTGACCTGAGGGCCGTCCTTCAGGCGAAGAGGTCCTAATGGTAGTGTAGGACCTCTGAGGGCTGCCCCCCCCCCTGCTGTGGAACAATCGAGGTTGTTCTAGCAGCAGCTGCCCTCGGGGAAGAAGATGTTGTCCCGCCGTCTTTGACGCTTCGGGCCACATCGATTTCCAGCGAACGCACACCGTGGCGTTCGCCCCAAAAGCTTGCAACAGGGCACCGACTATGGTCACAAAATCTGAATCGACTTTTTTCCTGCCGGTCCTCCGCTTCAGGAAGTCGAGAATAGTGCTCGAAAAACACCCGAGGCCAGTCTCGAGGGGCTGGTTCCCTTTGTAGAAGAATGGCAACGCCTTCCGTATATATCTATATGGGTCCTGTATATTATAAAATATTATAAAATATGGGTACAGATTGCAGTTAGGTCACCGACCTCCCTAGTTTGCTGGGGTGGTACCGACTGCAGTGGTTCCAGAACAGGCTCGGGCTATGGAACAAGAGGTACAGACTCTACTGGAATTAAGGGGCAATAGAATGTGTTCCCCTACCAGACAGGGAGTCGGAATTTTACAGCCGGTACTTTATAGTTCCAAAGAAGGATGGCGGACTGAGGCCAATTTTAGATCTAGGGCTTTTGAATCGTTCTTTGAGGAGATTCAGGTTCAAAATGCTTACTATTCCACATTATCGTGAACCAAGCAGATCCGAGGACTGGTTTGTCACGATGGATCTAAAGGACGCTTATTTCATGTCTCCATCATTCCATGTCACAGGAGGTTCCTGAGGGTTCTTTCAGGGGCGAAGCATACCAATATCGGGTTCTTCCGTTCGGCCTAGCACTCTCTCCCCGCACGTTCACAAAGTGTAGGGATGTGGCTCTGGCTCCACTGAGGCTTCAGGGCATCCGTATGCTGAATTACATCGACGACTGGCTCATATTGGCCCAGTCTCGAGAAATGGCAGTTCGGCATCGAGATGTCGTCCTTGGCCACATTCAGAACCGGGGGTTGAGGCTCAACACTAAGAAAAATGTGTTGGACCCAGCTCAGAAGACTACTCTTCTGGGTGTGGTATAGAATTTGGTTACGATGCGAGCACGTATGTCTCCCGCTCGTATCGAATCCATCCTGGCCATGGTGTCCAGGATAAAGCTAGGCCAGGCCATCACTGTAAAGCAATTTCAAAGACAGATGGCCTCATAACAGCGGCATCCAACATAATTCCTTTGGGGCCTGCTTCACATGAGGCCCCTTCAGTGGTGGCTCAAAGCCAAGGGTTCCGTATAATAAAGGTTACGCACAGATGCCTTTGTTCCCTATTAATATGGAAGAACCTTGGTTCTTGTCCCAAGGGCTAGTGTTAGGGGCGTCATGTCACCGGGAAACAGTTTCGACAGACGCTTCCCTCGCTAGCTGGGGCGCGGTCTCGGACGGCCGCTTTGCCAGGGGTCTGTGGCAGGACCATCATCATTCTTGGCATATAAATTGCCTAGAGATGTTGGCTGTGTTCAGGGCTCTGAGGAGCTTCCTCACAGACATCAAAGGTTACCACGTCTCAGTGGTAGCTTATCTAAACCGACAAAGGACACTCAGATCGCGCCCTCTATCCAGATTGGCGCATCAGATCATTTTATGGTCCCAAGGGAAAATATTATATTTAAGAGCAATATATGTCCTGGGGGTTCTGAATCAAGGAGCAGACATCCTGTCGAGGCAGGGGCTGAGGCCCGGGGAATGGAGACTCCATCCAGAGGTGGTGGCAGAGGTTTGGACCAGTGGAAGTGGATCTGTTTGCGTCTCGAGAAGGGCAATGTCCACTTTGGTTCTTCCTCACTCATCCAACCCCGCTGGGGTTGGATGCCATGGTACAGGCCTGGCCGAGGCTTCGCCTATACGCTTTTTCCCCGATCGCTCTGCTCCCAGGAGTCCTGGAGAGGGTCCGTCAGGAGGGCATCAGAATTCTTCTGATAGCCCTGTTTTGGCCAGCCCGAGTATGGTTTTCAGACTTAATTTCACTCCTGATAGCTCCGCCATGGCAGATTCCTCTGAGGAGGGATCTGTTGTCGCAGGTGGAGGGCACTATATTCCATCCTCATCCAGAGCTGTGGAAATTGTGGGTCTGGCTTCTGAGGGGGCTCAGTACCTAGATGCCGGTCTATCATCTGGGGTGGTCGAAACCATACTTATCTCTAGGGCTCCGTCTACTAGGAGATTATATGGCCTCAAGTGGAATGTTTTTCTACTTAGTGTAGAGAACTTGAGTTAGGCCCAGTTAACTGCCCAATGGCTTCAGTTCTGGAGTTTCTTCAAGATCGTTTTTCTACAAATCTCTCCCCATCCACACGTAGGGTGTACGTGGCTGCCATTGCGGTGTTCCATGCACCACTAAAAGTTGGGCCTTTGGGGAGGCACCAACTGGTCATACTATTTCTCCATGGTATTGGAGGATGAGACCGACAGTCAGGTCCAGGGTTCCTTCATGGGTCCTGGCGGTGGTTCTCGAAGGGCTATCCCTGGCTCCCTTCGAATACCTCCAGTCGGCTTCGCCTAGGACCTCACGTTCAATATAGCCTTTCTCTTAGCTATTTCTTTAAAGAGACTGGGAGATCTCCAAGCCCTGGCATTATCGCCAGCTTGCTTGGGGTGTCCCCCCGGCGGAGTTAAGGCCATCCTGCATCCGAGACCCAGCTATGTGCCTTAAGTGCAATTTTTCATGGCTAGGTCCATGGTCCTGCAAGTCTTTCATCCTCCACATCATGTGTCGGGAAAAAAGGAGAGGTTCCTTGCTCTGCCAGTCAGAGTTCCGAGTATTTACCTTGAGAGGTCCTCTTCTTGGAGGAGGTCGGACCTACTGTAGTGTGTTTTGGATCACCTATTAGGGGCTCCCGGCTATACAAAACATAAGTAGGCCTGCAAGGTGTGCAATTTGCCTTCACCTTTGGCCGCAAGGGCTCATTCTACTAGAGGCATGGCGTCCAGGAGATCTGTGAGGCAGCCGGTTGGGCTACCCCACACACTTTTATCAGGTTTTTAGTCTGCACCTCCATAGTACGCATGGCGCACATGTGCTCTCGTCCTAGCTAGTGCCTGAGATCAGTTTCACTCTAGGGCAGGCCTGTTTTTCGGTGCGTGGCCTAGTGGGCATTCGTTCCCCAAAGTGTCGATTCTCGACGCAGTGTTGAGTTCCCTCGAAAGGGAACGTCTCGGGTTATGACTATAACCCTTGTTCCCTGAGAAGGGAACGAGACGCTGCGTCGTCCTGCCACGCCCCTCGAGGCCTGAGAGCGTCTTGCTTCATCGCTAGTATAATGTGTGTGTGTGCCGGCGTCACTTTTATGTGCCGTCACATGTTACGTCATGACGCAACACCAATCAGGATTGGATTAGTTTCATTCTTACTTCAGAGGCGCACGCTAAGGGAGCGTCCCCAAATTGTCGATTCTCGACGCAGTGTCTCGTTCCCTTCTCAGGGAACAAGGGTTATAGTCATAACCCGAGACGTTTTATGTGTATATGTTATGTGTGAATATTCCCAGACTCTCGGACAGTGCGATCTCTATGGGTTATGCAATGTCATTTTATTATAAGGAAAACACACACACACACAAAAAATATATATATTAAAGAAAAATGATTGATAAACTCTTATTTGGAATGGAATTTAATAACAAGTACTTTGGGTGTCTTGTTCATTATATTTATTTTTATCTAAAAGCAACAGAACGTAAATTACATCCAATTTATAAGCAACACTGTGCACGAGCGTGAATCCCGCGATATCCATCATTGATCTCGCAGGTGTCAGATCCACTGCGAGAAGCGAGAGCTGTCCGGCTTGCCTGCGCTTTTTTCACTCCTCCTCTCTCACTGCAGCCGCCTACTCTCGCCTACATTTCAGGCGAGGTAAGACGCATCTCAAACAAGCCTATTTTTTCAAATGAAGCGCCGCCTTCCCGGGATGCTTTGCGGGCGCGTTAAAGTCGCGTGACGTCACCCATAGGAATAAGCGGAGCGCGGCGCGACTGAAGTGTCGCACGGACAAGTGGATCAGCACTGGCCAGCGCAAGAAGCCAACGTTTTATTCCAGCTTCATGCATTCTTTTTTTTTTATCAACACTTGAATGTGGTTAAGTTTCATTAAAAAAAGCAACAAACGCAAAAAGATGAGAAAATTTACAATAAGGTTTACAGTAACATTTTTGTCAAAGACTACATCTGGTTTGGATTCAGAACGATGATCAAAACATAGATGCAGATCGAGTCCATCAACACCCCCAAAGCTTGTACAGTCAAATACCTCACCCTGGGTCGACATTTCATTCGGTAACATTAGGCAGATTTGATTTATATGCTGTTTAATGTTGATGATAGCATTATTTTACATATGAATCTGCTTACATATTCTGTACACTTTCAGAAGACACCTAATAGCGCCCCCTTCTATATAACAGTGAAAACATGGAAAGCCGGAAAATTCTGTCAATGGTGGGGGAAGCGGTGTCTCATAAATTACGTAAATTTCCGTCAATTACAGAAAGAGTTAATTACAGACCGATCTTGAATCTACCTTTTCTGTCAAAAATACTAGAAAAGGCAGTATAGTCACAACTGTGTTCCTTTTTAGAAAGAAATGGTATATGTGAGGATTTCCAGTCAGGATGTAGACCATATAAGTGTACTGAGACTGCTCTCATTAAAATTACAAATTATTTGCTCTTATCCGATCGTGGTTGTATCTCTCTATTAGTATTACTGGATCTAAGTTTTGCATTTGATACTATAAACCACAACATTCTTTTGAATATGTGAAGTTCACAACGTAATTTCGGGAGGAGTGAACCCATCTAATCTTTCAATTAACCGCTAGAGCATATAAGCAGCCGCTCACCTTGCTCTGGCATCAGCTGTTTTGGCATCCCTCCACCTCCCCAACTCCACCAACATAATTTAGGCATCTTGCTACCATACTCATCATCCAAGCATTAGTAGTCCCACTGCGGGGTATATCCAACGCTATTCTTCGAGCCCCTCCACTGCGGACAGCAAGCCAAATATGCTTAAATTTATTAGCTTAAAGGTTATATGGGCAAAGGAACTCGTGAAATTGAGATTAGTGGAATTGCATTGGCATGGTTCAAATTATACTTATCTGACCATTACCAATTTGTACCAGTAAATGAAGAGGTGTCATATCGATCACAAGTTCAGCATGCCGCAAGGCTCAGTTCTAGGACTGTTGCTTTTCATCCTGTACATGGTACTCTTGAGAGATATCATAAGGAAGCAAGCAGTTAGTTTTCACTGTTTACGCTGATGATACTCAGCTCTATATCTTCTATATCTATATCTTCACGAAATATACATATTCACAAAATGAACAGAATGCATTTGATATAAAAAAATTGGATAACTAGTAATTTTCTAATATTAAATTCTTAAAAGATTCTAATTATTGGACCGAAAACCTCTGTACGTAATAACCTAGTATACTGTCTAACACTTGATGGCTGCTCTGTCAAGTCTTTGTCGTCAGTTAGGAAACTGGGTGTGCTCTTTGATACTAATCTTTCATTTGAAAGCCACATTTCTAGCATTTCTAGTAAAACCACAATTTCCATCCATTAATTAGAACCAGGAAGTGTGACCATATTAGTTTGGTTCTGTCAGGACTGCATTGGCTCCCTATTAAACATTGTATATATTTTAAAAACTTGCTAATTACTTACAAAGCACTAAATTATTTAGCTCCTCAGTAGGCCTACTTGAGCGAGCTCTTAGCGCATTGTAGTCCTTCACGTCTATTGATTGTCCCTTGATATTTGCCATATTATACACAGGCTCCTATAATATAGTGTTATCAGGCTTCACACACAGCATGATATAACCTGGAGCTTTGTAATGCAGTTTTCTATTGATGGAAAATTAGAAAAATTAACAAATTGGTCTAGTTATTCTAGAAAAATTGGTTTAATGTAACATTGAAATAAAACAATCATATATTATAATAAAACAATGGTTATTGCTAAAATATTGCAATAAAACTAGTATGGTGAATGAGAATAGTGATCAAAAATCACCAGCTTACTAAAATGCTGTGAATGTTGTGTAGCTCACATTTTCAACAATTTCTTTTAGTAGCTAAAGCTAATGATAGGAGAGTGTTAATCAGTTTAATCAGAACATTACTGCATAAACAATCATTTAATAAGTAATAAGAATGCAATAGCCTGTGACTACAGAAATGGATGATAAAGGTACAAAAGTAAGTGGGAGGCATTTAACATGAAATAAAAAAGTTGGGGAACTAAAAGTTGTATTTTAAATGTAGATAAATAATTTATATACGTTTCTATAGTTACGTTTCAGAATGTAAATCATGCTTGTAATTGTAAAAAAATAATCTGTTGGATTTCTATGCTATTAATTATGAAAAGGGAAAGACTAAACAAAGAAAGCCTATCCATTAAATTTGATCTTGTCTTTGTTATCTAACATACAGTACAAGTAAGACAGTGGATTGTCAAGTCACTATGTTACTCAGATTCAGTTACTGCTTTCATTTCCAGTGACGCATCATGTTGTGATCGTATATAAGACAAATGCTCACCTTCATTTCACTCACAGCTTCAGGGAGATACGAAGAGGTTCTTGCTTCAAAAGTAACTATAGGCTCCCAGAAA
This sequence comes from Gila orcuttii, assembly GCA_026230005.1. NCBI lineage: Eukaryota > Metazoa > Chordata > Actinopteri > Cypriniformes > Leuciscidae > Gila > Gila orcuttii. Next base: position 33,789,598 of record JAPDVR010000003.1, read on the forward strand.
AGAAGACAGAAGACTATTTTAGAACACAGGTTAGAATAATGTTTTTATTTTCTTCTCTGCTTGTTTTAACAAGTCTAAAAATAAATAATAATGAGTAAAATAATAAATGTATTAACACACAAACCACTGTTAATTTAACATAAAAGCAAGCAGGCTACTGCGTGCATGGTCTGGAATGACTGAATGCGCGCAAAGTGCGCTCCCTTAATAGCCTAATTCCTAAAAAGCTGACAGTTCATAGCGATCTCACACATCTCTGTTATTATCAATGAAGCTGACTGCACAATGAATCTTTCATAATATCCACACACTGTTATAATTAGAGGATTTGCCAGCATACAGAATTCAGCACTGAACAAAAAAGTTTTGAGCGGTGAGGGGAGTCTATCTTAAATGCTTCTGACTGGCCATTGCGTTCAAGAAATCAACACATATGACTGTGATTGGCTACATCGCTCAACGCTGCAAACATGTTATGAATAGAAACTCTGGCCTGTAAATCGTTTCTATTTTGTTTTAGTTGTTATTCTTGCTTTTCTGCAACAGATGAATAAAAATCTATTAGTTTTAATATGTTTTATTCATAGATATTTCTAGTTTGCGGGAGTCCCGCGAATCGTTTTATTCTCCCGCAACCCGCACACACAAAGTGAGTGCATTACCGCCCGCGCCCGCGCTCGCACTCGGCCATCAGATCTAGTGCCGCGCCGCACTCTATTGCGTTGGGAGTGCACGTCCCTATGCCTCAGTTCACCTCGACAAAGCACTCGCGGCGGCCAGTTTCGTTTCGCAAAATGTACGGTATCAGGGCGTGGTATCGGTGAATTTTTATGAGTACGAGTACGAGTATATGAGGACAGTATCGACCCGATCCCCGATGCCAGTATCGGTATCGGGCCATCCCTAGTTGTGATCAGTGCTTGAAGAGGGAAAAGAAAGGTGTGGGTACTCTCTTGCATTGGCAAATCATGACATTTGAGATTTCTACAGTGAAAAACAAAACTTTTAACAAAACTTATTGTAATTTATTAACAACATAAATGTATTAAAACAAGTCGTGCGTGTGTGCAAGTGCGTGCGAAAACGGAACTCCTCCAAGTCTGCAAGTCCAAAAATACATTTAGATTACTAAATTTTAATTAAATGCATTTATGGTGAGATTATTATATTTTCATGTCAATCTGTGTTTTGACCACTAACCATGAGCTGTCACTTTAATTCAGCGCGTGTAGCACAGCAAAAATAGACTCGGAACGATCACTGCACTGCTGTAGGCCTATACGCACAGCACCAGGAGCGCATTGACGGACCGCATGCGCGTGCAGTGTGAAAGCTCGAACCTGTTAACATGGGTGCGGAAAAAATACGCACTGCATACGCACTGCAAACGAAGTATATCAACGGGCGTGACACTGGCGCTTTTTCTGTCAGTGGTCGAGTACCGGCTACATGCGAGAAGTAGCAGTACGCAAGAAAAAGTGCAGGTACGCTTAAGAGTAAAATGTAGAAGTGCCGGTACTGCGTACCGGTGAGTACCGCCCCACTTCGAGCACTGGTTGCAGGGCCGGCCCGTGGCATAGGCAGTATAGGCAAATGCTAAGGGCGCCGGCGCCTTATACCCTAGGGGGGGCGCCAGAGCCGCGTAAGGAACTTTCCGGTTTTTATTGTACTTCATTAACACTGCAACGAGTGGAGCAATTACATAAGCCTGCCAGTGGCGCAAAAGGTGGGTATACCGGTATGTGTAGCGGAGTAGGCGCCCTCAAAAGATTTCATCATAGAATTTTGACAGGGGACCCCCCTCCAATATTATGGCGAGCGGCGCGGGCGCCGTGAGCGCTGAGCGAACAGGCACGAGTTAGTGAGTTGTCGTCGAAAAAGATGGATAAAGCAAAAAAACGGCCGGGGGCTGAAATAGAAATAGAAATAGCCCATTCGTTTTGTTTTGTTTTGCTTAATCGGCGGCGCTGGGTTAGTGCTGGTGTAATGCATTGGTAAACAAAAAGTCAGTGTTAGCTTTTTTTCTGACACCGCATGAAACGCGTAGATCAGCGGCCCATTGGTTGTTTTCTTGATTGACACTGGGCTGGCCCAATCACATCTTTAATGTGAAGTATAGAAAAATACTCTTTTTATAAGTATAGAAATTAGTACAAAACTTATGAAAGTTTTCTTTATTTTTCAGTGCATTGTTTTACAATATATGAGTATTATCATGGGATTAATATTATAACTATTATTATGTAATGTAGACAGACACTAACTAAAAGAGGTTTGAATTTTTCTTTGTTTAATTTCAACACTGAATATGGGTTGGAGCTTTTAATTTTGAGCTCTCAAAGTGCACCAGATTGATGAATTTGACATTAAAATGCACAAAATTTTCTTACGGGGGAGCATGCCCCCGAACCCCCCTAGCCTTGTAGCAGCCTAATAGATTAGTAATAATTGTAACGGTGGTAATAATTGTCATTCATCTACTACAAGTTACAGGGTCAGATAAAGTGTATTTGTACAATGCAGGATGATTGACATATCCTAGAACGTTCTTTGTAGCATTTGTATAAACAATTTCTTACAGTTCAAGTCATTATTTGCTTGTTGAAGTTTTGGAGTGACTATAAGAGCATTTTTGTTTAGTTCATTATTTTTAAAGGAGGAGGGGGCACAAAAATTAATCTCGCCTAGGGCAACCAAAGGGCTAGAGCCGGCCCTGACTGGTTGTGATAATAAACCGCAGAAATGGAGACTAATCAGATTCGAGCGCGACTGCGAAGCTTTGATCAACAAGATGATCAATTTGGAGCTTTACGCTTCCTACACTTACACTTCAATGGTAGCCTATTTATCTCTTATTGGTTTTGTCACTTTACTAAATCGTTATAAGGAACGCTGTATCTATTTTCCATTCTTGACGTGTCTATCTAAAGTTAAAAAACAGCGTTATAGAAATCTTAAAACTACAAGAAAATTGTTTAAATGTGTATAGACTATGTATTAATATAATAACCGAAAAAATAGCTCAAATGCCATAAGAAGACATTGGGAATCATTCTAGGAACATCCACGGCTGTTTTGTTAGGAGTGACTGCTGATCATCTGTAGCCTATTACTCTTATGTGATGACCAGTTAGTTTGATTTTGATTGGATGTCGTTCGCTGGAGAGATTTATATATATATGTTTATGACTAAAGTACTTGATGAAAGGCCATTCCTTAAGTTGTTCTTTGTTCCCTTGTTCTTTAACATATAGTATTATATAGTAACATTATAGTCTTAACATTCCTATTCGATTTTGTTCAGGCTTTCTACTTCAAACGGGATGATGTGGCTCTTGCTGGTTTTGCCAAGTTCTTCAAGGAGAACAGCGAGGAAGAGCGCGAGCATGCCGAGAAATTCATGGAGTTCCAGAACAAGAGGGGTGGAAAAATTGTCCTTCAGGACGTAAAGGTGCTTTTAATGAAGCATTTTGACTTTAAACATTGTATCAAAGCTGACTTTAGACCTCTTGTTATGGAATGACCTATGCAATGTAACTTGCTCACTGATCTGTGTATCTACCTTTCCAGAAACCAGAGCGTGATATGTGGGGCAATGGACTGATCGCTATGCAGTGCGCTCTTCAGCTGGAGAAGAACGTCAATCAGGCTCTGCTGGATCTACATAAGGCCGCCTCTGAGAAGACAGACCCTCATGTGAGTGACCCTCATTTTATGAAGTTTAGCCTTGGGACTCTAAATTTGCCTCCATATCACCCGTGGCAGTGCCACCAAAATATTCACCCAAAACATAGACCTCTATGTAAAATGAATCAATAATATACTGTAAATTTGTTCAGCATTCTGCGACAAATCTTTTTCAAATTTTCTTGACTATTTTAAGTTGTAAAGTGAGCAGGATATATCAAATTTTAGCGCATATGGCTTCGGCAGGCATGTATTGATACTAAGAGGGGCAGCGGGTGCCTGAGCCCTGCCCATCTCTACAGCGTCCCACAATTTTCCAATGTAAATCTGTGGTAAAAAATAGAACTACAGCGCACTCTAATTGAGAGCCATTGGGGCAGATTTCACCTTGCTCCAGACCTAGATGATATCAATCCGCTTCAGCTATGTGTATATTAGTTTGCATCCGGTCAGTAACTAGTTGGCATGTCTGTTCTTCATTTGTGAGTAGCTTATCAAATGAATAAAAGTATAAACAGTGTTAGGGAAAGTTACTTTTAAAAGTAATGCATTACAATATTGTGTTACTCCCCCAAAAGTAACTAATAGTTACCTTTTATGGAAAGTATGTGTTACATTACCTTTGGGTTACTTTTTCTCACCTGGGCTGCATGGGCTTATTTGTTTGTTTGTTTGTTTGTTTGTTTGTTTGTTTGTTTGTTTGTTTGTTTCCTAATAAAAAACAAACAAACAAAAGTTATATTTTTGGGAAATGCAAAGGGCCTTTCACAGTAAAATAATTAAAATTTAAGTTCACGCCTGTACAGAGGGTGCTGCTCAAACAAACCTTCAGCTGTGCTACCATTCTGGATAACAGTAGAATCGGATGTGGCAGAAGAAAGTTTAATGCTTATTTTAGTAATACAAAAATGAAACACATATATGATGTTTATCTAAAGTCATTTTTGCTATCTAAAGTCATTTTTGCTTATTGGTATGGTTGAATTGAATTTTTTAAGGTCAGCAATAAAGACATTGGTTAATAAATTGATATTAAATACATAAAGTATTTTTGTGTTATTTAACGTATTTAATTATTGCAGGTTTGCATAATATTCTGAGTTTGCATTTGACTGTTTTTATTCATTTTGAGGAATACTGAATCCGATTTGTGTAAGTGAGATGAGTAAATGCCTGCTCACATTTATTCTAGAATTACAATAACCATCCTGATTTCTCTCAACATGGGGACACAGATGTCAGTCAAAAAATGGGAAAATAAAGTAGCCTAACTTGCGTTACTTATTTGAAAAAGTATCTCAGATATTTTCTTGTAAATTTAAAAGTAATGTGTTACTTAGCTTGTTACTTGAAAATTTGTTACATGTAATGTGTTACCCCAACACTGAGTATAAATCCTTTACTTTAAACGTGCTCATGTAAATAATTTGTATATAATTATATTGTGTTTGTTTTGTTTGTTCTGAGAGTAGACATGACATTCTTTTCCTCACCAGAATTCCTGGTGAGGAATACAACTTTTCATATTCTAAAACAACATTCTGAGGCAATGAAAAATACATTAAGGCAATTCTAAGATGGCATTCTATGCGTTTGTTGTGTGTAGCCTACTAAAGTCTTTCAATCATCATAGAGCGCCACCCTCAGGGTGAATAACGCTAAGATGTTAGGCCTCTTCCAAAAAAAGTGTCTGCATGTGTTCAGTGGTTGGAATATAAAGCTTACAAAATGTTTAACACAAAACTAGCGCCAAGACCCAGAATCTGTCCTACCTAAATTTACAGTCAGAAAAAAAGCTACTGCTTCATTTGCATGCCTTTTTACAACAGTTTCACATCTTTTCACTGAAGTTTGCATCTTGAATTTTTTTTCTGATGTCTTGTCCATCAGCTGTGTGACTTCCTGGAGACTCACTACCTGAATGAGCAGGTGGAGGCCATCAAGAAGATTGGTGACCACATCACCAACCTTTCCAAGATGGATGCTGGCAACAACAGGATGGCGGAGTACCTGTTTGACAAGCAAACCCTGAGCAGCTAAATGCAGCTCTCAGATCATACATAAATGAATAGAATTACTATTCTCTTAAATATGTTCTTATCAAACAGCTCTTGTGCAAATTTTTTAAGTGTGAGAGGTTGAAAGGTCAACATCAAGTAAAAGTTTAAGTTGCTATTATAAAATGATGCAGTGTAAAATGATTAAATAGTCATCTTGTGATTGACATAAAGCAAGGCTTATGTTGAATGTGCACTGACTGACGTAGTGAATTTAAATAAACATTTTGAGCTGAATAACCTTGTCTTTTTTATTTAAAATTGTGGGATGCATTTAGTGGGGTGTATTTATATTACAGTATATTGGACAGTCTATTAAAAGGGGTAACTATTTGATAGTGTATATGATTAATGTACAAAAATTGTTGTAACAGGGACACCAAACCTCACAAAACAGAAGATAAAGTGAAAAAAAAAACATCCTGAAAGGATGATTATGATGCCATTATGACAGAACTGTATTAGTATTTAATCAAATGAAATGTACACTATAGCCTACACAATATACACAAAATACTAACTTCAACGTGGAACCTTTTCGTGGTCTGCTAAATGAATAAACGTAAATATTCACATGAATTAAATTTCCACCCTAACGATTTGTCGCATTTCATTTGACCACATGATGGTGGTGTTTCCTCCATGTAGGCTATAATAGCACATTGACAATAAACCCTGAAGGACCGAGGCCCTTGTGGTACGACATATTTTTATTCAATATATCTCAATAATCATCATCTGTGGGAGATGCCTTGTTCTAATTTCAAAACAAATCCCATCCCATATAAATCTATTTAGTCTATTAGCAGCGGTGAGCCACCGAGCATAATCTGATTCAGAGGGGTCACTGAACGAAAATTGTTTGAAATTAGAATCGGATAAACAGCATACAGGAGATTATATGGGATAGCCTAGCAAATTTATAAATGGTATACGAGATGGATGAAATAAGATTGTCACATGAGAAACCCCAGGGCACATAACTGCTAACAGAAGGGAGAGCACGATTAATCCAAGTGAAAGAGGGTTTGGCGTTTCAAATGCGCTTTGAGGAGAGAGAGAGAGAGAGAGAGAGAGAGAGAGAGAGAGAGAGAGAGAGAGAGAGAGAGAGAGAGAGAGAGAGAGAGAGAGAGAGAGAGAGATGACAGAGTGGAGAGAGAGAGAGAGATGACAGAGTGGATGATAAGTGTAAATTAGAGCAGTGTGTGAGTGGGAAAGTGCGTCTCTCTAACCAACGCGCAGGTTCTATAGTTCAGTAGCAGATCATCAGGTAAGTTTGATTATTATTTATCAACTCTTCAAGCGTTTGCTATTCGTGTAAATATTAGGCTACTATCCAATTGACATGTCAAGCAGTGTCCTTTAAAATGTTTTTTTTTAAGTATTTTATATTTAAAATACAGCCTAATATAGCCTAGTCTACGCATTTTTATAACATTAATTAAAATAGTAGGCTACGTAGCTATTTTAAAAAAAAGCCACCAGTTGAAATTAAGAGCACAAGTGCTGTGGAAAAATTGTCACCAGTAAAAGACTATTATGGGCTGCAAGCAGTCCACACACAAAGCTAAATGAAAAGGACCATTTCAAATTTAATACAGCACAGTGACGTTAACAAACAACACGCAATTTGTTTTTCGTTTTGTCTTTTGTCTTCATATTTTGAAGACAAAGTAGGCATATTTGTTCCCTCTAAGATCTGGTGATAAGAGTGTCTCAAGATGATTTTGTTTCTCGTCTAATTGAATGCATCTGTGTGCGTAGATTCTTTTCAGTCTTAGACAACTCTGTGTAGCCTACTCCGCATATTTTTTTCCAGCGAAAAAGGGTGTCTGGATGAGATTTAGGTAATCCGAAAATACAGCAGTTCTGCCCGCTGCTGGACAAAGTACAGATGAAGAAGAAGGGGGGTAAGGCCATATGACGCCGTCTGATGGCCGGTGACGCACAAAGCCACAGGCCTTCTTTAGCCAGATTAGGGCAGTCCTGTCTGTAAATGACACAAAATATGGTTTATGAACTCTCAGATTAAGCACTTTCAATGCATCTTCTCTCTTCGGAAAAGAGAAGAAATCACTGCGTTGTTTTAACGCTTTATGTTATGCGATAACTATTAAATTAATTGAAAAACAAATGTTGAAAAACTATGTTTTATAAGTTTCTTTTAAAAATGCTTTATTGATTTGTTTCTTGTAGCGAAAGTGAGTGACTTTTTGTAGATGTCACTACTACTAAATATAAAAACAGTGTGACTGCTTTATGAATCAAAAAGACTTGTGTCCTAGCTTACATTACACCAATTTTAATAAAAGTAAAATAAAATAAAACTGATATGTGTGTGTGTGTGTGTGTGTGTGTGTGTTTGTATATATATATATATATATATATATATATATATATATATATATATATATATATATATATATATATATATATAATTCAACTGTAGCAATGATGCTTCTTAGCAACAAACTTATTGAAGTAGGCTATATCATTTAAGTAACACATACGTTCACTCAATTTAAATTATTTTTTTAATGGACAAAAAATCTATTTAAATAAAATCTAACCAGCACAAATAAAAACTCTTGAAATATCTTTTTTTTTTTTCAAAGTCATTTGTTCTTTTTTTAACCATTTTATTGGTTTGTTATACATCATGTGTAGGCCTATGCAAAGTTTTTTTTTTTTTTTAAATGGGTCCCTGTTAATCATCATGAACCAGCGAGGTCAAGTATGTAAGGCATGTTGCTCTAAACTGAAGCAGGCTTTGGGGCTATCTCTAGAGAAATAAAAAAATGTCATCCTTTTAACTATGACTAAAAAAGGCTTTATGTCCATCGTCTTTCATCACTGTGGTCAGTCCATGTGGCTGACTGGTAAACAAGCTACAGGAAGAGAATCATCACAAAGTCCTGCCCTCATTAATCCAACCGTGACCTTAGTGCTCGATACATTCTTATGTAGTCTTTTATATGTCGTTTTTGTGACAAGATGTTGTTGGTTGTGTAGGCCCAAGTGTGAAAGTGAGGAGGCAAGGGGAGGGCCCTGTTCCTAATTTACTTAAACCCAAGGATTTTTGGATTAGCTTTGGCAATTAATCTCGCTATACATCTGCTGAGAGTGACTAGGTCAGATCAGCTGAGCAGGGCAGGTGGAGTCATATCCATTGTGTGTTATATGTGTGAACAATGTTTTTGAGCACATTAAAGTGTTTGAACACATATGGGCATAATGCGTGCATGGTTGTGTTTTGGCGTGTCACAGTTCCAGAAGGATTAATAACGGACATGCAGAGCCCTATAGCATTAGATCAAAAGTCACGCCAGGCACAAAGAGGACAGAGGAGGGGAGGGAAAGAGAGAAAGTGTGGGCTTGACAGAAGGAGGGGTGGTGGATGGGATGGAAAGGAGCACATAATAAAAAAGAGGGACATTAAATGGATACTTTAGAGGACAAGATCAATCTAGGGGATATATGTGATTTGGGGCATTTAGTTCATGTAAGTTATTTCAGGACAGTAACAGTCTGTTTTATGCCTCTAGCTGATCAGCCATGCGATTGGTCAGGATGCAGTATCGTGGGCGGAGGGCAGCAGAATCAGAGGAGGAGCCTAATCCTGCTCCACCCCCTCCGCCCCCTCCCTCGCACCACTCCCACAACTTCATAAATATGAAGAACAAGTTCTTCAATGAGCTTGGCCATCTACCTAGTAAGTAATAATTTTATAACAAGATATATGCCACACTTAATCTTATCTCAGCTGGCCACCAACGTCATAAGACGTAGATATTTGGTTGAATATCTACATTGTGTGACCAAAATTCAATGTCAGAACAATGTCTAATGCCAACTTCAATGTGATGTAGAATACTGACCATTGCTGACATTGATATTTTGTTGCTTTTAAGTAGTGGAATCGCCTCATGCCAACATAGGTTTGACGTCAAACACCAACATTTAATCGTGACGTAACCCAAACCCAACATCTGCTAAACACCAAAATGTTAACTTTAACACAATGTTGAACTATGACATTATTAGATGGTGATATTTCATTGTATTAAAGGGGTCATCAGATGCAAAATTCACTTTTATATGGTGTTTGCATATAAATGTGTCTTTGCAGTGTGTAGACACAACCACCATACCATGAAAAAAATCCATTCACTCCTTTTTTTTTTTAATCCTCAAAAAGTCTAAACACTCTCAATAATCAAGCCGTTTGGATTTTCTGAGCAATATGATGTCATATTGCTCATGCTCCGCCCACGACCACTGACGGACTGTCCCGTATTAGCATATTTCCGCTCTCGTCCATTTGTGAACTATCCACCAAGGCAGGTTGCCAAGGCAGCACTTTACATGTCTTGTGTTGACACCCCCCATGGAAGAGAGGGGTGGGGTGAGATGTTGCTCATTATCATTTAAAGAGACATGCACCGAATCAGGTCACTTTGGACAGAGCTGTTTTTGAGCAGGTAAAAAGGGTGTTCCTTTACACAACCATTGAGGAATTTTAACCAAAGTATGTTACAAACATTACATGAAGACCCTAAAGAATCATACCAACTTGTGGAAAATGGGCATCCGATGACCCCTTTAAGTAAGCAAAATATAACATCTGTCCAATGTTGGCTTTTGACATCAACCTGATTATCATATTCAACCAAAATTTAACATCTCTCCAATGTCTTTCCGATGTTAAATTGACGTCCGGTCCGGTTTCATCATATTATCATTACAAACATACATTCCCATTAAACTGTGTGTGATAAATTAATTCCTACATTTTCTTTTCATTTCCATGTAAATTCAACTTGTTTTCATCTATTCCATAAACAGACCACAAGATCAGAAGTAAGTTCCAATTTTTCAAAGCCTTTTTCTGTCAGCCCTCCATCCATTCATCTATCTATTCATTTTGCAGTTTTTTTTTTGTTGCATTAAAATAAATTGTGATCTTTCCATTATTCTGTTTTTTTTACTTTAACTTTCTTTGTTTATTTCTCTACTGCACAGTGCCCATGTGGGCTATTGGTGCCATAGTTGTGGTCGTGCTAGCCTTGGTTGGCTGCTTTGCTTTCTGTATCTATAAGAAGTGCTTGGGAGGGAAGAAGAAAACAAAGAAAGTCAGAGAGAGGAAGGGAGGACGAAGAAGGGTGAAAAAGGAGGGAGATGATGAAGCAGGCGAGGTGAGAGAGCCTGGAAGCTCAAAGCAGAAAATGGAACTCTGTCAGATCTTGTTTCTGTTAAATTAAAGGTTTGCTTAAGTATTTTACATTTATACTCCCCATACTTAATACTCAACACCCTTAGGAACAACTTAAAGAAGGAGAGGGTGATGGAGAGAAAGAAAATTATGGCAAATTGGAATACACTCTGGATTATAGCTTCACTGAAAATCAGGTTGGTTGAGAGTGGATGTTCATAATATGCATGCTAGTTATGAGATGATATGATTAATTTTTTATACAAATCAGCAAAAATGTCATTTTAAAGAATGTGTGATTAGCTTCTTGATTTTGAACACCTGACCCACAACCTTTTGTTCAACAATCTTCAGCTCATTGTCGGTATCTTGCAAGCACAAGACCTTGCTGCCATGGATCTGGGTGGAACGTCTGACCCCTATGTCAAAGTTTATATGCTACCAGACAAGAAGAAAAAGTTTGAAACAAAGGTCCAGCGCAAGAACCTGTGTCCTGTTTTCAATGAGACATTCATATTTAAGGTATTGCAGTTATGTCCTTACAATCATGCGTTTTTTTGGGATTTGCCGAAAGGCAATTTTTCATAAATGGTACAGTGTTCAAATAGTATGTTTTATTTCTGTTTCCAGATCCCCTTCAATGATCTAGCGGGACAGACTCTGGTCTTGCAGGTGTTTGACTTTGACCGCTTTGGTAAACATGACGTAATTGGAGAGATCAAAATCCCCATGAACAGTATTGACCTGGGCCAGCCCATACACGAATGGAAAGACCTAGTTGGAGGAGAGAAAGAGGAAGTAAGGCTTTCCTTCAGACTTTTTACACATAGTCTGTTCTTTGATGATTTTAGCTAAACACACTCCACTTCCTTGTCAACAGCAAGAAAAGCTTGGAGACATCTGTATCTCCCTGCGCTATGTGCCCACGTCCGGTAAACTGACCGTCTGTATCATGGAAGCCAAGAACCTGAAGAAAATGGATGTGGGTGGTTTATCAGGTGACTGTGGTAGCATTATTATGTTAAAATTAGATTACATTCTGTGTTGTACTTGATATTAAAATGAAATTATTCTCTACACATCAAATGTGACTTTATTTTAATATAATTAGATTTTTAAATATTTCTGTGGAAATGTTGTGCTAAGGTGCATTTCTGTCTTTATCCATATATGGCATTATCACTTTCTCACTTTTTTCTTTCCCTTTCTCTCTTAGATCCTTTTGTGAAAGTGGTTTTGCAACACAACGGAAAGCGCCTCAAGAAGAAGAAGACGACAGTTAAGCAAAACACACTGAACCCTTACTTCAATGAGAGCTTCAGCTTTGAAATCCCCTTCGCTCAGGTTCAGGTAAATATATCTGTTTGAAACACGGCAATACTTGCATCTCTAATTCATTTACAGATTTACAATACAATGCAATCTTTTTACTATGAATACACTACGATTATAGCGCTAATGTTACTAGTATATTCATCTGTCTACAATATAATGGGTCACACTTTATATTAGGTGTCTTTAACTACAATGTACTAACTTAAAAACATAATATTTGTTAGGTACAATGTACTTATTGTGTTCATGTTATATTGTAAAACACTTTTGCTGCTATTGAGGTAGGAAATGGGTAAGGTTAGAGACAGGTTTGGTGGTATGGGTAGATTTAAGGGTGGGTTAACAGTGTAATTATAGATGTCATTACAGAAATGAATGACAGCTGTAATTACATGCATGTATTTATATTAAAAAATTGTATGAAATTATTCATTTAAATGTTGGTCAATTTTGAAGACACTTAATATAAAGTGGGACCAAAGAACAAAGTGGATTAAATGCATATTGACCTATATTTCTCTGCTTCTCTGTGTCCCTGCAGAAGGTCCAGGTGCTGATCACTGTCTATGACTATGATAAACTGGGAAGCAATGATGCGATTGGGAAGTGCTGGATTGGGTTCGGCGCTAGTGGGGTGGGTCTGCGACACTGGTCAGACATGTTGGCCAATCCCAGACGACCTGTGGCCCAGTGGCACACCCTTCAGCCTGAAGAAGAAGTGGACGCTGCCCTTAAAGCTCCTATCCGCTAAATATCTCACTTATCCACCCCTCAATTAAAAGTTTTGGCAAAACATTATTTAAATCTCATACGTCCTGTCACTGAGAAGCTTCTGTCTGTTGCTTTATTATAATGTCATTATTTCCGGTACCCTTCTTTACTGTGAAACAAAGGAGGATTAACTTTTATAAATGTTATTATGTATTTTCTGTTCATCTGGATTGTTTCTTATGTAAATGTGTGTGTATGAGGATGATAACTGTGTGTTTTGTTTGAAAGTGTTATATGTGTCTATAACTGTATGAGAACTGTCCTGATTTGCCTCGTCTTTTCTGTGAACCAAGTTGACAATAAAAACAGCAACTGGATATATTATAACAGATTTTAAGATGTGTTTTCATTTTATATACAAACAGACACAAAAGTTGTAAAATTCTCAGGAGTAAAACCTAGTAATTAATCGATGATAAATATTTCACCATAATCTACTAGAAAAGGCTTTAATAATATGGAAGCCATTATTGTCTGTTAACATGTCTACCAATAGCAATTGTCTGGTTGGGTTCAGCAGCAGTATTTATAGAGTTGTCCGGTTGTAGGTGGAAGCCTGGATTAATCTTGTGCTGTTTTCGGCTGTGTTCCAAGTGCAGTACTGGACTAAGCCATACATGTGAGCAGGGAATTAGAGCCAGAGAAGGGCGGGTGAGTGGAGAGGATGAAGGAGACCAGAAAGGACACACAGGCAAAGTCATAGAGAGAGAAAGAGAGAGATTGGAGAAGGTTGAAAAGATAAAGAGGCTGTATTTTAAACACAAAGTTAGTTAACTGGTTAAATATGAATTGGTAAAAGACTACAAAACAGACAGATTAACATGAACACACGAGATGTGCTATAAGGAAAAGGCAGTACATTGCAAACTTAGCCAAATAGATAGCAAGTAGACATGACTGAGAGAGCTTATCCAACCAAATCAGAATATATTCACAAAATAGTCTATATATTTACAATATTGTCATAAGTTTTGGCTTTAGATCAGTAATTTGCCAGATACCTGAAAAATCTCCTAATCAACCGTGCTAATCTACATTAGCATGATATCTGTGAGGAAGTGAATCTGCGATTGTCACGCTACAACACTGCTGTTTTTAGATTAGCTTAGACTGAATGATTTTTAAATCGGCTTCCCAAAGGCTCTTGTAGGCCCTACATTATGTTCACACAGCAACAATGTTTACAGCCATAATGGCCAAAAGTTTTGGCAGCTGTTGTGGTCCCTTAGCAAAAAATAAATTATACTTCAAGTTAATTTTATTAAGTAAAGTTCAAGTATATTTTTAAGTATACTTTATGTATTAAGTATAGTAATATCAATGTACTAGAAGTATACTTGTAAGTGTACTGTTTTGATACTACTTGGGACTAAATTGGCCCACTTTTTTGTGTTTAAAATATTCTATTAATTACTTTAAATGTAGCTGTATAAACTTTGAGTATGCAACTACAACTAAGTTTTTCATGTGTACTGCAACTACTACAAGTGAACTTATAGGTATACTGATAGTTTACTAGTCAAATATGTATAGCACATTTTTTAGTGTATGAAAGCACTCTTTCAGTAAACTACTAGTTAAGTAGTTTTATACTGCAAGTATACTTGTAAGTTTTCTTTAAGTGAACAACATACTTAAAGTTTACTATTTAAATAATATTTTTGCACTTTAAGTATACTACTATTTTCCTATTTAGGTATTGTTTTTTATACTTGAAATATATCTTTAACTGTTTCTTTAAGTTCTTAGGCGGGGCGGGGAACGACTGAAGTAGATTTGAAGTAAATTCCTGTGTATCAGTGGACTATAGCCTACACAAAAATTCAGATACTCAGAATTAGGAACATTTCTGTTTTCTTTATAAATCAATATTTTCCAAAAATGTACTGTATATAAGACTATGTGAAAAAAATATTTAATAGGCTACTCAATCGAAAGAGTAAACACAACTACAAGCCAAGTATACTTAGAATACTTAATTATACTTTTAAGTATATCTCAATCAAAATATTGAGTACAAGTAGGCCAAATAGGCCTTTCTGTCACTGTCAGTATAAGTATGCCTAAGTGCAATTATACTTTCTTATTTTTAGTTTAAAAGAAGTATACTAAAAGCACACTTGAATAAACTTCTTTTTCAGGGTTTTGATTCAGTGTTTCTAGATTATTTGTCAGTAGGACATAAAATTTTCTAATTTATTGTGAATGAACAAACGCCGGCCACCAGATGGCGACAGCAGATCAACACGTTCAGGTTAGGTAAAAATGTCAGTAATTTTAATTTGGTTTATTTTATATATGTATGTTTTAATTATATCTCTATAAATGCTGCTCACTGGAATGAGTTAATCTACAAAATGTATGTTAAATCATTGCTTAGGCTACCATTATGTCGTATAGTGTTGATGTGGGCCTGCCGGTTGCCTTCATGGAGCCTTAGCTATTACAGTACACACCTTTTTTTTTTCTTTTACAATTACACTTTATTACACAATTTGCTGGGAGCTATATGGCACAATGATGGTTTATGAAAGAGGTGAACACTCCCTCACACATTTTTTTCCTACCACTGTCAATCCAGCACAAGAGACTTCCTAGGCAAATGTTAAAATCCCATTTTATTTCTGCAATCCCAATGAAAACTGACCAAAAGACATTTAAGAAAGGACATGGAAATGACTTTTGCTATTAATAGCCAAACACGTGAGCTGGAAACCACAATTTGTTGTGCATCCTCATGAAAACAGGATTCTCAGGCCGTTTTAAACAGTATGGATGAAGGCAAACGTTCTTTAATCACACCAAAGACGCTTCTCTCTGACAGTTTATTTTCATTTCCAATATATTTTCATTCCTCTTCCCTTTTAGAGTGAAATGGTTTCAGTTGCATAGCCAGTCTAGTTTGCTAAAAGACTGTGAATGAGTGATGAATCAGATGCATTTTACAATGACATTTATTCATGTAGAAGACACATTTATCCAAAGTGCCTTACAAATGAGAATAAAACAAGCAGAAGTGATAAATCTATCCAAGCACATCAGATCTGAGAGAGGTTTTGAACATATTCAGAAATGTTATTCTTTTGGTGATGCTGTGAAATTGTCAGAAGTGAAAGTTTCCATGTTGGCTTTTCAGAATTTTTCCAGTCTTATTTCCAGCGACCTCCGACCTTTCCTTTACCATGAACTTTTTTGCTGTGATAAAGAAAGAGGTGAAACATCAGCACAATTGAGAGACATTTTTTCTTAAAGACAGACTATTATAGATACTATTTCACGAAAGAAAAATGCTTAAGAAATAAGTAAAGCCTAATTTTCACTTAAAGGGATAGTCCACAAAAAAAGTGTCATCATTTACTCATCTTTACTCACCTTTAAGACTTTTTTCTTCTGTGGAACATAAAATAAGATATTTTGAAGAATGTTGGAAACTAAGCAAGTCTCGGTTCCCATTGACGTCCATTGTATTGACAAAAATAATAAAAATAAGTCAATGGGAACCGAAACCCGAAACTGCTTGGCTATCAATATTTTTCAATATATCTTCTTTTGTGCAGTAGAAGAAAGAAATGCATACATGTTTGGAACGACACAAGAGTGAGTAAATGATGACAGAATTTTCATCTTTGGATGCACTTTCCCTTTAAGGCGGGAATACACTATATGACTTTTGTTCAGATTTTTACCCAGATTTGCAGCCTGGACAAGTCGATGCTAGTTGCCGAAAGTCAAAGTCAGTCTGCAGATTTTGGGCAGTCTGAGTTGACAAATTTCACAGAAAATTGCATACAGATGGGCAAAGATATTTTTAGCTTCAGACAATTAATCCATTGAGGTGTATGATATCAAACATGTTTGATATTTTGAGCTGATTTTAGAACACATATTGTTTTCATTTGTCATGTGTCTCTTAGCAAAGAGACTCATGTTTCTGCATGAATTTATCATGTTCAGAACGACTTGAAACAATCAACTTATTAACTTAATGTGACTTACAACTTTTGAGCGTGAGAAATCCTGTTCAGTAGAACAACAATCTGTTGAGAAGGAAGCAAATTTCAGATAAATACAGTGTTTTCTTTGCGCTTTCACTTTCTACACTCTCTATCTCTCTAGCTGACTTTCTTTAACTAAACTAAGCACAGATTAATATTTGCAATACAAACACAGTCAGGTTTCATATAGTGAAATCTTTCACCAGTTTCTCAAACCTCAGTTCAGCAAACAAAGTCACCACACCTCATACTTCTGTCTCTTCATTTGATCCAAGAGGTCAAACTTCTCTGACTCCAGCTGGTGAATCCAGTTCCACATCTCCTGAGCTCGCTTCCTGTTTTTTGGGAGTAAGGAACAGATGATGATGCAAAACAACTATTCATTGAGCATGGAAAAAACATTCCAGTCAAAAAACGTCTCAGGTTACGCATGTAACCTTGGTTCCCTGAAGAGAGAACTCGAGCTGCTTCGAGACGCGGTGGGAACGCCTCTGAGTGATTGCGTCATGAAGCACGTATGAAATCAGTCCAATGGCGCAATGGAACGTCATGTGAAGTCATCGCCCAGGAAACTATAAAGCATACCTGGAACAAACAGTCACTAGCTTCTGATAGGCTGAAGCAAGTCGCTCACAGGCATGCAGGAAGTATGGCAGGGCGACGCAGCGTCTCGTTCCCTCTTCAGGGAACCAGGGTTAGATACGTAACCTGAGACGTTCCCTTACAAGGGAACTCGAGCTGCGTCGAGACGTGGTGGGAACACTATACCACGACGCCATAGTAACAAGTGCCTGTCCGTGTGAAATCTATGAGCACACAAAGATGAAAGCACCTGCGCCCCTGGAATGGAGCCGAGGTCAAGATCATAAAACCTCACTAATGTGTGCGGCTAGGCAACATCCTGCAACATCACAAACATATTGGAGGGAAACTCCTGACGATAATTTTTTAGAAGCAGCCATACTCCTAGTCTCTTGGTCTGACACCTCACAGGGCCACAAAGGAAACATTACTAGAGTGTTTCTCCCCAAGGATACACCACTTAAAGGGATGTGGTAAGCAGCTAAGGTGTCTTAAGATGCGACTAGGTCTACTTCTTCAGTTATTCATAGGAGCTCCACCACCTCGGGGTGGAGTCTCCATTCCCCAGGCCTCGGCCACTGCCTCGACAGGATGTCTGCTCCCTGATTTATAAACCCAGGGATATAAATTGCCTTTAGAGAGAGCAAATTCCTTTGGGCCCACAGGAGGAACTGGTGAGCCAGTTTGCACAAGTGACGTGACCTCAGACTCCCCTGATGGTTGATGTAAGAGACCACCAATGTGTTGTCTGTATAGACAAGCACATGATGGCCCCTCAGGTCTGGGGGAAGTGTTTGAGAGCTCAAAACACCGCCATCATTTCTGCCCGATTTATGTGCCAAGAAAGTAGATGGTCCTGCCAAAGACCTTGCGCCAAGCAACCACTCATGATCGAAGGAAGCATCTGTCGTTAGCATTACGCGACAACAAGAAGCCCCCAACACTGGGCCTTGGGTGAGGAACCAAGGTTTCTTCCACATGACTAAGGCATCGCCGCGTGACCTTGATCATGCAAAATGGATTTCCCCTCGGAGAAAACCCCTTGGTTCTGAGCCACCACTGCAGGGGTCTCATGTACAGGAGGCCAAAAGTTATTATGTTGGACTCAGCTGGCATGAGACCCAACAGTCTCTGAAACTGTTTCACAGTGACTTACTGGCCTAGTTTTACCCCATTTACAGCTGAGAATCCCAAACCACACCTAGAAAAGTGGTCCTCTAAGCTGGAAGGAGCACACTCTTTTTGGCGCTGAGCCTCAGCCCCAACTTTCTCATGTGAGACAGAACGACATCTCGATGCCAAACCGTCATCTGCTCGGATTGAGCTAAAATCAACCAGTCGTCGGTGTAATTCAACACACGAATGCCCTGGATATGAATTTTGTGAAATTGTGGGGTGATAAACCTAGGCCGAAGGGAAGAAACCAATAATGGTACACTTCGCCCCCGAAAGCAAACCTCAGGAACTTCCTGTGATGAGGATGGATGGCTACATGGAAGTATCGTCCTTCAAATCTATCATGACAAACCAGTCCTCGGACTGAGTCTGTGACACGATCTGTTTGAGTGTAAGATTCCATCCTTCTTTGGAACAATGAAGTAATGGCTGTAAACCCCTGAATCCCTGCTGGGAGGAGGAATCCTTTCTATAGCCTCCTTTCGCAGAAGAGTCTGCTTCTTCCTCCATAACCAGAGCCTGCTCAGGGTCCACCACCGTAGGGAGGACCCCTAGAAATCTGGGCGGACGAGAATCGAACTGAATTCTGTAACCCTTTTCTATTGTGAGCAGGACGCAACGAGATATATTTGGCAGTAGTATCCACACTGCCAGAAAATCTGCTAAGGGGACCAGTCTCTTGAGACTAGCCTCTGGTATTGGTCAAACAGCCTCCTCGGGCCCTGAAGCGGCGAACCGGCAGGGAACAACTGAACTGACTGTTCTACAACCCTCCTCAGAGAATCATTTGGGTGACGCTGACACCTTGGTGCCCTGAAGCGGCGAACCAGCAGGGAACAACCAAACTGGCAGCGCTGCGACCCTCCTCAGACAGTAGCCCCCCAGAGGCCACCAAGGAGAAACAGGCACTGTGTTTTGATGAGGTGGAAACTGTTTCTCTCCAGAGGGGACTGCCCTCAGAAGTCTGACGGCATCAGGACTTCTTAGTCGAAGCCTTCTTCGAAATAACGACTGTACTCAGATCTGTCTTATCCCAAGACGACTACGGCTGAGATTACTAAAGGAACCAGCCTCTCGAGACTGGTCTCTAGTATAGCTTGAGAAGCAAATCCAGCATCCTGAAACGGATAACCATCAGGAAACAACCAAACTTACCCCTCTTAAACCCTCCTTCTGCGAGTCAGACACTGAGACTAGAACTCACTGGAGGGCACAGAAGGGAGATGGGCACCATATAATGAAGTGTTATCCATTTCCCCCTGGGATTTCACCATTTATTTCCTCAGAATTAAATGACTCCTCAAAGATCAGATGAATGGATATTTAATTTTCTCAAAAATTAAATGCAGCCAAATATCAACCAGACAAGTAAAAACGGTCTAGGTGAAAGGCTGAATATAGTGTATTAACATCAAATCAGAAGACTATTTAACTTTAATTTCATCAAAATTAAATGCAGCCAGAATCAACCAGACAATAATACATGGTCTGCATGACAGGCTGAATATTCATATTATAATCTCAAACAAAAAGAACCATAGCCTAAATAATAGAATGCAAACACTAGTTTGCACAAAATCATAAGAGAAAGAGAGAAATGGAATTCCCATCTGCTCAGTTCTCTGCACATTTATATACATTGCGGACCCAATTATCTACACGCTGCCTCGGCACACGCGAGATGAACACTGTCAGCCCCCTTTTACTAGAGCTGACCGTGCTTGCAGCTTCACTCCCAACCAAACGACACATAAATCGCGTATGTCGCCACTCGTAATGAAGCGAGGGCAGGGAGGAACACACGATCCAAAAAGCTGTTTGCTCGCCATTATACTCCTGTCTAGATAATATATTATAATTGTGGACAAACAATAATAAATAGACAGAGATAGTTTCACACAGAGCGCTTGCTGAAGACACAGAAGGTAGTGACTGTTTGTTCCAGGAGGTATGCTTTATAGTTTCATGACGTTCCCTCACGCCATTGGACTGATTTCATATGTGCTTTATGACGCAATCACTCAGAGGCATTCCCACCTCTCGACACAGCTTGAGATCCCTTGAAAGGGAACAAGAATTTTATACGAAACAGTATAGATCCTTTGCACATCTTGCACAAGGAAAACATATGGTAACACTTTATGATAACTTTCATCAATAAATCATTAACAAACATTATACAATGCTTAACAGATCATTAGTTAATATAGCTATATTCACATAGCTATAAATATGAGATAATGTGCTTGTTAATGTTTAATGAACCTATTAAAACTTTAGATGTTGCTTGATTAGCAGACCATTATTTAATATACATTTAAATGGTTACAAATGTCATTAAACTTTAAATTGATATGATCATGCACTTCTTGAAAATCTACAAATGTCTTATTTAAACTCAAATTAAACTTCAGTTCATATATAACCTAATGCACTTTTTTTACATTTACAAATGTACAAATGCAAAAAGGTGTTTGGTAGCTATGAGTGATCCGGATGTTCAACAGAAAATTGAACAATATAAGAATGACTGGTCTTACTTTATATTAGGTGTCTTTACTTGTACTTACATTTAAATAATAATAAAAAAAAATAGTTAGGTACAATGTACTTATTGTCTATTGTCGTCTACTGCAAAACACTTTTTCTGCTATTGAGGTGTGAGATGGGTAACAGTGGGGTCAACAGTGTACAGGTGTCAACTTGATTAGTATTTTCTTGAAAAATATATTGTTTTCTGTTGTTTATTTATGATTCCAGGAATATCCTGTTTAAGGATATATAGTATACTAAGTGTTGAGGCAATTTGCAACCGAATTACAATTATGTGTTGTTGTTGGTGTTGTTGTTTTTAGCAAGAATTTAGCAAGAATGGTCTGTTAAGCATTATATTGCCACGATTATGTTCGGATTTTCTGTCTTTGCTATCTCCCTGCCTGTCAGTTTCATTAATATTTATATTATGGTTACTGAGTTGATTCTTCATTCTGTTCAGCTCTGTGTGATTTATTACCTTTGTTTGTCTGTTGTATTTAAGTTCCCGTGTTTATTTTCTTAGTTTTCCGGTCTTGTCTATGTTTAACGGTTGTTGCTTTGCCTGCCCTCATTTTTGTTACTCTATGTGGATTATTAATTTAAGACCTGACTTTCATCATCTTCATCGTGTTATACAACCAGTCCATGACATAATGTTTCTTAATGATTTATTAATGAAAGTTTAAATTATATTATATTATATTATATTATTTATAACATGGATGTGTATGTGTGTGGTCACCTCAACCCATCCTCTCGCAGATTTTCGATGCCAAGTGGAGAGCGCCTCTCTGAAAGCGTCTTTCTCTTGACCTCTCGTCCAGTCAAACGCTTCCCCCTTTTCTGCTCTGCCTAAAACACAAACACACATGTACAAACATGTATTACTGGTACATTACTGTATTTAAGGTAAGGCTCAGTAACCTACCTTGGCTAAAAAGCCACCAAAGTTTGCCCCCATATTGGACAAAACCTTCTTCTTCTTGGCCTCGTCTTCTGCTCTTTTCTTAGCCTCCTCATCCTCTTTCCTCTGGCGCTCTTCCTGATGAGAGAGCGCAGACATTATATTACACATCGATTTTGAAATTCTGTATTAAATTCCACATACAACTTTGAGAGCAATTGAGCATTTTATTTACTATGTTTTAAGTTTGACTTCTAATTTACCGCAATCCTCGTCTGTCTGTCTCTTTCTTTCTCTGCTCTAACACGCTGCTGCTCTGCTCGTTCTGCCCGTCGCCGCTCCTGAGGACAGGTGGATCAAATGGCCAACATGGAGAAAATTAGTACAAAGCAAAGACAAAGGTGAGTATAGAAAGTTTTTGTGGTAAATAAAAGTCATAAAAGAGAAAAAAATATGAAAAGATCAAGACTGAATTACAATTCTGTCCTTGAGACCGATCAGTTCTTCCTCCTCTTTCTTCCTCTGCTCAAAGTGGACATCAATTAAAGTCTGTAACTCCAGAAAGTCTTTCTCCATCCTTTTTCGGTGAATATCCTGAGATAGGAAATGATATAGATTAAAAATAGAAAGCCATAACTTCCATAAAGTCCAAACTGAATGTTTGAACACATTTGGTAATTAATTGGATATGAATTTAATCCGACCTCAACAAAAACAAAACAAAAACAAATACAGTTTGCTTAGTTAGTCTTCATTGGACCCACCATATAAACATTCACATAGTTCAGGATGTAAAAAGTGAACCCTTCATATTACCTAAGTGATTCTCACTTTACAGTTCATCCTAAACTGATGAACTGAACTGGTACTTACATCGAAATCTACCCGATCACCCTCTGGAATCTTTGGAGGGGCAAGTTGTGGAACCATGGGCCTGTGTGGGAGATGATAAAAGCAAGAGATTGTGGGGATTAAGTGCCTGAAGACATCTGGAAAATACAGAGCGTGACTGTGGTTTGACAAGTGAGAGTTCAAACACTCACTTGGGCCGTGGTCTTTCCTCCTCTGACAAAAGAGACAGCAAATAGGGAAAAAATAAACAAGGCAGTTCTTATAAAATGTATTATACAGCATTTTTTGTTCGCCCACATAACAGTACAATATGCTGCCCTATACTGGTTGCATGTTTTTCTGTCTTTTGACCCTTTCACATTTGAAAATGATCTGGATTTTTTTTTTTTATATAAAACTGGTTCCTCTGAAGAAATATGAAACTAAAGGACACAACTGTAACAGTTCTTTCATGAACACTTTAGTTCAAAGGTAAATTTTTAATAAACTCTGTGATTTACAGGTCCTTCTCAAAAAATTAGCATATTGTGATAAACGTTCATTATTTTCCATAATGTAATGATAAAAATTAAACTTTCATATATTTTAGATTCATTGCACACCAACTGAAATATTTCAGGTCTTTTATTGTTTTAATACTGATGATTTTGGCATACAGCTCATGAAAACCCAAAATTCCTATCTAAAAAAATTAGCATATTAAGAAAAGGTTCTCTAAACGAGCTATTAGCCTAATAATCTGAATCAACTAATTAACTCTAAACACCTGCAAAAGATTCCTGAGGCTTTTAAAAACTCCCAGCCTGTTTCATTACTCAAAACCGCAATCATGGGTAAGACTGCCGACCTGACTGCTGTCCAGAAGGCCATCATTGACATCCTCAAGCAAGAGGGTAAGACACAGAAAGAAATTTCTGAACAAATAGGCTGTTCCCAGAGTGCTGTATCAAGGCACCTCAGTGGGAAGTCTGTGGGAAGGAAAAAGTGTGGCAAAAAACGCTGCACAACGAGAAGAGGTGACCGGACCCTGAGGAAGATTGTGGAGAAGGACCGATTCCAGACCTTGGGGGACCTGCGGAAGCAGTGGACTGAGTCTGGAGTAGAAACATCCAGAGCCACCGTGCACAGGCGTGTGCAGGAAATGGGCTACAGGTGCTGCATTCCTCAGGTCAAGCCACTTTTGAACCAGAAACAGCGGCAGAAGCGCCTGACCTGGGCTACAGAGCAGCAGCACTGGACTGTTGCTCAGTTTTGCATGTCATTCGGAAATCAAGGTGCCAGAGTCTGGAGGAAGACTGGGGAGAAGGAAGTGCCAAAATGCCTGAAGTCCAGTGTCAAGTACCCACAGTCAGTGATGGTCTGGGGTGCCATGTCAGCTGCTGGTGTTGGTCCACTGTGTTTTATCAAGGGCAGGGTCAATGCAGCTAGCTATCAGGAGATTTTGGAGCACTTCATGCTTCCATCTGCTGAAAAGCTTTATGGAGATGAAGATTTCATTTTTCAGCACGACCTGGCACCTGCTCACAGTGCCAAAACCACTGGTAAATGGTTTACTGACCATGGTATTACTGTGCTCAATTGCCCTGCCAACTCTCCTGACCTGAACCCCATAGAGAATCTGTGGGATATTGTGAAGAGAAAGTTGAGAGACGCAAGACCCAACACTCTGGATGAGCTTAAGGCCGCTATCGAAGCATCCTGTGCCTCCATAACACCTCAGCAGTGCCACAGGCTGATTTCCTCCATGCCACGCCGCATTGAAGCAGTAATTTCTGCAAAAGGATTCCCGGCCAAGTATTGACTATTGAGTGCATAACTGAACATAATTATTTGAAGGTTGACTTTTTTTTTTGTATTAAAAACTCTTCTTTTATTGGTCGGATGAAATATGCTAATTTTTTGAGACAGGAATTTTGGGTTTTCATGAGCTATATGCCAAAATCATCAGTATTAAAACAATAAAAGACCTGAAATATTTCAGTTGGTGTGCAATGAATCTAATATATATGAAAGTTTAATTTTTATCATTACATTATGGAAAATAATGAACTTTATCACAATATGCTAATTTTTTGAGAAGGACCTGTATAGTATTAAAGGTACAATAAGAATTTTGTATCAAAATATCCAAAAACCACTTGCACAGTGTTATATATTTCTTTCAATTGTGTACTTACATTATCCTAAATGTTTCCAAGAATTTGTAAATTTAGAGAAATTCACAATTTTAAATAGTGCCCGTCCCTTGTCACTTGTCACCTGTCAATGAAGTAATATCCGCATTATCCCCAGTTTCCACTTGTACTGTCATAGTAACCATGGCGACAGACGTGGATGTTTAGCGTAATGTTTAGTGGGACGCTGTTGTTGTTTCGTTCAAATATTATGGACCATGCCAAGCAGACTTTGGGACAAAAGGAGAAATAAAATGAGGATTAATATCGGCGTGACGTTTTCGAGATGCCGAGAGCTCCATGTCTGCGTTCGACTTGACAGGGATGTCGCTCTTGCATGCACTTTATTAGACAGGTGAGCAAATGTAAATAAAACTAATCAACAATGTTATATAGCTTAACATGATGAAATGTTAGAATATGATCAGTATGTTATTCTAATGTTGATCTAGCTTTCTGCTAGTCTCATACAGACAAACTAACACATAGAATAACATTATAACTTTCAACACACTCAAATGCAGTTCAGTATGATAGTGTAGACCAAGTGGAACAGCGCTGCGTTACCTCATAATTTAAATTTGTTACAAAAACTGACCAGTTTGAGTATTAATTCAGCACTTGCGGGTAGTTCGGTAGAATTAAATGTCCTCATTCCTTTATATCTGTGGGACTCGCTTGTGGCCCTGATATCTTTCTCACATTAGGAATCGCGACCTGCTTCACACCACAGTCATGTTAAAAATCATGAATGTATTCACTCATCCATAAACATTATTTACCATAAACATTATTAGATCCATCGGTATGACGACAAGTTCCATAATTCCGCTTATTCACTGCGTCATCAATCTACACCTTTGTTATTGTAAGAGGTTAGCGACCCCTAGCGGCGAAAAAAAAAAGCTTCAAGTTCATTATTTATATAACATTCTGTGTGTAAAAAGCATGTCAGTGGTGAGTAGTACAAAGCTAGCAGTAAAAGTTGGATTCAAAAACACATTTAGAGTGTGATGTGGTGGACATATACAGTATGTGTGTGTGTGTGTGTGTGTGTGTGTGTAGTAGTAGTATCCTTTTATTCAGACTCATGGTCCATCCATACAAATAAAATAAAAAATACAATAATACAAATACACAACACAAAGTTACAAATGACTCGTTTTTAAAAGACACTTATACCAGTGTTCCCAAAACTGAGACATGCAGCGTGTGGCACTGTACCTAACATTCACCAGCACCCCAACAACTTGATTTACAGAATCATTCAGTCGACAAATGAACCTGAACATCACTTTTCGTAGGACAGACTGCAGTGTGTCCACTCTGGTGCTCACAAACAACTCACTCGCACAAGTTGATCTGGGCTTTTTTAGTAACATCCTCAGAGCGTCATTGAATGCTACTTGCAATTTCTGAAGACTAGCTTTTTTATAGTTCAGCCACAGATGTGCAGTGTACAAAGGCGAACAGTATGCTTTAAATAGGGTCAACTTGATTCCAGCAGTGCAGCAACCAAATTTGCGTACCAGAACATTTTATTTATTTATTTATTTAAACAGGAAAAGATTAAGAGCAATCGGGCCTGACTCAGTATCAAACTGATTTTCAGCAGGTTCCTGTTCTGCAGAACATGAATACCTCAAACACGACAGAACTCCAAGACCATACAATAACAAACACACAACAAGCGCACAAACCACGATAGTAAACAAGCATCAGCAGGAGGCCATAAAGCCATCTCAGTGGTCACAGACATACCTGTCCATCAGATGGCGAGCAAAACATTTGCCCGCACATAAAGCATACGGCACTGATGATTAATGTCATTGTCATCTGTAAGCTGATCTGTAATCAGATGACCAAGATATTTCACTTTACTGCAGATATTAAGAACATTACCTGCGAGCCTAAAAACAGGAAAAGTTAAATGTCTGTCTTCTGCGGTTCTGCAGATCATGATAACACTTTTGGAGTCATTGTACTTTACATCACGTTCTTCCCCAAACGCAGAACATATACTAAGAAGATGCTGCAGTCCAGCTGAGCTCGGGCTAAAAATCACACAATCATCTGCATACATAAGATGATTCATCACTGTACTACCGACCATACAGCCAGTTTTATCTCGGTTTAATTTATATGATAAATCATTCATGTAAAAATTGAATAAAATGGGGGATAAGATGCTTCCTTGTCTTACTCCATTACTGATATGAAAGGGAGTCGACATACAGCTGTCCCATTTCACTTGCATGGTCTGTTGGGCATACCAATATGATAGGATTCTGACAATGTATTTAGGGACTCCTGCTGCATCCAATTTTTTAAATAATTTCCAATGATTCACCCGGTCGAATGCCTTAGATGCATCTAATAAACATATAAAAACAGTTGAGTTTTTTCTCTCATAGTTGTTTAGTGGTTCCTTCAGGACATATATGCACATATCCGTACCATGCTTCGGTTTAAAACCAAATTGATTATCTGCAGAGGTATTTAATTCATTAATCCCCTCAAGGAGAATTAATTCCACAACTTTTGATAATATATTAGCTAAGGCGATGGGTCTATAGTTGTCTGAGGAACCAACTTTTCCTGCTTTATCCTTAATCACAGGAATCAACATCACATCATTGAGTCTGGAAGAAAGCCATGGATCATGAAGGCAGTAAAGCCTAGTGCAAGAAGTGTATATAGCCTTATGCTTGCATTTTTTAGATGTTCAGCCGAGATAGAATCCAGGCCAGTTGTGTGTGTGTGTGTGTGTGTGTGTGTGTGTATATGTACAGTATATACCTACATTGTGTGTGTGTGTTTGTGTCCTGGTAAACACTACATTATGGGGATGTTCCCACAAAGATGGCAATGTCTGAAATCCTTGTCAGAGCATTTTTTGGTCCCTGTTTTTAGAACAAGGTTTCTGTGAAGGGTAGGTTTATGTGTAGGGTTACAGTTTGTATAGTTTGTACAGCATAAAAATTATGATGTCTATTGAAAGTCCCCATAAAATATTAAAACACAATGTGTGTGTGTGCGCGTGTGTGTGTGTGTGTGCGTGTGTGTGTGTGTGTAGACTGTTTTATTATTTTTATACAAAAAGAGAGTGAACTAATTGGAAAAACAAACGTTATAAGATAAAAAATATATAAACAAACCAGAAAAATAGTATAAAACTGTCAACTAATAATCTAGACATATAGTCCATGATATATTCAAAACTGCTTCTTGCCACATCAGATATGAAATATAGTAGCATGATGCTATTAAATGTTTAAATTACATAACATATGAAGAATTTTTTATAATTTCAGTTTCATGCTTGAGACAAAAATTTTAATAATTAATACTAGTCAACAACAATTCTATGTCATGCAGGTCAATGAAAAAGAAAAGCCACAAATATTTCACAGTGATAGACAGAGGGTGTAACAACATGATTAACAACACAGAACTCAGGGATCAAGATAAGGAGTTAAAGGAAGTACTTTTGACTAAAAGCCCTTACCTTCTTCCTGAGTCTCCTCTGATGAATACAGCATTGAAAGAATACAGAAACACATAAGAGAACAATGGGAAATGTGGAAATAAGAAGGACATAAAATTAGTAGATCAGCACACATAAGACAAATGATGTGTGTGGATGCTAAAGAAAAAAAAATGAAAAAAAAATTATATATATATATATATATATATATATATATATATATATAAAATATATACTGTAGCTTTAAGAGGTAACAGGAAAAAGATTTGTACTACGTCTGAACAGTATTTAAAGGGGTGGTTGATTATGATTTTGATCATGAACAACATCTGCAAAGTCACGACACTCAAAGTTCAAAGCAAAGGGAGATATTTTATTTTAAAGAAATAGCTCTTTAAGGGCTACAACAGGACTATTAACAGCTGGTAGGGACTACACAAGCTTCCTCCTCCTTAAATTTACATAAACCCCGTCCCCGGGAACGTGATTTATAGATTATCATGACAGAATACTAATCAATGACTAGAAAATAACTACACATGAGCTACATAAATTCATCAACAAAACATTCATAAATGTTGTCTACATGTTGGCACTTCTACTTGAGTCTCTCCATCTTTGTCTGACTCCGGTTTGAACATAAAAGGCTAAAAGTTTTTCAGGACACAAGCTGTTGGTGTCGGGAGCAGCTGCTCATTTGCATTTAAAGGGACAGACACAAAAACTGTGTTTTTTGCTCACCCTCAAAGCATGACAATTTTAACATCCTATATAAAAATATCTTTGGGGTATTTTGAGCTAAAACTTCACATACATACTCTGAGGACATCAAAGACTTTTTTTACATCTTGTGAAAAGGGCATTATACCACCCCTTTAAACTGTGAGCTCGTACTTACAGTATTTAAACCAGTGAGCTCTTAAAGCTATACAGTAGAACCAAACATTTGCAAAAACACTATATTCACAAACATGCACGTGCAACATGGTAAAAAAAAAAAGTGTAGACTGACCGACTAAATATTACATCATCCTTCAAAACATAAACAAACGCATGCTATCAACCTTCCATAAGGTATTTTTTTTACATGCTATTCTGATTGTGCATGTCTTTTTTTGATGAAGATCAACAAAGTACCTTGATAATCTGTATACTCCTGCTCTTCTGTGATACAGATCCAGCAAAATAAATCAAACAAATCAATCTCAAACAGCTATAGAAAAAAATGAGGTATTTAGTTCTCCTCAATAATCGTGTTTTCTCTTTATGCAGAACTTTTTGTTAATGTTCATGAGGCTGCTCATGAATATTATGTTCTGTCCTTTTGATTAACAAGATAAAGAATTATGGGTTTTGACTTGGGGAAATGAGGCCCTCCTCTCTTCAGTCTTAGAATGTATTTTTTTTTATATATACTGTATATTGACTGATTAAATGATTTCTAGGTTACAGACACATGTAACACATGTAACCGTTTATTCATTTAGCAGACGCTTTTATCCAAAGCGACTTACAAATGAGAACAATAGAAGCAGTTAAACTAACACAACAATATGCAAGTGCTATGACCCTTCTCAGTTTAATCTAACGCAGTACATGTATTTTTTCTTCTTTTTTTATAAAAAAAAATAGAATAGAAGAGAAAGTGTTAGTATTACTGGATACGTATTTTCCAGCATTTACCACTTTCAATAAGACACCAATATACAATTTTCCTATGTTTATATACTAATATTAAAAACAAATCAAAGATTCATTCATTTTATTAACATATTTATGTTTTTTATTGTAGAATGTTCTGTCAACCTCTGTCAAATTCTGTCAATCATTACATAGCATTTAGGCAGCCTCTTACCTCAGCATCCCACTTCTTCTCTATTTCTATTCATTTCTGTTATGTATTAAAATTACAGTCTTTAATTGCATAAATAGTCCATCACAGACATCCAGCCAGATATTTGTACTTTTTATCTCACTTGAGGATTATATGAAAATGTGAATTTGAGAGCTGTTGCTTAGCATTTTTGGAGCATAAATCTGAAGACGTTGCAAGTAATGTTTGCAGATATAGAGGTGCGATATATATATATATATATTTTTTTTTTTTAAGGAAAATGTTTCAGTTAAACATGATTAAAAATATTTTGAAACAATGCTGGCTGATGGCTTCAACAAAGACACATACCATTGATTAACAACCTCTTAGCTTACAATATAGGCTTGGTATTTTATCGCTTAAAATCAGTTCCCTTTCGTGGGAACTCCTACGTCTCGTCGGAGGAGTTTCCAACGAATTGGGATCACGCTAGGTAGACCAACTGCCTTCGAGTGAACTAAAACGAGCCAATAAACATTGGCATGCAAGATTTGCATTCCGCGCGCCGCCTACCAGTGCGGGTATAAAAGCGGAAGCAAACGCACGCATCTTTGCTTTTTGCTTCGGAGCCGACCGGTTGTGTCCTCTGAGTGAATGAGTTTCAAGAAAGTGTTTTCTTCGTGCTCAACGAGTCTGCTCTTTTTCTGGATCTCTCTGTGTTGGTGTGACGCCGCTTCAGTGATCTTCGCGAGCTCCCGGCTGCCGGTTGTGATTTCACGCTATCTACATCTTTCAAAAGAGCTGTTTTCACAGCTGGTAATCGGTTGAGTGCACGCAGCGGGCTTGCAGTTTCCCCGCTGTGTTGCCGCGTTGATCCCTGTGTGCTTCAGCACAATAAGAGAGCATTTCTCTAAAAGAGTAACACGGGTGAAGATCGCGTCCTTTTCAGGATGACGTTTCATCCGTGTGTTTCTGGATGCGGTCGATATCTTCCCCCGGTTGATGGTCACGATCGCTGCCTCTCGTGCTTGGGCCTCGCGCACGCTGAGGCAGCGTTCGTGAACGAGTCATGTTCTCATTGCGGGAACATGACCGTCGCGGTGCTTAGATCGAGACTAAGATCCCTCAAACGAGGGGGAGTCCCTTTGGAGATTCCCCGATCTAGTTCTTCTTCTGGTTCATTTCAGAAAAAGGCTACTTCGGCTAATCCCATTGGTGGTCTGAGGGTCACAGTGAGGAATGTCCAGCCGGGTGAAAGACCCCCGCAGGCCCCTCACTCCTCTGCATCGCTGCCATTGGAGTCTCCGGAGGAGCGAGCTGGGCCACCTTGTGTGGTCCCAGTCGTTTCCTTCGGGGCTCCGCCGGAGGACCAGACGTCGATTGCTGCATCGGATGGAGAGCGGTCATCTTCTGGAGATGACGACCCAACTGCGTTGCCCCCTTCGGGTGTGGCAACGTTAGCCGAGCCGGATCCGGAAATGGCCGCTATGCTTTCCCGGGCGGCCGCGAGTGTCGGGCTCGAGTGGAATCCTCCACCGCGTCCCGAACCCTCGCGGCTCGACGATTGGTATCTCAGGGCGGCTCGTGCTGGTTCTCAGCGCCCCGCCCCGGTTCCTTTCTTTCCGGAGGTGCATGATGAGGTGACGAGATCGTGGTTGGCCCCTCTGGCGGCCAGACACAGGTCGACTCCCTCCTCCTCCCTCACCACTCTCGATGGCGGGGCAGTGAAGGGATACGTGGACATCCCCCCAGTGGAACGGTCAGTAGCGATGCAGCTATGTCCTAAGACCGCGTCCACCTGGCGGGGTAACCCCACGCTCCCCTCTCGCGCATGTAGGTTCTCTTCCAGTCTGACTGGAAGGGCCTACAGTGCGTGCGGAGAAGCTGCTTCTGCCCTGCATGCCATGGCGCTTCTTCCAGGTCCACCAGGCCAAAGCGCTCTCTGGCATGCAGGAGGGTGGTACCGATCCAGGGGTGCTCCAAGAGCTGCGTGCGGCGACTGACCTCGCCCTCCGGGCGACGAAGGTCACCGCACGCTCCCTGGGTCGGGCGATGTCCACACTGGTGGTCCAGGAGCGACACCTCTGGCTCACCCTGGCAGATATGCGCGAGTCGGACAAAAATAGGTTCCTGAACTCCCCCATATCCCAGGGTGGCCTCTTCGGCGATGCGGTGGAGAGCTATGCCCAACAGTTCTCCGCCGCCCAGAAGCAGTCGGAGGTGATTAAGAACGTCATGCCTCGGAGGCGGCCCGCTGCTGCCCCGTCCCCGTCGCCTGCGCCTCCGGCTGCTCGTCGCCGAGGGCGCCCTCCTGCCGCCGCCTCCGCCCCTGCCAAGCCTAGGCAGCAGCCCCGTAAGCAGCAGGGTGCCGGCCGCAAGAGAGCTGCCCAGCCCGCTCAGGAGTCGTCCAAGCCCCCTGGGAAGAGGAGAGGTAAGCGACCCTGAGACGGGCGACCCAGAGGACGCAGTGGCTGCTCGCCAGGAGGGAACCTCTGTTCCTCTCCTTCCCCCGGAGGAGGGCCGGGTGGAGAGTCTTTGTTTTCCTTTTCTTTCTGTTCTGCCGCTGACCACCCGGTAAATAAAAGAGCAGTTTCTACTTCCTCTGGGACACTCACGGCCGAGTCTGGCAGCCGAGGTCGGCCAAGTGCCTCGCCGCTCCCAGTCTTCCCCATCCAAGAGGGCCAGAATGACAGTGTGCGCCGCCACGTTGCCTCACCGCTCTCATTCCCCTCTCCCCAGCGCTAAGACGCCAGTGACGCCGCCACGGCCTCGTCGCTCTCGTCTCCCGCTGGGCAAGGAGGTGCGGAAATCCGGACTCGACGCCTCCGGGCCTCCCTCCTCATTTCCCCTCCTTCCCTCGCCTCGGGGCAGTCAGCAGCTGAACGCCTCCAGGCCTTCCCTGTTGCCTGCCCCCCAGTGGAAGCAGGTAGGTGTTGCTCCGCACACGCAGACCCTCTCTCTCGGCCGCAGTAATGCCTCCGGAGTCTGGTCCCTGCCCTCCACCTCGCTGCCCCTCCGCGGGTACGCTGGTGGTTCGCGTGGGCTCGTTGGTACGGTCTCTCAAAGCCTGGCTAGCGCTTCCGAGGCAGTCCCGCTGGCTCATTCGTACCATTCGGCTCGGCTATGCAATTCAGTTTGCCCGCCGGCCTCCCAAGTTCAGGGGCATCCGCTTCACCAGTGTACGAAGTGTCGATGCCCCTGTTTTGAGGAAGGAGATCGACGTCCTGCTGGCGAAGGACGCAATCGAGCCGGTCCCTCCAGCCGAGATGAGGTCTGGGTTCTACAGCCCTTATTTCATCGTACCCAAGAAAGGCGGTGGGTTACGACCGATCCTGGACCTGCGAGTTTTGAATCGGGCCCTACACAAGCTCCCGTTCAAAATGCTTACGCAGAAACGCATCTTCGAATGCATCCGTCCCCGGGATTGGTTAGCAGCGATCGACCTGAAGGAAGCGTACTTTCATGTCTCGATTCTTCCTCGTCACAGACCGTTTCTACGCTTTGCGTTCGAGGGTCGGGCATACCAGTACAAGGTCCTACCCTTCGGCTTGGCCCTGTCGCCCCGTGTCTTCACGAAGGTCGTGGAGGCGGCCATTGTTCCCATGAGAGAACATGGCGTTCGCGTTCTCAACTATCTCGACGACTGGCTGATAATAGCTCACGCGCGAGATCTGTTGTGCGAACAAAGGGACCTTGTGCTCCAGCACCTCAGCCGGTTGGGTCTTCAGGTCAACTGGGACAAGAGCAAACTCTGCCCCGTACAGAGGATCTCTTATCTCGGTATGGAGTTGGACTCGGTCGGCCAGACCGCGCGCCTCACCGAGGAGCGCGTCCAGTCAGTGCTCAATTGCCTCAAGTCTTTTCAAGGCAGGTTTGCGGTCCCACTGAAACAGTTTCAGAGGCTCCTGGGGCATATGGCAGCCGCAGCCGCAGTAACGCCGCTCGGCCTGCTTCATATGAGACCGCTTCAGCGCTGGCTTCACGACCGAGTCCCGAGATGGGCGTGGCAGAGCGGCACGTTCCGGGTCAACATTACCCCGCACTGTCGCCAAACCTTCACTCCTTGGTCGGACCCTGCGTTTCTACGGGCCGGAGTTCCCCTAGTCCAGGTGTCCAGGCATGCTGTAGTGTTCACAGATGCCTCTTCCAACGGGTGGGGGGCCACGTACAACGGGCATGCAGTTTCAGGTCTGTGGACGGGGCCTCAACTGCATTGGCACATCAACTGCCTAGAGTTGCAAGCAGTACGTTTAGCCTTGTGCCGCCTCAAGGGGCTGCTTCTGCACAAGCATGTACTGGTCCGTACGGACAGCACTGCGACCGTTGCGTACATCAACCGTCAAGGTGGTCTACGCTCCCGTCGTATGTCGCGACTCGCCCGCCATCTCCTCCTATGGAGTCAGAAGCATCTGAGGTCGCTTCGGGCCATTCACATCCCTGGTGCGCTCAACCGTGTAGCCGACGAGCTCTCACGGCAGCCGCCTCTTCCGGGAGAATGGCGACTCCATCCCCAGGTGGTCCAGCGGATATGGGGAATCTTCGGAGCCGCTCAGATAGATCTGTTTGCCTCTCCGGACACGACCCATTGCCGGCTGTTTTATTCCCTGTCCGAAGGATCTCTCGGCACGGATGCACTGGCACACTGCTGGCCCCGGGGCCTTCGCAAATATGCGTTTCCCCCAGTGAGCCTTCTCGCACAGACTTTGTGCAAGGTCAGGGAGGACGAGGAGCAGGTCCTGCTTGTTGCGCCGTATTGGCCCAACCGGACTTGGTTCGTGGAACTCATGCTCCTCGCGACAGCCCCTCCTTGGCCCATTCCTCTGAGGAGGGATCTACTTTCTCAGAGAAGGGGCACCCTATGGCACCCGCGTCCAGACCTCTGGAATCTTCATGTCTGGTCCCTTGACGGGACGCGGAGGTTCTAGGTGGCCTACCACAGGCTGTGGTAGACACCATCACTTCCGCTAGAGCCCCCTCTACGAGGCGCCTCTATGCGTTGAAGTGGAACCTGTTCGTCGCTTGGTGTTCTTCCCACCGGGAAGACCCCCGAACTTGCCCGATCGGGGTCGTGCTTTCCTTCTTGCAAGATGGGTTGGAGAGAAGGCTGTCTCCCTCCACCCTCAAAGTGTATGTTGCCGCAATTGCCGCACATCACGATGCAGTAGAAGGTAAGTCATTAGGAAAGCACGACCTGGTCATCAGATTCCTTAGGGGTGCCAGAAGGCTAAATCTGCCTCGTAATCCGCACCCCGTACCCTCTTGGGACTTAACTCTAGTGCTCAGAGCACTTCAGAGACCTCCCTTTGAGCCTTTGCAAACAGTTGAGTTAAATATCCTGTCTACTAAGACAGCTCTCCTGGTGGCTTTGGCCTCCTTTAAGAGGGTAGGGGATCTGCAGGCTTTTTCGGTCGACGAATTGTGCCTTGAGTTCGGGCCGGGCCTTCTCACGTTGTTCTGAGACCCCAGCTCGGATATGTGCCCAAGGTTCCTACCACTCCATTTGTAGATCAGGTAGTGAACCTGCAAGCGCTGCCCCTGGAGGAGGCAGACCCAGCCCTTGCTTTTCTCTGTCCCGTCCGCGCCCTGCGTTGTTACGTGGACAGAACGCAAAGCTTCAGGACCTCAGATCAGCTCTTCGTCTGTTACGGAGGCCAGCAGAAGGGGAAGGCTGTCTCCAAGCAGAGGTTAGCCCACTGGATAGTGGATGCTATCGTCCGGGCTTATGATTCCCAGGACGTGCCTTGCCCACCTAGGTTGAGGGCACACTCTACTAGGAGTGTTGCCTCCTCCTGGGCTTTGGCGCAAGGCGCCTCGCTGACAGACATCTGTAGAGCTGCGGGCTGGGCGACACCTAACACGTTCGCTAGATTCTATAGCCTCCGTGTTGAACCTGTTTCCTCCCGTGTACTCGCTACGGCCAGTAACGCGAGGAATTAGGTTATGTCCGCTTGCTACGCCATTCCCGCCTCTTGGCCGGATACGTGCGTCTTCTTGCTCTGTTGGTGCCCCAACATACGGTTAACCTCGTGAGTTCCTCCATCACCCCTTCGGCACCAGGCGAGGCGGATCGCCCGGCGCCAGGTCTATTACCTCTCGTGGAGTTGTGTGTAGACTGGGTGTCCCCCAGTGGTCCCTTCGGCGACCCATTTTCTCCACGGTCCTGCTACCCTCCGGGCTAGCGTCGTGTCTTCCCCTCGACAGACCCTTCTGTCATCCTTGCTGAGTATGCTCCCACCCCTTGGGCTGGGACTACCTCAAGGACTGCCATGTGTTTCACTACCCCACGGGTTAGTACACATGTGTATTCCAGTGCCTCCCTTCGGGCGGGCAGGGGCTTCCGCAGCGTCCCCTCCTACAGGTTGGGCACGCTTTCC
Source organism: Gila orcuttii (assembly GCA_026230005.1). Lineage (NCBI taxonomy): Eukaryota > Metazoa > Chordata > Actinopteri > Cypriniformes > Leuciscidae > Gila > Gila orcuttii. Next base: position 33,826,555 of record JAPDVR010000003.1, read on the forward strand.
CAGTGTTATCCATATCCACTGAGAGGGTCTTGCAGAACAGCAGTGTGATTCTCCTAGCTAGCTCCCGCCAAGACGATAAGAAACTGCTCCGGCGGGTAGCTAAGCTGGGCGCTGGAAGGGGCCAGCACCATGGCGTTTTGTTAGGGATCCCAATTAGTTGGAAACTCCTCCGACGAGACGTAGGAGTTCCCACGAAAGGGAACGTCTCGGTTACGTATGTAACCCTCGTTCCCTGAGTAGGGAACGGAGACGTCTCGTCCCCTCGCCATGCTGCTGCACCTTCGCGGAGGACTGGACACCGTCCGGCTCCTCAGCGAAAAGCAAAGATGCGTGCGTTTGCTTCCGCTTTTATACCCGCACTGGTAGGCGGCGCGCGGAATGCAAATCTTGCATGCCAATGTTTATTGGCTCGTTTTAGTTCACTCGAAGGCAGTTGGTCTCCCTAGCGTGATCCCAATTCGTTGGAAACTCCTCCGACGAGACGTCTCCATTCCCTACTCAGGGAACGAGGGTTACATACGTAACCGAGACGTTCTCCATTTGAAGGTGGTGTATTTACAATCCCTCTTCTTGAATTAAATAAAATAAAAAAGTCATAATTAAATTCATAATGAAAATCTAAGTTTTCTTAAAATTAGTGTATCTATTCTGGTATTTATGTTACAGGCAATGTCTGTATTTGGTATGTGAGAGGAGACTGAGGGTCTGACCCAGGAATGCAGTAACAGTGTTTAATCATTTAGCCCAGCTTCCAGAGAATAAACATGTAATTGTTATTAATTAATTAATTTGCTCATACATCTAAATAAATCAAGAGTTATATTTTGGTAAATAAAGAGAATGGTCTTTTTGAACTTTATTCTTATTCATTTAATTTTTTTTATCATGATAGCTGTATGAGACATGCTAGACAACTGTGTCAAGGTCATGAAGGTCAACAAAGCATTACATGTATCCACTAACACATATGCATACTTGGCATATGTCATTCTTTTTAGGATTTATAGCACTATTGGTCACCATGTTAAGCTATGAATCATGTGTAGAAGTTTGTATCAGTGCTCTGTGTGGATGTAGTTTTCATGTTCTGTTCCAGTGAGTCCTGACAAAAACTCAGCCTTGAAGGGAAAATATATTGCCTATGTTTTATCTAATCGTGCTTGCACGTGTTGTCCATTATTATTATTATAATGAGAGGCATGTAACCATGCTAAAATAATAGTAGAATTCAATAGCATGAGAAGAGACCTCCCTGAATTAATGACCTGTGACCAAAGAAAAAAATGTGTCAAAGGTAATGTCTCATTTGCGTAAAAGAACAGAATACAATGTTCGGATGCTGCTAGAATTATCTGTATTGTTAACCAAACAGAACCTGTAGAAATGATGTCAACTGATTATCCATATGACTATAAGTGTTTCTATATCCCAAGTTAGTTTGAGGCAGGCTCCTCTTACTCATTTTCTATGGCCTTTGGAAGTGTGGAGAACTTTGTCTATACTAAACTCTCTGTCAAATGATTGAACTTTGACTCCTGGTCTTCATCGAGCATACTGGTCTCTTTATGTGGCTTAGCTGTAATTCCCCTAAAGAACCCATTTGAAGTTTTGCGGACCCATTGACAGTGTGACCAGCCAATCAGTGGGTGATTGAGGTGCAACCTCCTGTCAGGTGAAATTTGTTTGTTTTTTTTGATGGATTTCACAGCTACTCCCTCACATTCACACTATTTCTGTTAGTGATTGTCACCGTTGCTTGAGCAAAATGAGTGCATAACATGCTATCTCATATTTCGGAATATTCATTTTTGTACGTTCTTTTATTTTCTAATCAACTTTGAGAGTTTGATACTTAAAAACCCTCACTGAGGTCAAATTTACCTGCCCCTGCATCCTCTGCAGCCTCCTCCTCCTCCTCCTCCTCTGCTCCTCAATGACAGGGTGATAAATGAAAGGAAAACATCCGTGAATATCAATTATGTGCCAGAGAGAGCATGTGAGAAAAGTGTGTATATAAATAAATGTGTGCAAAGGATTATGTAAGTGCACACCATTTGTTAGTGATGTATGCTAGCAGAAACATGAGACCACTGTGTAATAATAATAACCCTTCCAGGAAAAGGCAGGGTAACAAGCCTAAGCACCCAATCAGACTTGTACGTAGCTCTCTAAAACCAAGTGAAGCTCAGCTGGGCCTCTGGAGGCATCTATAATTGGCCTCTGGGTACACATTATACCAAGGCTTTACTGATAATCACTAAAGCTACAGTTTAGACAAAAAAAAACTTACCCGCAGCTTGTTCTCTAATGGGCCATTTAGGGAAGAGAAAGAAATGAGTAAACATTACAGTGCCCTTTAAATTAAATGCTTTAATGGTCAAATAGAAATATTACTCACTCATATTCTTCCTCTACATCAGACATGATGAAACTGGATGACAGAAGGAGAAAGAGAAAGTGAGAGTGAGACAGGAAGGAATGTCTGAAAGTACAAGCAGAACCACATAACTTAACATTTCACAATCACTTTAGAAAGAGGATGAGAGCACAGGAGAGAGTGACAAAACAAAAGCAGCAGATCTAAATTGTTCCATTGTTCCCAAGTGCTGACACCCCGTTGAATGCTTCATATGAAGACCGATGGAGTGAGAACAGGTGGGAATGTGGAGACAAAGACAGGGCGAGATACAATATCCCCAATATGTACCAGCCTTTGCTTGTTTTTCCTAATAGGAACTTCAGGACTTGATTCCAGGAAATGCAGACAACATCTATTACACAGTGTTTGACTGCAGTCTTTAACCTTCCGCTGAGAGATTTCTCTCCTCAGATGTGCTTCATCTTTCATATCAGTGCCATATTATCTGCTATTTGAAACAATTTTATAGCTGCATTGTCATCGGCAGAGAAAATTTAAGAGGCATGTAGCTGTCACCACTCAACTTGTACTTTACTGTCTCCAGACAAAGGCTTGTAAGCAGTGGCCATCTAAAACCAGCCTTTCAACAGATCGCCTTTACTTAGTTAATGAGATTCTCAGCATCTTAAAGGGCACGAGTCAAGCTAAATTCTGCACGAAACGATCAAATTACAAATGAAAGATGCCCCTTGTTCTGGATTGACCCAAGTAGGAATAGAAGCAAGAGTCATTTTAAAAACAGGATGGGAAAAGTGTCAGACAAAGAGGATGTTTTGGGGACATGTAAGGTTACGAGGAGTCACTGTTGTATTAACCACACAATTCTGATAGGATAACTTTAGCCAAGGATGCAGGGGGAGATTACATGAGTTAAGACAAATCTTTATTATTCTTGGAGTGAATTTTATTAATAGTAATAAATCCATAAGTCCATTTGGTCCGGGATGCATTTAAACTCTACAAAAATAAGCACAGACTACTACAGGCATTTCTGCCAGGAATAAGTATGCAGGTTATGACCATTGTTGGCCAGCTACACACTGTTTTGGCCATAGTTATTTAATTACATTTTCCTAAAGTAGCACAATATTCTGGTACAGGAAATAAAAACACATTATCAGATACAACTAACATTATTATAACTGCACACAAGAATTCAAAATAACAAACAGACCTTCAGAGTTCATAAAATGTAGCTAATTTACGGTCTGAATTATACTGATAAATTCAGTTACTTTTCTCGAGATGGAGAGAACAAACTGAAAAAAAAATGCAGTTGTTTAAGAAGTAACAAAATACTTTTACCTTTTAGTGATGGTAGGATGGATTCACAATGGAAAAGGATAAAACTCAGGCTCACAAAGGATGAAAGGAGAGTCCCCGTGAATTATGTGAGTTTTGTAATGCAGGACAATGGGTTGTTTTTATATGAGGACAGGGACAGATGGAGGGTGTTAGCAGCTACAGCATAGGACCATGGATGGATTAGAAATGAACCCAGGGACAGAAAGATGACCACCACAAGGGATTAGGGGAAACAGGGGGAATGACCTCACACAACAAACACAGGGATATAAAAAGAAATAGAAAAAACAAAGGGACAGTTGGGGACAAAAATAGCACATGGGATTTAGACCAAATTCTTCCCAGAAGACATATTTTCTATTTGACACAAAGTAAAATAAGGTAATAGCTAAGACAACTTTAAGGTGAAAGGATGGGTAGATGGAAAATTTGCGGTTAAAAGAAATGAGGTTCAAGGCAACATGTTCAGCTCGTTTTTTTGCAAATTTGCTAGGCTGACAATACAACAGAATTGAAACTTTAATGCTAAAACAAATCATATTTGCCTGCGAATTAGAACAGCTTGCAGTCTTGTAATATTTATAATATTCATTTTTTCAGCATGAGAGACATTTCTTCTTTTTTAAAAGTATTCATCCCATAGGAAACATTTTGTTTGTAGTCCTTCTAGTGCCTTTTAGGTCACTCACAGCTGTGTTTGCCCACTTCAAATTTGAGCAAATCCAGAATACCTACCATCTTTTTTTTTCAGGCCAACTCTTTTTCTGTCTGTCTGTTCCTACAGATGAAGAGAAACACCACTGACGGGGGAGATGGTCCAAACATAGAGCCTTTGTACTCATCAGACCACAGATTGTTCTTTCATAGGTTTCAGGTTTTGCCATATGATTTTAACTCTCAACATGACGGTCTTTCTCAAAAGTGTCTCTCTTTGCAGTTTAAAGCACACAGTTCTATAAAAATCACCAGTGGAAGGTCTAGGCCTAGGGCAGGGGTAGGCAAGTTCGGTCCTAGAGAGCCGCTGTCCTGCAGAGTTTGGCTCCAACACTGAGAAAAGCCTCACCTGCCTATAGCCTTAGTAATCCTGAAGATATTGATTATCTTGTTCAGGTGTGTTTGATTAGGGTTGGAACTAAATTCTGCAGGACAGCGGCTCTCTAGGACCGAACTTGCCTACCCCTGGCCTAGGGCAACAAAGACGACATCTTCAGAAATTTATTCTACACCTCCAAAGTAAATAACTTTTAAAGCTTTGTTAACAATTAAAACAAGTAAACTGGAAACACACATACCACTCCGTGTACAAAATAAAGTCAGTTTATTATGAAATAATAGTCTTGCAATAGATTTTATGAAGACACTACTGGCATGGTCACTGTAAGCGTCTGAAAGGAAGACAGGAAAAGACTGTGTGAGACATACTGAAAATCTGCACCAGCACAAATATAATGAGCACTCAAAAAGCACACTATTCTGACAGAACTTACCTGCGTATTTGTGTTGTACTGGGCAACACTGTTTTCTTGGTCAATGAGCAGAGGAAAGAAAATATCCAAGTGGAAAAGAGCAGGTCGAGCAATCAGCACTAGTCTGTCTTCTCCCAAATCCAGAACAAGAGAGCGAGCAGATATCTAGCGATGAAGACACAGTAAAGCCTAGAGTCTCTTACTTTTGGTTAACAATGATTGAATGTAATCCAGAACCAGGCAACCATTACTCACCACTCCAGGAAGCAAGATCTCGGCGATAAGATACTCAGCATTTCCAATTGAAGGCTCCACTAATAAACTGAATTCTGGACTGGAATTCATGAAGCACGATAAAGGCATAAATTATTAAGTTTCAGGTGAAGCTCTGCCTCACAATAAAGATATATCACACTGAGCATAACAAATGGGGCATAAAAAAATGCACTAGTCTCTGGTTTCAAAGCAAACTATTTACAATCTCCAAATATACTTACCGTTTGGTTGATGAAGGCAAGGAGTGAGGTTCCCTGTCCACAAAGAACAAAGTGATTAGAGCGATTCTAGTGCTAGTTCTAGTTGTCAACAACTGATGGGATCAGATGGGACAGACAGGCAAAGTGTCACTGATAACTAATAGACAGAATCTGCAAACTTATTTAGCACTGATTTTGAAACAAAATTGGTAGCATTCTGTGGAATCGATTTCATAATAGTAAAATGTGTTAAACAGTGAGCATTAAACTTTTATTGGTAACTGAAAGCATAACCAATATTTATCATACAACCAAACAAGGCCCTGGCGAAGTCAAGACGTTTTTGAGACGGTTATATTTTTCCAACAGGTAGATTCTAAATATAACACCTATGCATTCATACTGTTTTTCAGATTGCCTCCCTTTCTTCAGGTACACCTTGTTGATGTCAAGTATGAGAAACTATCCATTGAGAAAAATCTGCTTTTGAATCTAATAAATGAATACGTGTAAATAAATAAATGAGAAATGCCACACTTTTCTGATTGTTTCTGGGTGAGTATTTTTAAATCACATGGTTGCTGTAAATAATAATAAAAAATATTTATTTGCTGTTTTTTGTGATAGGTGTTGGAGGCGTTGTATTTCTTGTATTATTTCTATTTTTTTTTTCCACAGCAGTGAACCAACATCATATGTTTTCAATGGCTGATGCTGATAACATTATCTACAAAACAGTGTACACAAATTGTACATGTACCAATTACATGTACAATTTGTACTTAAAACATGTACTATAAATGCACTATGAAACTGAAATCATGAACTGTTTACTGTCCTTTGACAAAGCTGTGAGCAGAGAGTCGCTAGAATTCAAAATAGCCAAATTTTGGCTATTATCATAAGTCAGTACTTTTATGCACAAATTATAAAGCCAGATAAAGTTCAAAGATACATCTTACCAGCTACCAACAGATAAATACAATGATACTTATAATGCACCAATGTCACCTTATGAGATGTTGCTGCTTAGTATTGTCAAAAAATAATTTTTCATATTGATACTACATATAAATAATTAAAATCGAATTAGTAAAATATGCTGACATATTAGTAAGTCGTGGTGAAGGATCTAAGGATTCTCAATAGCAACCTGTGTACTCAAAAATAACATGTGTGTGTGTGTGTGTTACTTTAAGAGAGCAACCATACATCTGTGTTGTGTTTTATTTTCCTTGTTTTTTATGATTTAATTTTTATTATCATTAGTCATTTATGTAGTTGCAAATTGATTTACATCATTTACCATTTAATAATTTATTAATCTTTATTATTATTATTATTATTAATTTATGCCATTTGGTAACACTTAATAATATCTTTCATTATTAAGTCCTTAACAAACATTATTTCATTCTTAACAGACCATTAGTTAGTATATATATTCACATAGCTAGAAATATGACAATGCGTTCGTTGATGTTTAGTAATGAACTTATTAAACACTCCATACTGATTAAGAGATATTATTTAATGTAAAGTAAAATGCTTACAAATGTCAAACTTTCAATTGATATGATCATGCACTTCTTGAAAATCTACAAATGTCATTAAACTTCAGTTCATATATAACCTAATGCACTTTTTTACATTTACAAATGTACAAATACTTGTAATGTAAAATCTACTTATAGTTTGGTAGCTATAAGTGATGTGGCAACACTAAGCAGCAACATCTCATAAGGTGACATTGGTGTATTATAAGTATCATGGTATTTATCTGTTGGTGTTCAGAAAATTGAACAATATAAGAATTACTGGTCTTACTTTATATTAGGTATCTTTAACTATGTACTTACATAGAAATAATAATAATAGTTAGGTACAATTAGGGTTGCAAAATTCTGGGAATTTTCAAAGATGGAAACTTTCCATGGGAATTAATGGGAATTTAAGGGAATTAACAGGAATTTATGGGAATAAACGGGAATAAAGTGGGAATTTTCAAAGTTGAGGGTTGGCTCTTCATAGGGAACTTAAATATAGTTGAGGAAAGTATATTTTAGCATAATCTTGACTAAAACAAACAGATGCCATTCAAATACACTTGAATATCCATGCCATTCCTCAGTCACATGCACATAGAACACTGCTTACTGCATGGCTATTGAGACCACACCCCCTACTGACACTGTACATGCCTCCATCACATGTACAGAAGCCCAAAGCACAAGACTATTGAAGGCACACATTTGAGCCTGTGGACTAAACAAAGTGAAGTAAGTTTTGATGATATTATGGGAAAATATGTTTATTAAATGTTTAAATTGCAAATATTATATACAAATGTATTCATCTAGTAGCAATGCTGATAAGTTAGATGCTAAATAAGCTAGCATAACTTTATTTACCACATAAGGCAGATGCTAGCTACCTCATGTGGCTGTTTTTCTCTGCCTCCTGCAATATGTTTTCAAGATCATTCCAGTTGTTTAGCTAGCCTTACTATTCATGTATCTGTTCATGCCATTGAATTAGTATTCTTACTAGGGTTGGGCCGATGGACGGTGATGGCTGACAGACATCACGATGTTTAGCCGACATCGTGATGCCCCCCCCCCCCCCATGGTTTCCATGGTGACACGTCATGCTTGGCACGTGATTCACCACAGCCAAAATAGCGCTGTATGACAGATTTAGCGCTTTTATTTCTAAATATTAACAAACTTGCTTACCATGTCATAAACTATCTTCTATTCCGATTCTCAAATATGTGTAAGTGAGTTTGTTTTGTAGTTTAAAAAATCTTTATAAGTTATCTTGATCTGTAACGTGAGATGGCCGCCGTGTTTGGGCCGCAGTTCAGAGATTCCTGTCTGTTGGATTTAAGTTATTACAGCGCGTGAATTCATCAGTTTCTCCCGAAATACATGAAAGTAATAAATCTGTTGAAATATCTGTTGAAAATATTTTGCATGGATGTTTTCTTATGACTTCTGTTTATATTTATGCTTGGATATGATACAATGATCGATTACATTACAATGAATTCCCAGTTAGTTCCCCTAAATTCCCATTAATTCCCATTAATTCCCATAATTCCCATGGAAAGTTTCTAATATGGAATATTTCCAAAATTCCCCAGCTTAACTTCCCATGGAGATTTACCGTAAACTTTCCGTAAATTTACCGGAAACTTTCCGTAAATTTACCGGAAACTTTCCGTAAATTTACCGGAAACTTTCCGTAAATTTTCCGCCCCTTTGCAACCCTAGGTACAATGTACTTATTGTCAATTGTCATCTACTGCAAAACACTTTTGCTGCTATAGAAGTGTGAGACAGGTAAGGTTAGGGACAAGTTTGGAGGTTTAAGGGTGGGTTTAAGGGTCAACAGTGTACGGAGATAATTTGGATTACAATAAGGGAACACTGTTCAAATGGTTTATATTACAATTTTTTGATAAATGAACAAGTATTTTCTTGAAAAATGTATTGTTTTCTCTTGTTTATGTATGATTCAAGGAATATCCTGTTTAAGGATATATAGTATAATAAGTGTTGAGGCAATAAAAAACATGTTTTGCACCCAAAGTACAGTTATGTGTTGTTGTTGTTTTTAGCAAGAATTTAGAACTTAGATAATTAATAAATTATTTGTAAACAAACAAAAAAATACACACCACAACGAAGATCTAATGTGTGACCTTTACAGACTGTGGTTATTAGTTAATGATTATGTTAACATAAATAGTGTGTGAAGAGTTTAAAATTATAATTAAACAATTTTTTTCACAACATTTGTAAATGTAAAAAAGTGCTATAGGTAATAAATTAATTGAAGTTTAATGACATATGTTAGCATTCTATTTACATTACATAATAATTAACAGATAATTTAAACATTAACAAGCATATTATCTCTAGCTAATGATCCATTAAGCATTTGATGATTTATTAATGAAGCTTTTAATCATTGTAAACAATGTCAAAATCATTTTATTTGATTTTTGAAAAGTGCTTGATCATATGAATTGAAAGTTTAATAACATTGGTAAACATTTCAATTTACATTAAATAATTATCTGCTAATTTTTATGTAACATTAAGTTAACATTTAATTAGTAAACATTAAGAAGCATATTATCTCATATTTCTAGGAATGTGAATATACAGGTGAAACTCGAAAAATTAGAATATTGTGCAAAAGTTCATTTATTTCAGTAATTCAACTTAAAATGTGAAACTAATATATTATATAGACTTATTACATGCAAAGTGAGATATTTCAAGCCTTTATTTGATATAATTTCGATGATTATGGCTTACAGCTTATGAAAGCCCCAAATTAAAAATCTCAAAATTAAAAATTAGAATATTACATGAAATCAATAAAAAAAAGGATTTTAAATACAGAAATGTCGGCCCTCTGAAAAGTATAATCATACATATACTCAGTACTTGTTTTGGGCCTCTTTTGCATGAATTACTGCCTCAATGCGGCGTGGCATGGATGCTATCAGCCTGTGGCACTGCTGAGGTGTTATGGAAGACCAGGATGCTTCAATAGCGGCCTTCAGCTCTTCTGCATTGTTCGGTCTCATGTCTTTCATCTTTCTCTTGGCAATGCCCCATAGATTCTCTATGGGGTTCAGGTCAGGCGAGTTTGCTGGCCAATCAAGCACAGTAATCCCATGGTCATTGAACCAGGTTTTGGTACTTTTGGCAGTGTGGGCAGGTGCCAAGTCCTGCTGGAAAATGAAGTCAGCATCTCCATAAAGCTCGTCTGCTGAAGGAAGCATAAAGTGCTCTAAAATGTCCTGGTAGACGGCTGTGCTGACTCTGGACTTAATAAAGCACAGTGGACCAACACCAGCAGATGACATGGCTCCCCAAACCAACACAGACTGTGGAAACTTCACACTGGACTTCAAGCATCTTGGATTGTGTGCCTCTCCATTCTTCCTACAGACTCTGGGACCTTGGTTTCCAAATGAGATGCAAAATTTGCTCTCATCAGAAAAGAGGACTTTGGACCACTGAGAAACAGACCAGTTCTTTTTTTCTTTAGCCCAGGTAAGACGCTTCTGACGTTGTTTGTTGTTCAAGAGCGGCATGTCCAGGATCCGTATGTGTGTGGTGGCTCTTGATGCAGTAACTCCAGCCTCAGTCCGCTCCTTGTGAAGCTCCCACACACATTTGAATGGCCTTTTCCTGACAATCCTCTCCAGCTATGGTAATCCCTGCTGCTTGAGCACCTTTTTCTTCCACACTTTTTCCCTTCCACTTAACTTTCTATTAATGTGCCTTGATACAGCACTTCGAGAACATCCAACTTCTTTTGCAATTACCTTTTGAGGCTTTCCCTCCTTGTGGAGGGTGTCAATGATGGTTTTCTGCACAACTGTCAGGTCAGCAGTCTTCCCCATGATTGTGAATTCCACTGAAACAGACTGAGAGACCATTTAAAGGCTCAGGAAACCTTTGCAGGTGTTTTGGATTAATTAGCTGATTAGAATGTGACACTTTGAGCCTACAATTCTGAACCTTTTCACAATATTCTAATTTTCTGAGATTTTGAATTTGGGGTTTTCATAAGCTGTAAGCCATAATCATCGAAATTATATCAAATAAAGGCTTGAAATATCTCACTTTGCATGTAATGAGTCTATATAATATATTAGTTTCACATTTTAAGTTGAATTACTGAAATAAATGAACTTTTGCACGATATTCAAATTTTTTGAGTTTCACCTGTATATTAACTAATGAACTGTTAAGCAATATGTGATTGTTAATTACCTATTAATGAAAGTTATTATAAAGTGTTACCTTGTGTGTTTTGAAGGGATGTTTGTTTTCATGAGTAGGAGATAAGAGAATGTCTCAATTTCAATGTTTTTAACATCACAGGACAATGTTGTGAAGCAGTAATTTTCCATTGCTTTTGCTGTGGTATAATAACACTTGTTGGATTTGAACTGGTCAAATGAAGTCTGAGCATTGAGCACTGAAACATCCAGACAAAGTCTAAGATTATTCAATAAACTCTGCTCTTTTTATTATTATCACTTTGTTTCCTGCTTCTGCTCTTCTCTGGCTTTCGAAGAAGACTCATATCTTCAGGCAGGGATTTATATGTAACATATTTGATATTTCTAACGTGGAGATCCATTTTGGCACGATCTAACAGTGGGAATGAATTGCTAATTCTTGGTCACAATATACATATTTTTTTACCACGTCATGTGCAGAGCTCAGTAGATTCCAATAAATGTTTTTGAAGAATTTATGCCTATAATGAATATTAATTTGTATTATTAGAGTTGATCACCCAGTCCATCTTACAACCTGCTTCATTCAGCACCACTCTCAATCCACCAAAGAGATAAAGAACTCACTTTGAGTTAACTTCCTGGATAATTGGCTTGCTCTTGGTACGAATGCTTTGTTCTGCTACAGAGCCCATGAACTTCCTGTTTTTCAAAATCTTAATATCTTTAAAAACAAAAACAAAGATAGGATCAGTGGACATGGCATGGAAAAGTCATTTTCTGAAGTAGAAACATGCAGAGAACTGAATATCAGATGTTCTTTATTTAAGCTGACCTCTGCTTAACTCAAGGTTGTATTTGTTTTCCAGTCCCTCCAAAGAAACTGCAATAAGAAACTGCTGGAATAGGGTATCTTTCTGTTGGGTACAAGCATACATAGTGATGACAATTGTGAAGAGGGAGACCTGATCTGGCAGCAGGATAGCGCTGGCTCCTAAACTGAGACACTGAGAGTCTGAGACACTGAGACACTCACACACACACACACTTTAATTTTCCTCTCCTCTGTTAACGTTATGGTCCGGGTGTGCACAAGACCCATAGCACTTGTTCATTCAATGTCAAAGCACTCATCGCCCCACTACAATAAACTCACATCGCATACACATACATACATACAGTTGTAATTGAAATTATTCAACCGCCATGGCAAATCAGGTTTATTGGCAAAATCTACAGACTTTAAGTCTCAAAATTATTCAACCCAAAATAAGTTGCACCAGGTGTGCTTGAGCTAGAACACATGTAATATCTGAACAGACTAGGTTTGTTGAGTGTCACGTTTGACTGCTTGTTAGAAGTAAAAAAAATGGTCCAAAAAGTTAAGAGAAGATATCATCGCCCTTCACAAACAAGGAACAGGACACAAAAGTATAGCGAAGGCATTGGACCTTACAACAGGACAATGATCCCAAGCATACCTCAAATTCCACAAAGACTAGGCTGCAGAAGAAGTCCTGGAAGATTCTACAGTGGCCATCACAGTCACCTGACTTGAACCCCATAGAAAATCTCTAGTGGGATTTGAAGGCGGCGGCTGCAGCACGCAAACCCAAGAATATTACTGAACTGGAGGCCATTGCTTGTGAGGAATGGACTAAGATTCCTCAGAAACGCTGCCAGAAGCTGGTGTCTGGTTATACATCTCGTTTGCAGCAGGCCATACTAGCAAAAGGGTTGTTCTACTAAGAACTAAAGATGCTTGCCATGAAGAGGTTGAATCATTTTGAGAGTGCAGAAGTCACTAAAAGTTGCATTTTGTGTTGAATTTGGGGAAACCACTTGAAACATTTGTTGTATTGAGCTATTTCAATTTATTTTGTTTGATTTGTTCATTGCAAACAGCTGAAAGTCTGTCAATTTTGCCAATAAACCTAATTTGCAATGCGGGGTTGAATAATTTCGATTACAACTGTATACATTCAAGTATAGTTACCAGTTGGTTGATATATGTTGTGTGACTCCAGGTGCGGAGGAGACAGAGATTAAACATGGTTGTTGGTATTTATAAATCGGTCACACCTCTGTATATAAATAAAACACCATCTTTTGCACCATAGTGCATTTGTGAGTTGGGCCATCATTTTTATTTCTCCATCTTGGAACATAAAGGCCCATTCACACCAAAAACAATAACTATAAAGATAACTATAATGATAACTATCTTAGCGTCCACACAAGCAGACAATATCATTCTGTTTATTCTAAGTGAGTGCTTGTCAGTCACTTTAAATGCTCAAGCTCGTTACAGCAGGATGGAATCTGATTGGCTGTCTATGTTTTTATCGTTCATCAGCTGGATAAAATGTTTCTGAAAGGGATTCCAATTATATTTTTTCTCAGTGCCATTATTGTTATAGCTGTGGTGTGAACTCTGCTAGTCTTTCATATTGAGAACAATTTTTAGAACTATAGCTTTATCTTTATCTTTATAGTTATCATCTTTGGTGTGAATGGGCCTTAGCACGTCCAGTGAGTGGGCTGGCAAAACCAACTTCCCTACACAATAAATGCAGTTGCATATTCCTGAGGTACTTTTAATGTGTACATTCACATACAAGACACATACCTGACATTTCTGGAAGAACTCATCATTGATCACAACATCATACACAGTACAGCCTTGTGAGCCTGGCAAACATAAAAATAGTCTGAATTCAAATCAAATGCTTTATCATAAAAGGAAGGAAGGGAAGGGTTATAACAAATAAGGGTGGTTGTTTTGCCATTCACAGTTAGGCTAATGCTTTATTTCCTTCCTTTTTGGTGATTTATGTCAATCACAGGGTTCGTACAGACTCTGTCAAATGCTGATATGGATTTGAAATTGGAATGGATTTGGAGTGAAATTCCAGGACTTTCAAGGACTTTTCAAGCACTACTTTTTTGGATTTCAAGGACTTCAATCAGCACTTAAAAAATATCTTTATTATTATTTTTAATTATTTCATTTTATTTTTTTACTCAAATTAAATATATATATGTATTGGTATCTGATGTTTCACTTCATAGAGGTCAATCCATTGACCAGCGCTGTCAGGCATGGCAAATCCCCTTAACCATTGAAAGGATATTGAAACTGATTTTTTTCCATTAATATATATGATTGACATGAAGAATGAAAGTTGTATTATATACTTATCATATACTTAATATCATGCTCATAGCCATGAGAAATAGCTCTATATCTCAGACGGGCTGCAGTGTTGATTTAGTGTGAAACAATTGTATTTAAAAAAAAATAAAAATAAAAAATAATCACAATATTATTAATTAGGGATGCACCGATACCACTTTTTGCAGAACAAGATACCGATACCGTAACCGATCCCTGAATTGTCACTGCATTTGTAATTTTTAAATGTATTAGTAAATAAACCAAAAGAATATAAATCATATTAGTTGGCTTAATTTGTTCATCAAATATATATTTCTTTCAATTATTTTCAAGCTTAATTAAACCTGCTAAAATGCATTGTATGAGCTTCTGTTACTGTACATTCTATTGCTCTATCATATTTTATCTTTCATTGAATAGCACAGCACATATTTAGACTAGAGCAGCTCCAGAAAGGTCAGTGCTGAGGATTGGGTCAGTGGTACAAATGTTTAGACACCAGTGAAATATCAATAATTTAATCCAATTTTACTACAAAACAACAACAACTGCCAGCCTAATTAATGTGAATTTAAAACATTATTGAAGGTAAGCAGTCAGCAACAAAATAAGACCCAATAATCAACTTTCAAATAAATACAATAGAACAAAGAAAGGCTACAAATGAAATAAACAGTGTTTTTAGAGTTTTTCGGGTAGATCTAACAGGTACAGAAATTTGAATAAAGTAATAAAATGTGAAAAAATTGCATGTTCATTAGTGGATAAATTAAATATAGATGGATATTTTTGTAAAGTTGAAAAGGGTAGCCTATTTAGTCAAGAGCAGTGAGTAATTTAGTTGTCCATTCTTTGATTAACATTAAAACAGCAGTGGGTTTGTTAAACTGCCCCTTTAAGACCGCATGCACGGACCCCATTTGAACATGGCTATGTTCACTTGAGATATAACCAACAAAAGTTTAAATTTAAGTGTTAATTACAAGTTTGTTGCAATTTATAGATTAGAAATATCTTTCAAATGATGTATGACATATTAAGAAATGTTTTTCATAGCCCATAATTTAAGAATCTATATCCTCCGTTGCTCCAGTCCGTATACAATAAAAAACATGATTTCCTGCTATAAGAGGATGTCAAAAGTTTATGTAGGCCTTTATTTGTTGCTTGCATAAACCTTGCACCACACAAATTTACTTATATAATTATTTTTATAGTGGCTTACACGACAGTGAACATACCTCAGTCAATTTATACAGTACAATGGGTTAAATGATAAGATAAAACATTATTTCCTGACGACGATAAATTGTTTGATTTATCCAACCATTCTTTTTGTGTTCATTCATTATTTGCCTCTGTCCACTCATTTGCATCGTTATGGTCTCCACATTTTGCTGTGTTTACTAAGTGCAAAAGCCTTCTTGCCATTATTGTCAGACTAGCTATTCCCCTTAACAAATCTAATCTGCCACATCTGGGAAAGTCAACAGGCATAGGATACTTACATTGTTTGGTTTTTGAAAAAACGAGATGATTGTTTTTTGTCTCTTCATTGCCTTTATGTGGCATTTATACAGTCGATTTTTTTCCGTTCAGAAAATCACTGACTCAGCTCAGTCATAGATGGTATATGATCACTATGGTTACCGGTCCGCCCCTACAGGCACGATTGAGGCAGCTACCAGCTCCTCGTAGGACCCCGGCGACGTCACTCAGGAATCGTAGCACACACACAGAGAGAGAGTGTAAACGTCGGTGGCATGATGGCATCGTGTGTTTATTGACAACAGAACAGCGTGTAGTAAGAACGTGGGTACAAACAAAGTAATGGTGACCGGTGCAGATTATTATTGATTATATAATAGCGGGCCGGGACACTACTTTGACTAATGTACATAGCGAAAACACTGGTTAATCCTGTTTTACCGATTTTTGTCGCCTTTCGTAGGGATAATGAGGGCGGGGGACGGATCGGGTCACTATGAATCTGGGGGGGTCATGTCCCCCCCGTCCCTAGTGCCATCTGCGCCCTTGATTTAATTAAGTATTCGCGCACGGAGACGCTAGTTTGCGGGGCGCGTGCTGATGTTTGCGTTCATGGAACTTCTTGACTGCAAACGTCCAGTAATAATGTAGGGAATCACTCATTATACATAAATCAGTTAACAGTTCATGTTTTACTTTACTTACATATACGATTTAGTTTTCATCCAAATAACACATGCTGAGTGAACGATCAGCAATCAAGAGCATTCGACAGAACTGCGCTCTCTCTCGTTAGTTAACGTTAATAATAAGCTACATGCCTCGTTTTATTTTCTTTGCCATTGACATCCGACTGAACTATAAACCTTCCACTGATGTCTGTTTAAAGGGATGTGCTCGACCAGCTCGCGTGTCTGTGCCGCTGCGCGCTCAGTCCACTGCGAGGTTTTCTCTATCGGTATCGGTGCATCACTATTTTTAATAATTCAAGCACTTTTCAAGTACCTCTTCAAAAAAAATTGCTGTTTTCAAGGGTTTTCCAGGACTTAAATTTCAAAAAGTCAAATTCAAGTACTTCAAGCACTTTAAAGGGTTAGTTCACCCAAAAATGAAAATTAAGTCATTAATTACTGAGATTTCCACGACGCATGTGCGAGAACTGAACAAGAAGTATTAGAAAAAGAACGTCCTCTTCTCAGTTCTCGCGCATGCGTCGTGGAAATCTCTTCAACTCTCGTCTCAGGCCCACAAGGAAGAAAAGGAATAGTTAGAATAAAGTCGTTATTTATGTTTTTTTTTCGGGAAAAAAGTAGTCTCGTCGCTTGATAAACTTATAGTTGAGCCACTGTAGGCACATGGAATATTTAAACATTTCCTTTAATGACTTTCTGGGCCGTCAAGTTTCATTCCCTTAGGAAGCCTATGGAGGAGTGATCCACCTCTCAGATTTAATCAAAAATATCTTCATTTGTGTTCCGAAGATGAACGAAGGTCTTACGAGGTTGGTACAGCATGGGGGTGAGTAATTAATGACTTAATTTTCATTTTTGGGTGAACTAACCCTTTAAGCACCTTGTACGAACCCTGCAATCAGATCAGACAACAAATGCCCTTGCATTGAAACAATAGATTTTTCGATTGGATAAGGGAAAACAATACCTAAAGGAGAATGGAGTAAATTTGAAAATGTGAATGTGTCTCTTACTATTGTCCACTTCCGTGTGTGGCTCGCCGAGACTCATGGGCACTCTGTAACTCGTCGGGTCCTCTGATTCCAGTAGTTTCACGAGTGCTTCCTGGGACAGAGGAGGAGGGGGCGGTACCGCCTGTGACTGACAGATATTCAGAAAGACCTTCTGTTTTTCTGACACTGAGGAGGTCTTCACGCACATGCCTGGCATAGAGAGAAAATTCTGATGAATTTGGATGGGTTAATGATATAATAGTCCTGAGAAGATGTTTTGAAATATCAGACTAACCTGGCTGTGGACAGATGACTTTGGAAGGACTGTCGTTTTGCATTTTTCCCATGCTCTGTGATGTTGGAAAACAACATTCCCCAATTTAGTTACCTTTATTCAAAGGGACTTAAATTGCATATATATATATATATATATAAATATATATATTTTTTATATATATTTTATATATATATATATATATATATATACACACACAGGTCCTTCTAAAAAAAATAGCATATTGTGATAAAGTTCATTATTTTCCATAATGTAATGATAAAAATTAAACTTTCATATATTTTAGATTCATTGCACACCAACTGAAATATTTCAGGTCTTTAATTGTTTTAATACTGAGGATTTTGGCATACAGCTCATGAAAACGTCTCTGGTTACTGGTGTATAGGGACTATCTGGTTACTATCTGAATAGGGAACGAGACGCTGCGTAGCTTAAGATGCAGTGGGAACGCCCTCTGGGTGTGCCGATTGTCTGAAGCCCTTATAGAATCATGCCAATTCATTGGCTGGTGGCGCGGCCGCCGCCCCGACGCTCTTGTCATATTATATTAGCGTGCGCGCGCCATCTGCTCCTCAGATTTTTCTGCCGAAAAAGGAAGCTTGTCGGCAGCGCAAGGAGCTTGGCAGCGAATGCAGCGTCTCGTTCCCTATTCAGAGAACATAGGTTACACCAGTAACCAGAGACGTTCTCTTTCATAGGTTCACTCAACGCTGCGTAGCTTAAGACGCAGTGGGAACGAAATACCAAACTCGCCAAGCTAAGCGCTGCCGTAACTAGTACAAAGACCAGATAACTCACACGACTGGTTCAAGCAGATAAAACTTGGGAACCTGGAGTCATGTCAAGATCCAAACTGTAGAATCTGACAAAAGTGTGCGGAGAGGACCAGCCTGCCGCTACACAAATGTCTTCCAGGAGGGCACCTCTAAAAAGTGCTTGAGAGGAAGCCACGCCTCTGGTGGAATGTGCCCTGATCCTAAGAGGTGAAGGCAGACCGCGCACCTCATATGCCAGTGAAATAGCCTCTGTAACCCAATGGGAAATTCTGTGCTTTGATGCGGCAAGTCCGCGGCGGCCAGCACCAAAACATACCAAGAGCTGGTTGGATTTTCTCCAACCGCCAGAGCGATCCACGTATAACTTCAATGCTCGGACAGGGCAGAGCAAATTAAGCTTCTTGTCCTCCTCAGAGACAAAAGGAGGAGGATGGAAAGAGTGAAGGTTAATAACCTGAGACCGGAATGCTGTGGACAATACTTTGGGCACATATCCCGGTTTCGGTCTCAAAGTCACCCTGACGAGACCAGGAGCGAAGTCTATACAAGTCTTGCTAACAGAAAGAGCTTGTAAATCCCCCACCCGCTTCAAAGAAGCCAAGGCTAACAAAAGAGTAACCTTGAGAGTCAGAATCCGCTCTGGAGCTGACTCAAAGGGCTCAAAGGGAGCTTCCGTTAAGCCCTCCAGGACGACCGACAGGTCCCAAGAGGGAATTCCAGGGGAGCGTACTGGTTTCAGGCGCCTAACCCCACGCATAAATGCTGAGACTAACCTCAATTTACCTAGGGGGATCTCATCCGACTCCCTATGAGCGGCAATAGCAGAAACATACACTCTCAGAGTAGTAGCGGCCGCTCCAGAAGCTTCTCCTGTAGGAATTCCAGCACTGAGCCGACTGGGCAGCTGACTGGGTCCGTAGCGTGTGTCGAACACCACGACTAAAAAACCCTCCACTTGGAGGAATATAACCTTCTCGTGGAAGGGGCTCTTGCACTCGCAATGGTCTCCTGGACGTCAGCTGGAAGACCAAAGCTCAAAGCTAGCGGCCTCTGATGGGCCATACGCATAGCTTCCGAATTTCGGGGCGAGGATGCCATATCCTGCCCTGAAGCTGGGAGAGCAGATCCTCCCTGACCGGAATCTCCCAAGGGGGGGAGTTCCAGAAGAGGAACCAGCTCCGAGAACCACGGCTGGGAGGGCCAGAATGGGGCTATAAGTAAGAGATGGGCTCTGCTCTCCCTCACTCTGGACAGAACTGCCTGGATCAACTTGACAGGCGGGAATGCATAAAGTTTCTGCATCGGCCAAGGGTGGGTGAATGCATCTATCCCCAATGGTGCTGGGGGGCTCAGGGAGAACCAAAGTGGGCATTGGGAGGACTCCTGTGATGCAAAGAGGTCCACCTCTGCTTTTCCGAACACTTCCCAAATCAGGGCAACTGTTCGGCGGTTCAACATCCATTCCCCCGACCTGAGCTTCTGCCTCGACAGAAAATCTGCTGCGAGGTTCAGGATCCCAGGAACATGGACTGCCCTCAGTGAAAGGAACTTGCCCTGAGACCACAGGAGAAGGTGGCGCGCATGCCTGTCCAGGGTGCGTGACCGTGAACCCCCCTGTCGGTTTACATGAGACACTACCACCATATTGTCTGTTCTGACAATGACATGGTGTCCTTCGAGAAAGGGGAGAAAGTGAAGAAGGGCCAGGGAAACAGCTCTCAGCTCCAAGCTGTTTATGTGCCAAAAGAGAGTCTATCCAGTCCAGACCCCACATGCTGGCCTGCCCTCGAAAACCGCACCCCAGCCGGTCAGAGAGGCATCCGTCGTAACCATTTGGCGACAGAAAACTGCACCCATGTCGACCCCTTTCCGAAGGAAGAGAGGGTCCCGCGAAATTGAAAGGGCGCGGAAGCAACTGCGCGACACCTTCAACAGGCGAAGAGCCGGTCCTGCGGACCGGGCACCTGAGAGTTTCATCCACCACAGAAACGGTCTCATGTGGAGCAACCCTAGGGGAAGCACAGGGGATGCTGCGGCTATGAGACCCAGAAGCCCGCGGCAAGTGCCCACAGAAACACGATGGCCGAGCGTGAAGCGAGCCAAACATGTCAAAAGACTGGAAATCCAGGCAGGAGCCAAACGGGCCTGCATCAGAACGGAATCCAGGCGCACCCCTAAGAAAACTGTCCTTTGAGTTGGGGTAAGAACACTCTTCTCTGTGTTCAACCTCAAGCCGAGAGACTGAATGTGACGAAGGACAATGTCCCTGTGGTGAGTCACTAATTCCCTGGAGTTGGCTAAAAGTAGCCAATCGTCCAGGTAGTTGAGTATACGGATGCCCTGGAGCCGCAACGGTGCCAGAGCAGCATCCATACACTTTGTGAACGTTCTTGGCGCTAGAGCGAGACCAAAGGGAAGGATCCTGTACTGGTACGCCCTCTCTCCAAAGGCAAACCTGAGAAACCTCCTTTGTCGCCGTACGATCCTGAATATTAAAAAATATGCATCCTTCAGGTCTACTGTCACGAACCAGTCCCCTGCTCGAATTTGAGATATGATAGCTTTCAGCGTCAACATCTTGAATTTCCCTTTGTAAAGGGAGAAATTTAGCCGGCGCAGGTCTAGTATTGGTCGCAGACCTCCGCCCTTTTTCGGGACCAAGAAGTAACGGCTGAAGAAGCCTTGCTTGACTTCCTTCGGAGGAACCTCTTCTATTGCTCCCTTGAGGAGAAGGGACGAAATCTCCTGCTGTAGTACAGAAGCCTCTGAGGCGCTGTTGACTACAGTTGGAAAGACTCCGTTGAAGCAAGGGGGCGGGCGACAGAACTGAAGTGTGTAGCCGGGCCGAACCGTGCGGAGGATCCAAGGCGATACCCCTGGCAGACGCCTCCATTCTTGAAAGAAATGAGATAGAGGAAGAAGAGTGTTGCAATGTGGCGGACATACCTGTGTTAGGGTGACGCGCTGACTCCTGTGGGGTGGCGTGGTCCAACGTGAAGGAGGGCACTTGGCGTCCTGACACATAGTGGGAGGTACCACTGCCTGTTTGATCAAGATCATAGGGTCTGCCTGCTCCTGAGGAGAACCGAAAGTGTCTCCGAGGATGCGAGCGGCAGGTATCAAACAATACGAGAGGCAAGGGGAGAAAGCTGAACACGTCTCCGTCCTCCTGCGCCAGATGGTTTGAACGAGGTCGAGTAGTAACTGCACTTCGAAACACGCTGGGTGGCGAAAGTGACAGGTTTAGAGAAGGAGAGCAAGTGAGAGGTGGGCAAAAACGCTTTCGCGGTCTGTCCCAACCTCGTAAATCGGGGGAAGCTCTCCTTTTTCTGACCTGCCGGTCAGGAACGATTCGAGGAGGCTG
Source organism: Gila orcuttii (assembly GCA_026230005.1). Classification (NCBI taxonomy): domain Eukaryota; kingdom Metazoa; phylum Chordata; class Actinopteri; order Cypriniformes; family Leuciscidae; genus Gila; species Gila orcuttii. Next base: position 33,848,782 of record JAPDVR010000003.1, read on the forward strand.
GAGCGAAGGGTTTGTTAGACCGCTTCAGCTCCAGACGCTTATGAGGTCGCTGGCGGGGAAACGGGCGACCGCGGGCTCCCCAAACCGTAGCAAGTGGGGGATGAACCGAGTCACTTCTCCTAGCAGCAAAATCCGGCCTATGAGACGAACGTTCTCTGGGTTGAGCCGGGGAGGGGTTAGAGGATTCCCTAGCCCTCCTGGGCATAAACTGCCTGAGGGCAGCTAACTGGGATTTTGCGGCCCGAAACTTGTCAACCACAGTGTTGACCGCCTCTCCAAACAGTCCAGATTGAGAAACTGGGGCGTCCAAGAGGAAAACCTTCTCTTTGTCACGGATCTCCGTGAGATTGAGCCATAGGTGGCGCTCTGCAGCAATCGCCCCCGCCATAGAACAACCTATAACGCGTACGGTGTGCTTGGTGGCTCTTAAGGCCAGATCCGTGGCCTTACGAAGCTCTTTGACAGCTTCTGGCGTAATTCCTGTTCCCTCGTCCATCTCCTTCAAGACATCCGCCTGGTAGGCTGTAGGGCCATGCCTGCCTGATCAGCTGCCATGTAGGACTTTCCGATAAGGGCGGAAGTAGTCCTGCACGGTTTAGAGGGAAGGAGGGGGCGAGATTTCCACGACGGAGCAGACGACGGAGAAAGGTGAGTAGCCAACGTGTCCTCAACCGCTGGAATGGCGGAATAGAACCAACGAGGTTGGTGAAGTCAGCGGCTGCCGCGTTTGTTAGACGCGTGGAGAAAGGCTGCTTCCAGAATCTGGAGATCTCGTGATGCAGATCACTGAAAAAGGGCAGCTTTCTCCGCTCAGGCCTAGAATTAGGGCCACTTAAAAATCTCTCGTCGAGTTTAGACAATTGTGACTCGCGGGGCTCGTCGGGCCAGTCGATAGAGAGCTTCTCTGTAGCGCGCGAAAGCACGTCGATAAGCTCCGTGTAGGCCGCAGTAGGCCGCGCCTCCTGGCCGCAAGGCGGGAGACCGTCAGTAGCTAAAGCAGGCCCGAAATCCTCAGAGTCGGACGCTGTAGTGTAAATAATAGGAAAGAAACCGTCTCGCACGCTCTCGGGCTGGGGCATAAATAATCATGCGAAAACTCGACTGGCTGAACACCGCGTGCGTGCTCGGGAGAGGGAGGGAGAGAAAGGGGCTGGCCCGTCTGCTCGTACTCTATATCCTCGAGCTCTACATCCGAACCCCAGGTCGCGGATTCCAACGAGGCCTCGGCAGGCTCGGGAGCGCGATGGGGGGGGACGAATGACTCCTCTCAAAAACCGCGAGCCGAGAGCGGAGGGTTTTGAGAAGCAGGTTGTCACAAAACTTGCATTTAGACAAGCCTAAAACAGCCTTGCGCGCATGCGAAAAACCCATACATTTAACACACTTACTGTGTTCGCAATAAAGCGAACGAATGGAGGCGGGCAACGTCGAAACTCCATGGCACTTCACCGCAAGGAGAACTGAGTTCTACTATTCGACAGTCGCTAAAGTGCAGATGAAGAATGCTGATGATAAATCCGAATTATTTGGGCCAGAAAAACCAAGACCGAAGGGCTTAAGATGGCCGCTTCGTGAAGGCAGAGAAATCTGAGGAGCAGATGGCGCGCGCACGCTAATATAATATGACGACGCAAGAGCGTCGGGGCGGCGCCCGCGCCATCAGCCAATGGATTGGCGTGATTCTATAAGGGGTTCAGACAATCGGCACACCCAGAGGGCGTTCCCACTGTGTCTTAAGCTATGCAGCGTTGAGTGAACCTATGACAGAGAACCCAAAATTCCTATCTCAAAAAATATTTCATCCAACCAATAAAAGAAGTGTTTTTAATACAAAAAAAGTCAACCTTCAAATAATTATGTTCAGTTATGCACTCAATACTTGGTCGGGAATCCTTTTGCAGAAATGACTGCTTCGATGCGGCGTGGCATGGAGGCAATCAGCCTGTGGCACTGCTGAGGTGTTATGGAGGCCCAGGATGCTTCAATAGCGGCCTTAAGCTCATCCAGAGTGTTAGGTCTTGCGTCTCTCAACTTTCTCTTCACAATATCCCACAGATTCTCTATGGGGTTCAGGTCAGGAGAGTTGGCAGGCCAATTGAGCACAGTAATCCCATGGTCAGTAAACCATTTACCAATGGTTTTGACACTGTGAGCAGGTGCCAGGTCGTGCTGAAAAATGAAATCTTCATCTCCATAAAGCTTTTCAGCAGATGGAAGCATGAAGTGCTCCAAAATCTCCTGATAGCTAGCTGCATTGACCCTGCCCTTGATAAAACACAGTGGACCAACACCAGCAGCTGACATGGCACCCCAAACCATCACTGACTGTGGGTACTTGACACTGGACTTCAGGCATTTTGGCATTTCCTTCTCCCCAGTCTTCCTCCAGACTCTGGCACCTTTATTTACGAATGACATGCAAAATTTGCTTTCATCCGAAAAAAGTACTTTGGACCACTGAGCAACAGTCCAGTGCTGCTTCTCTGTAGCCCAGGTCAGGCGCTTCTGCCGCTGTTTCTGGTTCAAAAGTGGCTTGACCTGGGGAATGCGGCACCTGTAGCCCATTTCCTGCACACGCCTGTGCACGGTGGCTCTGGATGTTTCTACTCCAGACTCAGTCCACTGCTTCCGCAGGTCCCCCAAGATCTGGAATCGGTCCTTCTCCACAATCTCCCTCAGGGTCCAGTCACCTCTTCTAGTTGTGCAGCGTTTTTTGCCACACTTTTTCCTTCCCACAGACTTCCCACTGAGGTGCCTTGATACAGCACTCTGGGAACAGCCTATTTGTTCAGAAATTTCTTTACGTGTCTTACCCTCTTGCTTGAGGGTGTCAATGATGGCCTTCTAGAGAGAAATAATTAACTTTATCACAATATGCTAATTTTTTTAGAAGGACCTATATATATATACACACATATATATATATATATATATATATATATACATATATATACATATATATATACACATATATATATATATATATATATATATATATACATATACATACATATATATATATATATATATATATATTTTTTTTTTTTTTTTTTTTTTATATATATATTCTTGGGAACCAAACACATTATCTGATTTTGTTAGCACCAGTGCATGATCTGTAGCTCAATATATAAGTAACCTTTCTATTTTATTTATGATGCATTTATAAGGGGGTAATGATAAAAATAAAATAAATACTCAATAATACCTGAAGGTAAAGCAATGGAATTTACACAGGGTATTGCCTGTCGCTGTTGTTCCGTGATAACCCACACAGTGGGATTTTTGGATACTACTGGGAAAGCGTGCCCTTTCTCTGGAGAAAGGGGAACGCTGCGGAAGCCACATTCTTCCCCGAAGGAGTTATGTGGGGAATACATGGACTAGCCCGAAGGTTGTACTGCATATGAAATACTGGGTGACTTAGCCAAAGAGAAAGACACAGGCTTCCGTTTAGGAGCAGTCGTGGAAGAAATACACATATGGGATCCCCGTAGGGTCACACAACAGGTTTTTCACTCTGAAGCAATAAGGGTGCACAGTAGGGTGCACCAAGCCGATAGAGCCGGGCCTCTCAGTGCTTCTACCCGATTAGGGTGTATAAGAAATTATTGTCTGCTCCGATCCAACTTCCACTCCAATATATATATATTGAAATGTTCCTTCACTTTAAAGAGCTTATTATCATAGAAACAATTCCTTACAATTTCAGTAATATGTAAATAGTATCAAAGAGTCACGGTTATCACCTATAGTGTGGGAGCGACAGCGGGTATTCAAGAACTATCTTGATTGGGGGCTTCAAATAGATGTTATCACCTTAAACTTATTTGAGAGAATATCAAAGATGTGGGCACAGAGGGACCACTTTTGTTGTTATCCTCAATTTACATTTAAGACAGAGCTTCAGCTCCATGCTGAGAGAGAAGACGAATTTGTTATTCTTAACATACAGAAGTTCAGAACACAGCTGTTACAACAAGAGCAACTTCATTTACATTAAGAGTGGTAAACAGTAACAGGTTAAAAGGTTTAAGATTTGGATGTTCTGGGTTCAGTCTGACGCCGATGAACCCAAGGTGCTTCGTGTATCTTGCCACTGCTAAGCTGTAATAAACTTCATTTTTGAGATCTTCGACGTCTACTTAATTTTTTCTTACATTGGCGAGCCACCCATCGAGGAATTTCCAACAAAAAGTGGGGAAAGGTAAGAAAAAGCTGTTTTCTTTCACTTATACTGTTTTTTGTCAGGGAACCCCTCATTTAAAAAAAATCTAGAAAAGGAAAATTAAGAATATAAGAGAATTTGGTTTATTCAGTATTAGCAGGAGGAGTTGTTAAGCCTATTCTGTACGATTTTGTTTAAGATTCTAAAGGAACTGAATCAGCCCGAAGCAGTGTGGTGGCAGAGTTGTATTGGAATTGTTGTCTCTAAAGTAATTGAAACAAAGTGCTTAAGTGTAAAGTTTCTAAAGTAACTGAAACTTTGTGTTGGTCTCTTATAAATTCTGTTAAGATTCTAAAGTAATTGAATCAACCCAAAGTAGTGTGGTGGCAGAATTATATTAGATCAGTTGTTTCTAAAGTAACCGAAACAAAAGTGTATGCAGCCTATTTGAAATCGATTGTGAAGTTGTAATAATTCTGAGGAAATTCTAAAGTAATTGAATAAGACCCGACGCAGTGTGGTCACAGAATTATTTCACAACGATTGTGTTTTATACTGTAGTAGATTAGTAAATCTAACACTGTGGCTCTGAAATTTAAAACAAGAACCCGAAGTAGGCCTAATTGTTTTTAAGAAAATAACATAAAACCCGACGTAGTGTGGTTTTGTCCGACGTACTGTGACAGTGTTCATTTTTTTTAAACTGTTTTGTGTAGTGAAATTTAAGGTCCAAAGGACTGTGGCCATGGTTAAGTTAAGCCTCAGTTAGTGTGGCTATGTTGGTCATTTGCGTCCGAAGTACTGGAGCTGTGAATAATTAGACTAAAGGATATCTTAAAGGAACTAGATAACGTGTAGTTATTTAAAATCAGACTTTGTGAATAACTATTAGATCACGAGATACTCTAAAGCCCGATAAGACTTTTGAAGATGGAAGAAATTATTGTTAAATACATCGCTAAACATGGTTCTCAGGGAATGTTTGATGGAATAGAGAATATTGTTGATAAACCGTACAAGTGGGCTATCTCTAAGTTTGAAAATGACCCCAAAATGCCTAAGAACAAAAATGGGCAAATTGCTAATGCGCTTCAAGCACTTTTTGCTTCATGCAAAGTAACTAGGAGGAGAGTAGATGAGTTAGAGGCTGAAAATGAGCGACTCAGTGTTGGGGTAATTTCTACAAAAAATTACCTGGCTAGTGAAACGATATGGAAAGAAGAAAAAGTCAAGATGCAGAATGAGATCGCACTTCTTAGAACTAACAATAGTATGCTTAAATCATCTGTGGAAACATTTTCCAACAATTTGGATGAAGCGAAGGCGGCTTGTCAGTTCATTATAAAGAATGGTACAACTGAGAAAAACCAAAGGAAGACATTAGGTGTCACTTTTTGTAATCCAGTTTCAGAGATGCCAGATTTGAAAGAAGACAGTGCTGAGGGTTGGGAAAAAGATTCTCAGTCATTCAGTAGCCAATACTCTGACTGTACAGTTAGGTTTCCCATGACACCAGTCCATGCTACAACAACTATGCGTGATAGTGAAGAAGGGGAAGAACCAATGACTTCTACTGTAGTCAGAGGTTTTAATCCAAATGAATTAGAAGCTGTGATCAAGAATATTGGGAAATTTTATCCTGCCAAACATGACCCTTTAGATTTTTTGAAAAACTTGGAGGAATATGCTGAAGTTTACCAGTTTACAGATGGTGATGCATGCGTATTGGTAAGAATGTGTTTGCCTGACACTTTGTCTGGAGCCTTAACTCAGAAAGTAAAGGACAGAAATGCTAATAAGTCAGAGAGGAAAAAGGCACTGCTTGAAGTCTTAGGTGCGATGTCAGTTAATTGGGATAAAATATCTGAGATGCACATGAGGAAAGGAGAGCATCCAGCAGCATTTTCAGAACGATTATTGGAGATGTTTAAAACTTTCAGTGGCAATCCTGATATTACTAAGAATGATGTCAGTTTCAAGTCTGCCTTGATTAACAAATGTGACCCACTCACCCGGTCTGCTGTGACAATGCTTGTGACACCACTCTCTGAATACAATGACATTATTGGTAAAATGACACAGTTTTACAACAATAATGCTAATGCAAATAGTCAAATGAAAACTGCCAAATCTAGACATTTTGTTGCTGTTGCTGCCTTTGGCGGGAGAGAATGTTCTACTACATTGTCGAATGGTTTCCATCATAGACCAAGGAGATTTTCAAGAATACATTCAGAAGGTGTTATTCTTTGCTATACATGTGGAAAAGCTGGTCACATTGCTAGACATTGTCAAGACAATGAGAGACCTCTTCAAAGCTTTGTCTGTCATGCATGTGGAAAGGATGGTCACATAGCAAGGCACTGTTTGGAGAAAAGAAAGGAAGATCAGGAAGTTGTTTGTTTTGCTTGTGGAATGATGGGGCACAAGGCAAGACAGTGTCACTTTTCACACAAAAGAAAGATGGGATATCGTGGTTTGCTTAAGAAAATAGGCAATTTAGAAACCCAGTTGGCACTGTTGAAAGGAAATAAAGAAGAAGCGATTCACAGCTTGTCAAACATATCACTGCAAGAGCAACATGACTGTAGATGCTGATGCAAATTAGAATTAGTTTTATGATAGTAACACATTTTAGAAAAAGGTTTACTATCAAAAGGGGGGTGATTCTTTATGATTTATGGAACATGTTTTATTAGCATTGCTATGTAGTTGTAATTTATAATAAATGTTTTAATGGCATTATGTTTAGAAATAATGGTAACACTTTATTTCGATAGTCCACTTTAGACATTCAACTAACTATAAGTAACTTTACAGCTACATGTCAACTAACTGTTATTAGAGTATTAGTAGACTGTCTGCTTAATATCTGCTAACACTTTATTTAGTTGGTCCCCAAACAGACACTCTACTGACTATAAGTAACTTAGCAACTACAAGTCAACTTGTTCTCCTAACCCGAACCCTAACACCTTACCCTAACCTAACAGTCTACTGACAGTCTACTACAGCCTACTAATACTCTAATGACAGTTAGTTGACATGTAGTTGAAAAGTTACTTATAGTTAGTAGAATGTCTAAAATGACTATCGAAATAAAGTGTAACCGAAATAATTTTTAAAAACATTACCGATGTTTGATGTTTTGAGATTAAACTTCTGTGACTTTGATGTTTTAATGTGAAAAGATGATTGTGTGGGAAGGGGGGGGCAACCTCTTCTTTTGATCATTATTTCAGATATAAGCATTGAGATGTTTGTCTGAAACGTTTAAGCTCCTGGAGAAAGATGACATGGTCGTTTGAAGGACGAGAAAGAAGTAGAACCAGTGGAGCCAGGGGATTTTCTCAAGAAAAAGAACAGAATAAAGAGATTTCCAGACCTGCAAGATCCAGAACTCCAGGCCTAAATGACCTAGAAACCCTGAGACCCGCCATGGGATGGATGGAACTGATGAAGAGGCACAGACTCGAACAACACCAGTGGCTGCTTCTTCTAAAAGGACTTATGGTCCATGTGAAAAAGAATGGACAATGAGAAAAGAAACAAGAAGAGATCAAACCATTTCAGAGACCACAGACACCAGTCTTTGCACATAGATGGAAAACAAGTGGGCAGAGGACATACCCACTCTAAGAAATGCACAAAGACACAGACTTACTGCACATGAAAAGACAAATATATGCATACCCATTTGCATTAGATATACTATTTTCTATTGGATGCACACATGTGGATAAAGGATGTCCACACTGAGAAAATGGACACAAAACACATGACAAAATAAAAAACACACACACACACACACACTACATTGTCTATTGATTGTTGATTGTTTGAGTTATCAAAACTAAAACAATATGCTAACATCACTGAAACACATTGTGAGAGCTCAACAAGGCCTTGAAGAAAAAAAACGAGTGCATGATGGAGACTTGGCTATTGCCTATTCTGGTTTACTTTGGGATGTTACCTTAAAAACTGCTGTTTGTGTATGTATCATTCTGATTATCGGTCAGTGCGTTATGTTATGCTGTATGTGTTCCATGTTGAAACGTCAGATTGAAGATCATTCTATGATCAATATTGGACGTTCCCGTTGGATTTGATGGTTCTTGATTACCTCTTTCAAACCCAAGAAATACTTTTCCAAAAAAATAATAATAATAAATAAATAAGAATTTCTTAACACAAAATATGATAATTCTGCTCAAGTGAAGTAGAGCTGTAACCAGTGTGCATGAGGTGTCGACCCCACGACGGGTAAGATTCTCCGGTGGCCAGAGGGGGTCAACCTAAGGCAGGGCTTCACCGCCACTGGGCACCTGTCCATTAGAGAAGGGAGGTGTTATCTATGAAAAGGGAGTGGATGTGATGCTACTTTTGGGCTACTTTCGGTACGCCGGTGTGATTGTCAACCGGTGAGTGCCGTGATGCCACGCCCATTTCGGGACTCGGCCATAAAACCAGTGCTGAAGTGGTCTCATATGGAGCAGCCCGAGCAGGGTTACCGTTGCTTAGAAGTACGCATTCTTCAGGTCCGATACATTCGAAAATGCATCTCTGCATGAGCATTTTGAACAGTAGTTTGTGGAGACTCCGATTCAAAACTCGCAGGTCCAAGATCAGTCGTAACCCACCGCTTTTCTTGGGTACAATTAAGTAGGGACTGTAGTTCCCTTACCTCATATCGTCTGGAGGGACCAGCTCTATCGTGTTCTTTGCCAGTAGGACAACGATCTCTGCCCACAAGACATGGGCATCGGCTGCTCTAGGGTCCTAGGGCCGTTTACCGCCCCTCTTGGTGGGGGCCTGGACGGGCGGGGCGGCCTGTCTGCGACTGGCTCCACGGCACCATTTAGGTGGAGGCTGCTGCTGCGGCTCGGGCAGACGCAGGAGGACGCCCCTGGGGCCGGTTGCACCAGCTGTGCGTAAGTTACAACTTAGCCTAGTTTTGACGTAAATGGGCACTAAGTTACAACTTACGCAATACTAAATATTTTTGCTTTGCACCATCAAACTTAGTTTAAACGTAACTCTACGTTCCAACTAAATATTTACGGCAGCCTCTGCCCATGAATAACGGTCGGAATGAGATGGCAGCCAGATTAGATTACATCGATGAGCTCGTAATTGATAATGAAGAACCGCAAATTCGTCGACGAGTTTTACGTTCCAACTAAATATTTACGGCAGCCTCTGCCCATGAATAACGGTCGGAATGAGATGGCAGCCAGATTAGATTACATCGATGAGCTCGTAATTGATAATGAAGAACCGCAAATTCGTCGACGAGTTTTACGAGACCGGCATCATCCTTTGGATATTTATGATGATGTCGACATATATACTCGTTTGCGGTTTAAAAGAGAGGGAATAATGCAGATAACGGACATGATCGCGCCTGATATTCAACATGAAACAGACCAAAACGGCGCTCTCTCCCCAAGCCTTCAAGTCTGCGTTGCATTACGTTATTTTGCTACTGGATCAATGCAAAATTTAGTAGGCGATAGCATACAAATTCATAAATCTACAGTATGCAGAGTGATCCGCAGGGTGTCACTTACCTTGTGTCGCCACATGAAGAACTACGTGTGCATGCCAAGCATAAATGTACAAAACACAAACAGGCAAAAATTCCATGCCATTGCCGGTTTCCCTGATGTACTTGGCTGCGTCGATGGTACACAAATCAGGATAAAAGCACCCACAGTGGAAGAGAATGCTTTTGTGAATAGGAAGGGATTTCATTCACTAAACACCCAAGTCATCTGTGACCCAAGTTTGTGTTTCTTAAACTTCGTTGCTAGATGGCCAGGTTCAAAGCACGACAGCTTCATCCTAAGAAGATCAAACATCTTTGAAAAGTTTGATTCTGGGGAGTATAGTGGTATTCTGCCTATCCACTTAAAAAGTGGCTGATGACACCATACTTAAACCTTTCCACACAAGCAGAGGACAAATTCAATTCTGCACATACCAAAACACGTGTAACGGTGGAAAGAAGTATTGGGGTTTTAAAAAGGAGGTGGTCATGTCTCCACAGGGGTATGCAGCATATTTAAATTTGTTTGATTGTTTATTTTTTTTATCAGTTTAGGCTAATATTTCAGATAAAGTACAAGCTTTGAATGCCCCCCAAATGTCCTCGGTAGGAATTGCAATGAAGCCAGAGAGAGCAGCAAAGATGACAGGAGCATGCATTGTATTGCACAATTTGGCCATGCTGTGGAAGATGCCAGTTGATGACCTAGGAGGTGAAGAGATTGAGGAGGTCCCACAGGAAGAGCTCTGTAGACAACTTCAAGACCCAGTGCAAGAGGGTGTAAATGTCAGGCGTTTCATCACACAGAATAATTTCACTTAAACTGCACTAAAACACACAATTTACCTTTTTATATAACATGTCAGTATTTGTCAATAAGTTCATACACAAATTGTTTAGAATAAAAACACTAGTATTTTTCATAGACTATTTTGATTTGTATTCCTCGTCTCATTTGTGAACTGTATTTCAAATCTAATATCTTTTAGTTGTGAATTCAATGACACATCCGAAAATATAGCTATGTTCTTTTTAAAGTAAAAACTCAGACTTCTTGTAAAATATATCTTGTCAATGCAGGCTACATGTATTGTCAATGTCAATTGTATTTCATGGTGTCTGCACACACTACAAATAAATTCAATAAATATACAAATTATACTGTATTGAAGAATAAGAAGAATAAATAAACATAAATATCGCTGTGTTGCAAACAAGTTATTAAATGTAATAATGAACAGAATAGGACGCAACAATCAGCCAACACACTTTAACCATTAGCCTTAAACAAACAATTGGCAATGAAACTGTCGATGATGACCTACATTTCAACAATGTTAAAGGAGTAGCCAAGAGGCTTTAACTCCTCTTGTAATTTAAAGATTTCTAGGTTTAATTTAACATTTTCAAGTTCTATTTTTTTGCGTTCACTTTTTATTTTCAAGATCTCCTCTTCTACTTTCGCACATTTAAGTTTGAGAAGCTTACAGCGGCTATAGTTTATGTCCTCCTCCAGCTCATTTGGACGTTTCCTTTTCTTTATATTTTCGGCTGAAGGTAGCGGTTGTGTGTTCTCTAGACGAAGGGCAGGCAGATCTCCCGCTGATGCTGGCGCTACAGTGTTTAAAGCGCAAGTTTCTGTTGCGGGAGTTGGCTGACTCGGCTGACTCGATGCAATAACACCTGCCGATGAATAAACAAGAACTCGCTTTTTTCAAATTTTACATTATTCTGTCCTAACTAGAAAAGTAGCCTATTTTATTTTTATATTGCTCATTGGCACCTCATGTATTTTTAGGAAACATTCTAAGAATAAAAACAAGAAAATATAAATACTTATAATAATGTAGGACAACTTATAGTACTTTGAGTAATGTCGTCTGTGGCTTCACTTCCACTTTTAACTCCAGTGATTCCGCAGACGGCGGGTGAGTTATCGCCAATTATTTCCAGGATAATTGTTGAATATGGGCCAGGCTCAGGTCTCGGACCCCCTCCAGTGGGGACATGTTTTGTGCGAGGAAAATCCTCAATCGCTTGTGTCTTAAGGTCGCTCCACTTCTTCCTAACTTCCTTGATCTCCCTCTGCTCACAGCCTTTTGCATTTATCTTGTTTATTATGTCCTGCCAAATATCAATTTTTTTTCGGTTCGTGACAAATGAGTTTAAATTTGCTTTCAAGGACTGTTTTGTTTTCTTTGTATCAATCAATTAAAATAATAATTTCTTCATGACTGAAATTTCTCTTCCTGATTCTTTTCTCCTCCATGAGTGGGCTATTAAGATATTTTCAATTAAAAGTTTAATGGTTTGAGTTTGTTTTAACGTCTTTTTTAAACTTTCTGTTTGAATGAGTTTGAAATTACGCGCTGTTCAGACTATTTCCTGTTTACCTATTAGAAGGCTTGTGATTGGCTTAAGAAAAATAGACGTCATTCTATGCGTCAACGCATTACTTTACAGAGAGCTTACGACCTACTAGCAACGTTCTGTCTTACGAACAAATGGTGCAACTGAATATAGTACAGAGTTAGTTAAAAACTAGCTAGTAGTTACTAAGCCTCTAGTGTGGACTTTTTATGTTCCAATTTAAGAAAGAACTTACGAACGGCTGGTGCAACCCTACCCTGGAGACGAGCAGACTGAGGGGCTGCGGGCGGTGGGTTGGAGGCAGCAGCTGACCGCCGTAGCAGGATGTGTTTGATGGCCTCTGTCTGCTTTTGTACAGCCGAGAACTGCTAGGCGAAGTTCTCGACCGCGTCGTAGAAAAGGCCGGTCTGGGACACGGGGGAGTTGAGGAACCTGACTTTGTCGGTCTCCCTCATGTCGGCCAGACACAGCCAGAGATGGCGTTCCCGGACCACCAAGGTGGATATCACACGACCCACCGACCCCGCGGTCACCTTTGTCGCTTCCTGGAGAACTTGGGATCATGACCACCCTTGTGAAGGTCCTTCAGTGCCTTGGCCTGATGGACCTGCAGCAACGCCATGGCGTGCATGGCAGAGGCAGCTTCCCCACAATCCTTGTAAGCCTTGCCGGTTAATTCTGACGAGTACTTACAGGCACGGGAAGGGAAACGCGGTTCTCCGCGCCAAGTGGAGTTAGGGCACAGTTGCATAGCAACGGCCTGCTCCACTGGCGAGATAAGCGTGTACCCCTTAGCCGCCCCGCCATCAAGGGTGGTGAGGGAGGAGCAGCCACCGGGACAGATTCTGGCAGTAAAAGGAGCCATCCACACCCCTGTGAGCTCCTCATGCACCTCCGGGAAGAAAGGCACCTGGGTGGGTTGCTGAGAACCAGCGAGCGCTACCCAGAGATACCAATCATCCAGCCTCGAGGGCTCGGGACACGGTGGAGGGTTCCACACGAGCCCGATCCTGTTGGCGGCCCGGGCAGTGGCGGCGCCAGGGGGGAGCTAGGTGGTGCTGTAGCTCCCCCTATAATAGCCATAGCAACCGCCCAGTTAGATTGGGTTAGAGGCAAGGGGACTCCGCCCCTTTACAGGAACGAGAGACTCGACCGTAGCTCCGAGATGGTCATTTTCCCACAATTCGTGCATGACTCATCCACAAACGCTGCCTCAGCGTGTTCGACGCCCAGACACACTAGACAGCGTTTGTGACCATCCCGCGATCCCAGGTAACGACTGCATCCAGAAACACACAGATATACTGTCATCTTTAGAAAGACGCGTTCTATCTGTGAAAGCTCTTTTAGGGACTGCTCTCCTTGGTGCTGAAGCACGCAGGGGAATGTTCACAGCGAACACCGACAGGAATGTGCACCTGTCGTGTGCTGTCTCTCTCTCGCCGGTCGGTCTTACCAGCCGTAGAAACGGCCTTTGAGCGCTCTCACTGCGCACCTTACCAGCTGTGAGAACAGCTTTTGTTTGCTCAAATCAAAACAAAAACAAAAGAGAGAGAGAGAGAGAGAGAGAGAGAGAGAGAGAGAGAGAGAGAGAGAGAGATCAGTCGCGCTGCTGCGCTGTGTCGCCTCATATGGACTAGAGTTATGGTACTTTTGTCGAAAGGAGTTATGGAGCCTTTTCAGAGACTGTGTGATGGCACGTTTCCACTATTATCAACATTGCAAATCTAGTAATGTTTTTACTATTTTCATTTTTTTTTTTTTATACACATTTATAACGCTATATATTGTGTTATTACCTTCTCAGTCAATCACAAAAAGCACATTAATGCTGCTGTGAGGGTGTTTCTACTTATTACATCCAAGGACGTATTCCAATTTTGTTTCTGTTATTTATAAGGAGTGTTAGTGTGTATTGCTCTCTCTTTCTCTAACTTTTTCTTTTCCTGTGTTTGCTTAATGGCTATCACCAGTGTATATTCATCAATCTGAGCGCAGTCTATGCATTGATTGGTGCGTGTCCTGAATACTCCAATATAAAGCTGCAGAGAGAGTGCTGAGGAAGCAGAGAGACAAATGCGCCATTTGAGGTCATTCGTGCTCTTTTCTGTAAGGTCACAATGTGTATGTGACTGTATGTCAAAACGTTCAGTTGAGTTGATGACATTAATGGTAAGTTAGTTGCAGGTTACGTAGGGTGGAGGATACCTTTAACTTTTCTCCTGTTTAATGGATAGTTAGGCAGTGAGGGAAGGTATATGTTGTTTTGTTTTCTTTCTTTTATGTATAGGCAAGTTAATTTTAATTTCCCCTTTAGTTAAAGGTATTTTAGTCTTTTGTTTGGGTCCTCCTCCCAAGGCAACGCTTTTGTTTGTATTTTTGGTTTATTCATCATACCGTTTTATTTAATATCCCTGGTTACTTTTGAACCTCTGCTTGATATGCTTTAAAATAAAAGGCAGACATGCCTTTTTTTTTTTTTTTTTTTAAACCTAACATTTGGTTGTTTGTGACTGGGGCAGGAGAGTTGAAAATCCTCAAGGTCTCTCCACAAATTAATTGTACGTCGTTCCCTTTTTAACCGTAGACTGAAGGGGAAGACGTAACACTATACAACGGCAGATGGAGTGACGGCAAGTCGTGACATCTATCTCTCTTCTGACTGTTGTAATCAATCTCTCTATATTTTTCCCTCTTTAGGAAAGACATGGAAACTCAGTCACAGATTTTTCTTCTGGAGCAAATGTAAATACAAAAGTTATATTTGCTGTTGTCCCCCATTCACCACTACAGAAGTTTACCCAACTATGACGACTTCTGCGTCTGAGAAACCGGAAATGAGAAAAGGCTTATTAGGCATAAAGTTGGGGACTAACACAGTCAGACAGAATGGTGACTTCTGTCAGTCATAACATCTCATTTTATGTTTTGCAGAAGAAAGTCAGTAATACATGTAAATGATTACAGCATTTTCATTTTTGGGGGAACTATGTGCATTTTTGTTGTAACGTTATACTAATGAAACGCATTGGTAAACGTGCTCGTTTACTTTCCATATTCCACATTAAGTTTTATAATGTTTATATTTGGGACCTGCTTCGAAACACCGCAGAGAGCTGTGTCAAAGCGGTTAACTTACCTGAAGCAAAAGTTGTTGATACAGCTCTTGCCGTTTCTGCTCTAGTTCAACACCCAGGAGAGACACGTCCGTTTCCATGACTACACACATGGACGTACAGGACAAATTAGCAGTACATAAAACACAAATGTAAAGAATGTAATCTGAACAGTTATCAAACCAAGGTGATACGGAGAGTGAGATATTACAGCATTGCTAAACTGCTAACTTCTGAAGAAAAACTAAAAACCTCGCGTTACCCACGCGCTTACGGTTGGAGAACACGCAGATATAAAACCATACAGCATGATATAGCCTACTCACTGAGCGACTCAGATGATAAGAAGGAACATTATATCCATATCAGTGAGTTTAGCACATTGGGGTTAGCATGACGATACAAGGTGTGTCAAAATAAAAGTACCTACGGCTTTACTCCTTAAAGGGATAGTTCACCCAAAAAATTTAAATTCTGTCAACATTTACTCACCATCATGTTGTACAAAATCGGTAACCAGACAGTTGATGGCTCCCATTGATTTCCAGTAGGAAAACAATTCTATGGAAGTCAATGGCTACCATCAACTGTCTGCTTACAAACATTCTACAAAATATCTTATTTAAAAGTTAACTAACGTTATACCTTTAGAAGAGAAAGAAATTTACATAAGGCTGTTTAATTAATTAAATCAGGCATGGTTTTAATAAATAAAAACAAGTAGCCTACTACAAAACAAACAAAAACTGTTCAACACTATTTTTACTGAAAGATTTGTGTATTTTGTTTTGTTTTTAAATTGACAAAACATAATTTCAATATGGTCAGTTCTTTCTTTCTTTGTGAACCCACTAGCGATTTTACATGAGAATATGCAGTTAAAACATTTATAATATGGTAGCAAACAAACACATAATCTTGGTAATGAAGACAAAGAAAATGAAAATGTCATTCAAATTTTTAATGAGAACTTTTTAGTTCCATTAAATGAGGTTCAAGATACACATCATATTTCTTGTTTTATTATATGCATTTTGCAGCAAACAATTGCCAGAGACACTTTTACATACACAGAAGCATCAGTAAAAGATCAATAAAATACAATAAACATTCTGAGATACCCAGAACACATCAATTCTGCCCACATGTACCCTCTTACACACAAACATATCAAAATATAAAAATATATTGCATAAAATAAACAATAAAAAATAACTGCTGAAAAAGACAGGATATATTAGATTTATTATAGCAGTATCTTAGCTGTAAATACTTTTCCTGGCCCTCGTTCCTTCCTAAAGAAACTCTCTGACACAACCATTCAAGGCCTGAGCACTGAAGGGTATAGTTTTTTTTTTTTAATCCATATCATAATTGACAAGATCATTACAGTGCACACTGAGTCATTTACATTTAATTATTTAATAAACACCATTATTTCCAAAGCGACTTACAATTGGCAACTTCAAAAACCATGAGTAGAGGTACTTGACAGATGAAGAATAACAGTTATGGAGGTAAATTCAAGACAATCACATTTAGAAATGGAAACACACAGGTTGTGTGGATGTGTTTGAGAATATAAAGCAGTACTTGTTGGGATGATTATGTCAGTCACAAATTCAAAGATAGCACTGTGCCATGCACATGTGGTAGCAATAACAGATGACTATAGAAACAGTTCCAGACAGTCAACTGGAACAAGGCAGGTGAATTGCATGGATTAACTGTTTTCAAACACTGTTGACAGAAAAACAGATTAGATATATGCATAACCTCTATTATTAAAAAAACAGAAGAGAGCAGCTTAAAAAAAGGTCAATCTTACTGAAGCGGTAAAATGTCCATTTACTACAGGGTAAAAGAGAGAAAAAGAAGAAGAATGTGATTAATCAAACATTCTTCTTTATAATGTGATGTGTACATGGCTGAACAATGTCCAGGTTGTAAAAACTTGATATGTATCCTGCACATTGTAACCCTTTTCTAAAAGCTACAAAGTTGGTGTTACCTAAATCAGAAGCACTGGGTCACACTGAAGCAAGGGTCATTTTCTCTTCAGTTGTCTGTAAAATAAAAAAAAAGAAGGGGAAAAAAAAGAAAATAATTTCTTTACCTTACAAAATGAATTGGTCACTACTAAAGGCATTATGCTATACTCATCACTGAAAAATCTGCTCTAAGAGACAAATTTACTGGCTTCATTAATGGAAGTTCCTGGTAAGGTGGTGGACAAATCTACAAAATATTACATTCATTCTAAAGGAAAAAAAAGTTAAAAGATAAAATAATACTAAAAAAGATTGCCATGTAAGCAAATAAATAATTCTTAGTTTATTTAACTTTTCAAATTTGATCAACTGTTTACCCTATTTTTCCCTGAACAGGTAGCAATAAATGCTCAGTGTGCAATTTATAAATACTCTGTATGTGCTTAGTTTGAAATTATTGATGGATCCTCTTTTATGTAGCAGGGCCCTAACCCCCATAGATACTGAGAGGGATAAGTCCACTTAATAATCAGATATTGCCAAATTATCCCCCCAATATCTGACATTCCTGATGCTGCTCTGTGGTTCTTCATTACGCACCACTTTGTTTGTTGTTAAGACGACAAAAAGTAAAAAAATAAATTTGGGTGTTCAATGTCAAAATGGTTGAGACAAATTAAATGCAGGCTTTACATTTCACAAAAGCCAAGCATGAATTCTCGCTTCTGTTTTAATGGTGAAAAAGTGCGAGGTAAGATATAAACAGCTAAACTCTAATAAACCTTAAGAATGTAATCTGAACAGTTATCTAACCAAGGTGTTACGGAGAGTGAGATATTACAGCATTGCTAAATTACTAACTTATTAAGAAAAATTAAAAGCTTGTGTTACCCACGCACTTATGGTTGGAGAACACGTAGATATAAAAACATACAGCATGATATACTCACTGAGCGACTCAGACATGCAATAAGAAGGAATGTAATATACACATGTAAGACTCCCTGATGAGACAAAGGACCTTTCTGGAAATTAACATTTGAACTCTCTCTTGTGAAACTAGCGCCATTATTCGAGATGCAAAATCCTAAGCAATCCTAATCTACAACTTTTTCCCTTGACCCCCCATTCCCCCGTTCCCTCTTTCTATCAATTCACACAAGAATGTCTCAGAGCGACTGGTACAAAGGTCTCATTCCCAAAGAAGTAAACCAAAAGGCAATAAAGTTTTTAAGAGTTTAGAGATAACTTGCACACAAAGGAGGTGTGTCTTACAGACAAATGGCCTCCTGCACTCAGAGGTGTAACCTCTGAATGCAAGTGGCCAAGACTCTCAGCTTCATGTATTTTTTAATGTCAGGTTTGCATCTTTTCTCCTTATTCCAGAGCATTTGATGTTTGTATCTATTATCTTTGAACTGATTATGAAATTGGCGTGATACATTTACCTGACATAATAAATTGTAAACATTTGACTTAATTCTAATCGACTCTGACATTATTTTCAGTAAAGAGTTAAAAAGAATAATCAAACATTCGCTCACATTTAATGATGCACAGATATCATTGAAACCTTTTAATTTATGGAGTCAGATGAAATAACGAGTTTAATACATATGAGAAAATGTATTTCATTTAATCAAATTACTTTGCCACGCGGAAAGACAGTGACACGCAGAGACCTTCACCCGCTGATCGAATGCCGCCATTGGATCGATTGAGTCTGGCTTACACACATCAGTGTGTTTAGCATGATGATACAAAGGTGTGTCAAATGTTAAGTTAATCAGTACTGTGTGCTGTGCTTAATTAATTAAATTAGTAAATTATAGCCCCTAAACCTGGGTGGTTACAGCATTTTGGTTTAGAGATGCCGAGCAAGTAAGAGCCTCACCTCCTTAGCTGTAGGTTGGTTTTTTTTCTGTAAATAAAAAATAATAATTATTATATTAGACAAAAAAGTAGCATATCTGAGGTTAAAAAGCCTTAACTAAAATAACCTACTTTAATTTTATACAAAACACACAAGCCACATTAATGCTTAGACCATTTTACCTGGAAAAACACCAACAGGAATAGAACAATATTCAGTAGTAGAGAGAAAACAAGGACTCCAGAACATGTTTTAATGGTACCTTGAAAAAAAAAAATTTGGTTTACAAAGAGATTTGCAGGGAGAGAGAGAAGAAGGGCAAGCAAAAATAATTGGTAAGAAAAACCCACAGCTCTCACACTTACTCTGAGCATCTTTTAATGCTTTATCTGTAATAAAAGGGGAAACCATACAAAAGCATGAGATATAGAAGCCATCGTCAACTTAAAAGATGATACAGTGATATGAGAATTCATGATAAATTATAAAATGTGTGGTTTATTGGCTTGTGATTTTAAAGATGATCTAATATGGTTAATAGGGGAAAAATCGATATTAGTTTTTATTGAACAAAAATGTTAGTAATTATTGCATTGTACAAAATTATTAGTGATTAGTAAATGGCTATATTTGTGAGATTAGTAATAAGTGACAATGCACAAATTGTGGAAATTGTATTGGTGCACCTGCTATATCTAATCAGCCAATCATCAGTCAATGAGTACGAGTTTGTATACATAATGTTGACTTTGACCATGGCATGACTGTTTGTAGTGTTTCAAAACCCGATGATTTACACACTTTCTCATATATGCACAGTATGACGGATAGCCTCCTCAAGACCAGACTGGATTACACTCCTTCTACACTCTTAGAAAACGGTTTTATGGGGTTCTATATAGAATCCTAGAAGGTTCTTGACTCAATGTTAAAGACCCTTAATGGTAAAAAAGGTTCTATATAAGAAGAAATGTCTTAAATGATTGCATAATACTTTAATGTTTAACGTTTTATTTCAATTTTTTCTAGTGATAAAGTATGTTTACGAGATGTTTAATTCATAAAATGTAATAGAAGTACCTACAACTAAATTAATAAAATGATCCTATGATTGGAACCCTTTAAAAAGTTCTGTGCCTGACAGAATTCTATATAGAGCGTTTTCTTCTAAGAGTGTAGCTAAGAAACTAATGCCACTGTAGGCACAGTCCTATCATGTTAAAGTGGCTGCTTAAGTGAATACTGAAGGCATTATGCTACTCATTACAGATGAAGCTGCTCTAACAAGAGACAAACTTACTGTCTGTAGATGCTGATGAAACGGCTGACGAATCTACAAAATATTGCATATTCACATTAAAAACAGAATTAAATAAGGCCATAAAAGACTGATCTCCACATATGAGCAAAGCAAGCATATTTGCAGTTACATTTCTGTTTTATTCAAATCTGATCAAATTTGTACTATTATTTTTCTAAACAAAGGTAGGATTCAATGCTTACTGTATTAAATGCAAATACTCAGTATGTACTTAATTTAAGAAAATGATAATCGTCTTTATGGAACTCAACAGATTCGGGCCTGGTTTCACAGACAGGTCTAGCCAGGACTAGGCCTTAGTTAAATTAGGACATTTTATAAATGTGCCTTAGAAAAAAAAAAACATTACAGGTTGAGACCAAACAATGGCACTGAAATATTTTAAGATATGGCAGTGCAAGTTGCTTTCAGTTAAAACAACTGAAACATGCATTTTAGTCTAAGTAGGCTTAAGCAATGTCTGTGAAACCGGGCATTGATGTCTTCAATAATGAATTTGCTTACTTTCAGGAGCAGTGATGTTTGGGCTGACCATTATTAAAGATGGTGAGCCTATGTATTAGAAAATGTGGGATGATGTCAATTCAGATGAGAGTCAAAGCATCTGCACAGTAATCTGTTTTGAGTATATGAATACAATACTGACTTTGCTTACTTTTATGAGCTGTGGTGATTGAATCGACCGTTGTAAAAAATATTGTGTCTTATGTGATTTAGTAGAAAACAGAGTATATTACAGTTAGATTCAACAGTACAATATAATGGCAGGCATGTGCTCAGAAATTGTTGACAAAATATGTACTATAAAAATACAGTATGTATTTAAAAAAAAAGCCAAAATCATGTAAATTACAACAGTTTGTGTTATTGCACAAACAAAAACAGTTATCCTTTGAATATGAAATTTTACCCAAGCATTATATTCAGGTTCATATGTGGTTCAACAAGTAAAAAACTCAGAGATGCTTATCAAAAAGAGCAGACAGAAAAAGAGATACTTGGGGCCAGTTGTCAGTTGTCACCATATTAATAATTAGGTTTGTTTAATAGTGGTTGTTTAGTTCATGTAGTTTCAAATAGTTAGATCTAACATCAAACTTTGATTATATTATAAATATTTATATTCATGTCCATAAATATTCATATTATACATGTACATCAATGATCTGTTAAAATTGTAATACTCAATAAAAATACTTAAAATAAAAACTGAGTTAGCTTACTTTCAACAGCAGGGCTGATCGTTGTTTTGCCTATGTGATTAAAAAAACGTAGTATATTACACATAGTTTCAACATATAGCAATGATTTCTGTGCTACAGCACACAGAGATGAATGTATAATACTGTGTGTGCTCAGAGAACTATAGAAATCAGTTTCATGGAAATAATAAAAATTGAACAGTAAGAGTTACTAGAAACATCCAGACCAAATGTCATGACCCAACATCAAAGTCACAGTTTGTGTATATGTATGAAAAATAATCAGTTATCATTTACATACAAAGTTTTTTTTAGCACCGTTTTGAGCTTCATACATGGTTCAGCAAGAACGGTAACAATTAAGTTTAAGGTCCAGTTCTCTCTGTTAAATAGTTGCTTTTCAGCAAGCAATTTTCTAGGATATTGGCTATTTATTACTACTTATAAATTACATATGAATGCGTTATTCTGTGTAAGACTGGAAAAACTGGAAGATACAGTAGCGCAATTCTCTGAGAGAACAAAGCAAATTAACAATTGAATTTCTCTCTTGTGCACCATTCGAGACGCAAGTCTCACCTAAGCAATCCTAATCTACATCTTTTTCCCTTGACCCCCAAGGAACTTTACCCAAGAATCTATATAGTTTAATGTAAATAATAATCATACAGTATCACACATGTTTAGTATCATTTGAAATGTCTCAGTGCGACTGGTACAAAGGTCTCATTCTCAAAGAAGTAAACCAAAAGGTAATAAGGCATTTAAGAGTTTAGAAATTATTTGCACACATAGGACGTGTATCTTCCAGGCATATGGTCTCTTGCTCTCAGAGGTGTAAACTCAATTCAAATTCCCATTGTTAGCAAATGGTTCCATGTAAATCAACTTCTGCCCCCAGTAAGTTTTGGACAGTGATTAATGTGAATTCCCACTGTGAACTCATGTTTACATTTGAAATGAGGTCTGTCTATATAATGAAATGCAACTAGAGCTCGGTGCGTTTTCTGTAACCAGATTAGCCCGTGATGCGAAGTGCACCAAAACACTTCGCATCATGTAGTTTTTTTTATAATGTCAAGGTATTGCATCTTCTCTCATTATTCTAGAGCATTTGGTGTTATTATATTTGAACTGATTATGCAACTGGCGTGATACATTTACCTGACATAATGAATTGTAAACATTTGATTTTATTCTAATCGACTCAGATATCATTAAAACCTTTTTCATTTATGGAGTCAGATGAAATAACGAGTTGATACATATGAGAAAATGTATTCATTTAATCAAATTAATTTGCCACGCAGAAAGACAGTAACGCGCAGAGACCTTCACCCGCTGATTGGAAAACCTTCTTTGGGCCGATCCAGCCAGGCCTTACTCTGCATGACCATATTCTACATCCCTTAATCCTCCTAATACCTACACTTAACAACTGCCTTACTGACTATTAATACGCAGTAATTAGGAGTTTATTGCAGCAAAAGTCGTAGTTAATAGTTGGTTAATAGTGAGAATATGACTCTAAACTAAAGGGTGAACACAAAACAACTCCTTTTAGAAAGAGTAAAAAAAAGATACATTGTGGATACAAGGAAGACAAAGTCAAATAACTTACTTTTTGATGGGCATTTCAGATCTAAGTAGAAAAGTGAGAGAATGTGAGCAAAATCTGCATTTTTCATTCATAACTACATTTTTACCATTTTTACATGTTTGTATATTAAATATTCTGGCTTATTAAATGCTGTCAGCTACTAATAGATGGAAGTCTTGCCAATGAGATTTATGGTGGCCATTGATCATACTATGAATGAATAAAGGTTGGGCTAGAAGGGAAAGAAACAGGGTAAATGATGAAAGGTTAAATGTCCATACCTGATATTGATCCATTGCAAGATCTTCCATACATATCACCAAATACGGTTGCATTAACCCAGCTTACTGTGTAAGCATCTGTGCAATTGAGATCGACACAAATCTTTCCAAAATTGCTTTGAAAAAAATTCTAGAAGAACAGGAAAATCATGCCGTCAGAAATTATTCTATTTGATATTCAAAACAGAATGACAGAATATGATAGAATAAGAAGTATACTCACCAATAGCATTATTTCAAAAGTTTGTAGTATCTTGAATTTAATATGATCCTTATTCTTATTTTTAGTCCAGGATGAACATAGTGTGTTTATTACTGAAAGAAGCTCGTTCTCCTGATGAAACAGTCACACAGGAAACACTGATTAGACAGGAAAATATCATAACCATTATTATTTACTAAACTCAATTATTTAAACTAAAATCCATACCAGGATAGACTGACTGATAATTGCAGTTTTGTGGCTTAAGTTAATAAATTGTTAAATATAATATTTCTGTCTTTTTCTGTACAAATACATGTGGGACAACAACATTGCAAGTGGCTAATACTGTTTATTATACACAACTACAAATAAAAGTAAATAAGTAATAAAAGTCAACTTATATTGTTTGCTCTTACCTTCGTTTCAGATGGGAATATCTTAATCTCAAATATGTGGTCTTCCAACAACTCATCATACTATGAGGATTCAAAGAAGATACAGTACATGCATACATAATGTACATATTTAAGGAATCATACAGTCAGTAATAAATCATAAACGTCTGAAAGGGTGATTAGGATATCATCTTGTATCTTAAAGTGGTTTCTTTTTTTTACAATGATTGTAGATTATCCTGCTTATTGCGTGGCTAGATTTTGTGAAAATAAAGACACCACACTACTACAATAGACATGAATCAAGCACATGGTTGCCAAGTACAACAGTTTACGCTTTAGTGGTTATTACACAAAAATATTTGACCATGTACTTTATCATCTAGTGTATGAATTCACTAAGCTTATTTAGTCATCCAGCAGGATATTTCTGTACAGTATATACAGTGACCTAGACAAGTATTTGAATAACACTTGTAGTAGAAATTTCATTACATTACACTCAAAATATCAAAACAAGTGTCATCTGCAAATCAATGATGCTAGAGCCTTTCTAAGATTTAATTTCACTTGTCAGAACCACTGTTTCAGTCATTTTTAACCTACGGTGGCCTAATATGTATTTTAACCTGGCCACTTTTAGACTGAATTGAATACTGTGTGGAGCAAAAAAAAAAAAAAAAAAAAATGAAGGATAGACTCACCAGATGTGTCTTCAAATCATTAGGCATGCATTCAGATTGGGCATGATGAATATTGGTGCAGAATGAAAATGCCTGTGAGGGAAAGAGAAGCAATCAAGTTCCTTCTCTGGACAGCTATCATTTGAAATAATTTGTCTTATAAGTCTGTAAAACACTGTGACTAGGCTTCTTGTAATACAATGTCCAAAAAAATGTAAACAACACTACATCTCACTAAAAGGCTTAAACATTTGATTCCATGGCCCTCCACTATTAGCGAAGACTTAGTGATTATAACTCACAGTGATGAATATCCAGACTTTCCCAATCATTACGGTGCTTTGTTAACCATCAGAGTTTAGCTCCATATAACACAATGCTTTGCCTTGCTGATGCATAACATGGGGGACATAGAAGAGAGTCAGAGTGAGAGAAAAAATATTTAAGAAATCACAACAACAAAGATGGGCAAAAAAGAGACCATATCAATTTAAAATTGACGATTAGCTCATTTTATAATGGACTCAGTTTATTGATTCATCTAGACAAATGCACTGTCTCTTTTATCTTCATAACTAATGGTTCCACCCAGATAAAAGCAAAACCTCTAGTGGCCTCTAAAGTAACTTCAATGGATTTTCACTTAAAGGACACAGAGCATGTAGAACAGCAGCAATTAGTGTAAACGTCAAGGGTAATAACAAACACTAATATTACTGAACTGGAAAGAGTGTATACCCAGTTTTTCAAAAGGTTAAATCCGGATAAAACTAATCCGGATTTAGTAATCCTTTTTTTTTGCGATCCGTGATCACGTAATCCAGCTTACTTTTGAGCCAGTTTTTCAAAGCAACATCGGATTGGATCAATCTGATCCGGATAGGAACTTTTCAGGATCACCAAATCTGGATAACCAGTGCTCAAACAGGATAGGAAATCACAATGTAGAACTATAGATATGGAAAGAGCAACAAGTAGAATAGCCAGTGTGGGGTCAATATAAGTTTATTTTTATTTGAAATGAAAACACACACATTTAAAAAAAAATAAAAACAAGAAAAAACCCACCCCATCCTCTTCCAGCAGTCCGCTCATCTGAGACCTACAACACAAACAAGTTAAATGTCTGGTCTCGTTGGAGTCGGAACATAAGGAACTGTATGACAAACGTGAGGATTGAACATTGAGGATATTTATAGCAAGTTTCAAATATAGATGTATTGAATAAAAAAAAAAAGACTTAATGTCAAATACTCCACAATAATTTCAGACTTCCTCATCTGATGTGGAGAGACCAGCTTGTCTGAGCGTAGCCTTTAGGAGGCGGATCTCAAGTCTGGCCTTGGTTTGCTGCAGTTTGGTCAGAGTCAGTTGTTCCTCTGCCAGACGAAGCTGTGCTTCTGCCCTTTCAGTCTCTTTTTGCAGAAGGGCCTTGTAATCATCATCTTTGTTTGATGAAGGGCGCTTCAAGCCTTTCCTCTGAGATCCTGTGGCAACTACCACTGGCTCAACCAATAAAAACAAAAATATTTTTGATTGTGATTAATATATATATATCAATTAGTGACAGAATAAAATGTATTGTTTTTGGTCAATTTTGACAGCTGTTTGGGGGATTATTTTATTAGGCCAAACTCTTTCTACTTTGCTGTACTGAAAGGCTGAATACGTTAAAGCCTACCTAATCACTGTAGCCTGACGGATGAACAAATAAAATTAAAACCTTATGAATAAATAGGATATCTTGTAAGATACTGCATGATCCAAATATAGTATTATTTGAGACATTTTTAAAGTTTTCATTACATTTTGGGCATGAAATCCACGCTGAATCCACCCTTCTGATGGGATCAGTTTAATCCAGATTCTTTGGATCAAAGTGATCCAAATCCTACAAAAAAGTTCTGAAAAACCCAAACTAAAGGTTTGATCCAGATCAAAACCAAGATTGGATTACGTGATCTAATCCGATTATGTAATCCGTTTTTTCTTTTGAAAAACCCATTTTCAAGATTTGATCCAATCCGTTATCCAAAATCCTAGTGGATTACTTTTGAAAAACTGGGCCCAGAAGTTGTCAACCACGTATACATAATTTAAGCATTAATATCAGTAAGGATAAATGCATGCATGTGATTACACAAAATCTGTGTTTCTCAACTCCAGTCCTCGGGACCCACCTCCAAGAATGTTTCAGACGTCTCCCCATTCAACACATGAAAAAGCTGATGAGTTAATTTAGGTGTTTTAATTAGTGAGACATCTACAACATTCTGTAAGGTGTGTCGCCATGGACTGGATTTGAGAAACACAGAATTACGCCACATTAATACCAGTAAAGTAACCAGATGGACTCAAATATCAATGAAAGTGCAATGAAACACTGGGCCCTTTCCCTACAGCACAGATTAGTGTCATATTGATCCATCACAAGGGATTTAACATTTAGGCCTGGTTTAACAGACAGGGCTTAGATAGGATTAGGCCTTTGTTCAATTAGGACATTTAAGTAGCTTTTATTAACATGCTGTAGAAAAAAAAAACATTACTGGTGTTGTGCATCTTGAGACAAAACAATGTTCTTGTCTGTAAAACTGGGGGTTAGTTTTATGGCTCTAGATTTGAAAATCGTGCTTTCCCCATTATTGTTGAATCACAGAAGCTACACCAGTTACTTTGCCAAGAGATCTCTATTTATTATGCATCATGTGTCAGACAGAGAGAAACATGCATAGTAAAATAAGGCTAGGATAGGTGAGGAGGTCTTCATTCCAGATTTCTCTGTTCCCCATTTCTTTATTATCTCACCCCATCATGCCAGCTGTAATGGTTTCTCTGGGTTTCTCCTCCCTCACCCCCTCATGCCTCTATTTCTCCTTCCTCTCACCCCATCATGCCTTAATGTTTCTCTGGGTGTTACAGTAAGGATTGAGCTTATATACACAACTCAGCGACTTTCAACTTCCTTGTAAGGTAGAAAAACATGTTGCTTATGTTTAAGAATGGAATGTATACCTCATGATGCTTACACATGGTACAATCCACTATCAGTTGAAACATTCCTTTCCTTGTAAAGAACATGTACACATTTAATGTATCATCATCACTGGAACATCTCTGCTCAGTGAACGTTACATTGCACACATACCTCTAAGCAAAATATAGCTCTACCCATCTCTGCTCAGCACACATGTACAACATACTCTGACTTCGCAAAATACATTATGAAATTATTATGAAAATGAATAAAGAAAAATAATACTACAAAATAACATTAAACAGTAAAATTTATTCTTCAATGGCACCTTACATTTTGATGGCACTGGCACATGCTGTTGAACTTGGAAGTTGTGGCACATCCAATGAAATATTGCAATTGGCATGTGCCACAGGAAGTTGCCGCTTAAAGTTGTGGTGCAATAGGGATGAAAAGTTTGATATTGAAAATATATTTTTTTTCATAATTGTATATATATATATATATATATATATATATATATATATATATATATATATATATATATATATTAGGGCTGCACGATATTGGGAAAAAAATCACATTGCGATATTTTATTTTTCTGCGATATATATTGATATGAAAACAATTTCACCAGATGACTTTATTAGCTCTCTTTGGAAAGAATGAATCATCTGAATGACTGGGGTGATTTTGTAATGGAGTAAATCTGCATAGCAACTATTATAGTTAACTAATGTAGTTAACTAGAGTTTAATAAATGGAACCTTATTGTAAAGTGTTACCGATTTGTTATGCTTCGTGAGTTCAGTGTTGGACAGGTCAGTTGTTTTAACCATTTATTAAAGTGAATCGGTTCAAAGGAGTCATTAGTTCGCGAATTGGAGGTGTAATTAACGGACCACGGCAGACGTTGTGTGTGATTATCCCGGCAGTTTAGGACATCGCACAAGATTGGTCTCAACACAGAAAACATTTCATCACTGGATAGATTTTTTTTTAATTTTTTTTTTTATTGAAAGTGTGGTTTATCTGTGTGGAACACTTTTCAGAGAATATTTTTTTAGCACAATTCACAACCAGTAGTTGAAAAAAATATATTTCCGAATGCTTCATGTGAAACTTCGTTCTTCCGACCTTTTACCATCGTGTATTCTCAAAGACATTCGGTCAACTCAATTCATTAATATGCGCGAGAGAGGGAGAGAGTGAGCAAGACAGTTTGAAAACGGTGATAGTGCGCGCGCGCGACCGGGGCTCCCTCTCTCTCTGCTCGTTCTCTGTTAGGTTGATGTTACAGGACTTAAAAACACATGCAAATGATAGACTTTCACTATACTATGGTTAAACTTTGCAATTAATCCGCGAATCGCAAGCTTTACGGGCCGGGGAGCTGCTGGCCCGTACTGATCATGAATCACGAATCAATTACGATCCCTAAGGCTTACATCGCAACATCCTGCGATTTGACTATCGTGGATGCGCACATCGCGATATCAATGTTAAAACGACACATCGTGCAGCCCTAATATATATATATATATATATATATATATATATATATATATATATATATATATATATATATATGCAATGAAAAGCTTCCTTGAACAAGAAAAAAATGTAGGGTGGGACTTAATTGTGTCTATGGGTAATTGATTGGATGTTTATGGTTTGCTATTGCTGTGATGTCATGTGTGCAACAGGTTGTCCCTCTTTCACACCAGTCAACAAGTCATCAGAGATGAGAAGAGATGTCTTTGCAAGAAGGAGTGGAAGTTATTTTGATTAAAGGTTACGAGCGCTCATTAATTAAAAAATAATAATAATGATGCGCACTGATAAATCATTTTTAATAGCCTAAATAGGCTACTGCAATTTCATGGTCATATGAATGACATAAGATCATATAATGACAGTTTACAGACAGGGTACATATATTTGCATGCTTTTTTCTAATATTATTGCATTAGTATAATGAAGCCGAGGTCTAGTCATTATTTTGAATGTTTAATATTTTATTTTATTTTTAGGCCTATAACAGATGATGTGATAATTATGGAAGTAAAATAATAATGTTTTTGAAACAAAAAAGCCTGTTGAATTGTACTACTTGAAAAAAAATATGCATTGCATTAACATGCTTGTATTTTAATGCATTGTATTTTTGGGGCTTGCATTTTTATGGGCTGAAATTCAGCATGGTTGAATATTTAAGCTGTGGATATTTAAATTCAAAACATTTCAAACACATTTTCATTAGTAAAATTTCCTATACTAATCCATATTCACCTTTCATATTTTACTTCCAAAATATTCAAACTGATTAAAAATACAACTTATAATATTCAACAGGCAGTTTTCGGTCCATTTTATTTCGCTTTGCAAATTCGCTTCCACAAATTCAGTGGTTCAAATTCGACAGTAAATTCAACTTTGACATCCAGGAACTGCAGGAAAAGTAGTAGATTACCGAGCATATGAATCGATCGATCTCATTGATTTCACACAAAGGAGGACAATGAACAGACAACTGTTTAGACAACGGTTAACACTGAATTATACGTGCAGACAAACAGCTCGATGACCTCATAGCTGGCTACTGCAATATACTAAATGTCCTGAAGATAGGCCAGGCTATGCAATATTATAAGCATGCAACATCAGACATACAATTTTTTAAATAATGTTATCTGAACCGGCAGTACTGTGTGATTACAAATATGCTGGTATCATACGTTGGGGGAAATGCATACTAAGTTACTGCCAAACAAAAGGATGAAAACCTCGTTTCGCACAAAAATCCAGCGGTTGCGCAGCCAAAAAACTACACATGCTCCCCAGAACATGCCGTCACCAGGTGAACAGCAGCCGTCAACAGCGCGTCAGTGGCAAGAAAACGTCAGTTGCCATTCCACTCAATATTAATACTGATACTGTCGGCTTTACATATCAAACAGCCGCCAAAACAGGACAGAAAAATCCGGAATAGTAGCATAATATGACTACCCAAATAATATAATTTGTATTAATATTTAAGAAGTAAATAAATAAATGTTATAATAATAAAACCCCAATGGAGATTTTAGTTCTTAAATCATACATCTAATAGCACCCTCTCAAATATACGCCTTACCTTTCAGCCGCCTTGTCTTGAACTGCAACATACTTTCGCTTTCCTGCCCCAAGCAACGAGCCCCCGTTGTGTTGCTGGGAGTTTAAAATCCCCCTAAGATACCAGACAGGAAGCGGTATAAAGTGACGGAGTGGAATATGGCAGTGCTTATTTAGAGTAAACGATGTTCTTAAATTGCGTGTGTTTACTGTGCTAAGAGTAGTGCTGTTAAAAAACCAACTGCAACTTTAGGCGCAATTGCTCATTGACAAATGGAGAAAGTCCCCACCCCCTTTCACGGCACCGTTTGCTGTAGGACTTTTAATGTGAATAAAACTTTTTTTGTTTAGCAACGTGTAACATAAAAATAATACGTAGGAAAGATGTCACAGGAATACCAAAAATTTCATAGCAATATAAAGAATTTTATTTGACCTCATTTACTTACAGTGTCTCTCCAACAGTTACGTTTGTCACCTACAAACCTAAAAGAAAGTCAAACTCTGCTTGAACACATATAGGCCTTCTCATGTTTCCCTGAGATGTTCATATACAATAAGCCATTTGAAAGGCAAATATAAATGAAAATTACAAAATACAGTATAATTGAATATTACAATACAAGAACAATTTAATGTTGTTCCT
Organism: Gila orcuttii; assembly: GCA_026230005.1. NCBI lineage: Eukaryota > Metazoa > Chordata > Actinopteri > Cypriniformes > Leuciscidae > Gila > Gila orcuttii. Next base: position 33,880,275 of record JAPDVR010000003.1, read on the forward strand.
CCCTTAATACAAAATAAAAAAAAAATTAAAAAAAATAGGCACAAATCAGTAACAATACTTTGATATATTTTAAGTAGTGGCCAAAAGTGAGGAAAATCAACATTTATTCAAATCACTGTTTATTCAAATATTATTAAAATCTTTTGTCAGCCTATTGCGTAGTTGGGCTTGGAGTCAATTGTTTTATTTGTGATAACGTAATGAAACATGCTAAATTGTGGTGACATAATTTTTGGCCTGGCTGTCATACAAACAAATTATGAACACATGCAAAAATGAGAGAACCAACAAAATATTAAAAACTGATTGTGTTGTAGTCAACATATGCTATTTTTTTTTTTTTTTTTGCATAGTAAAATAAAAACCTGTAGCTATTGTTTGCCTTTTTTCCCAAATCATTTTGTCAGATAAATACTTTAACCAAGTTTAGAGTTTTGTTCTTCCTCATATTTAAAATATTTGGAAAATAATAAAAAGTTCCTTATTTTGATGGTTTAATCAAACTTTTAGGGTCATTAAAAACAAATACTTAATCACTTAATAGTAATCACAAATACAGGTGAAACTCGAAAAATTTGAATATCGTGCGAAAGGTCATGTACTTCAGTAATTCAAATTAAAAGGTGAAACTCATATATTTAGTATATATAACTATATTCATATGCATGATTATATTTTTCAGAGGGCCGACATTTCTGTATTTAAAATCCTTTTTTTTTTTATTGATTTCATGTAATATTCTAATTTTCTGAGATTATGAATTTGGGGTTTTTATAAACTGTAAGCCATAATCATAAAAATTAAAACTTTTGCACGATATTCTAATTTTTCGAGTTTCACCTGTAGTATGCTGCAATTCAGTTCCCAAGAATTCTCGAATGCATTCATTTACTGAGCTGCATCATCTGGAAGCAGATCCATTTAATATTAATACTGCTTTAACATCATCCTTTTGGCAAGTTGATCCATTAAACATCTGGCAAGAAACATAATTTCTGAACCAGTGCCTGTCCAGATAACGTCACTACACAGATTTTTTTTTTTCTTCAAAGTTGGTCTTTTTAGCAAGGCACCACATGCATAATTGCTATAATTAATGCTATGAGAATGCTATAATTGATCCTTTTTTTTTTCAGGTACTGTAGACCTCTTTGGTTACAGACACAGATGTAATTTCCTCAAATGATCAATTCAGTGTTATCTGACAGCTATAGGCATTTTATGTCTGATATTCCAAAAGAAAAGAAAAAAACACAGCAGTATTTCTTAAATGGTAGGGGAATCTTCCTTGCCAGCAAAATAATCTTCTCTCCAAATTAATTTACAAAACAATGAAATTCAACACGCATTAAAAGCTACACTACACTTCAAGAAAAACTTTGTATCTTATTTACCCCCAAAAGGTTAGGGTAGCATGGATTTGCACATTTTGGGGGAATACAAGATACAAAAATGATCCCTTTAAGGTACCAAAAGGTCAAATTTTTGCAAATACTTTTTTTCTCAGTGTATAAAAATAACAGAACATATTAGTATGAAAGCTGGTCTGAGAGATTTAAAACTGTAGCTGAAACCACACAGTCTATCTTCATAATCACACCCTGGAAAGAAATGTCAACAAACTTGAACCCACACAAAAAGGGCCGGCAATCAGACCGACAAACATACTTCCTCAGGACACCTATTTTAGTGATATATTGTACACAGAAAACCGGCATAGCAAATTAGCAACGATTAGCAAAACCAGAAACTCTACTAGTTATTTTCAGTATTGACACTAAGATAGCTCCAATATATAGCAGACTCAAACCTACAAACATCAAAAATTTAAATATAAAATTCACAAATTACATAAATAGAAACCAGTCTTCAAACAAATGTGCATCCAGTTTTCCTGTAAGAATTTTATGACTGTTTGGCAGGGTTGGCTTTTGTTGCTTCCTTGAAGTCTGGGTTCAGCAGACACATAAGATCCATCATGGCTTGACTGATTTGAAAACCAAATTTATGAGAATCCTATGAACAAGAAAAAATAGAACACTGCATTTTAGTTTCCTTACAGGAGTGCAAGAGACTCTGGATTATGTGTAAAATAGCATCATTTTAGAAAGACATAATTTGCTCAGTGCAACCACACCCTAACCCTATCCATAACCCCTATTGTATGAGCAGCACCATTTGTTATTTTTGGACACAAAAACACCATTCATCGCATTATGAAAAAATTATGAAAATCACTTATCTTGCAGAGCAGGACATCAAGTACTAACTGTCCCTTTCAAGTCTAGCTGTACTTACATGGTAGATTTTTTGTTGCTGTTGTATAGTCTCAATTTTAATTCAAAATAACAATGAAAAGAAAAACTAACCTACTGCTAGCTGGTAAAGTTAAATTATATGTTATATTATGTTGTCATGCAGATCTGAGTCAACAAAATCTGGGTCTATTGTATAGAAAAAAGCGATACTGGAGGATCCGAAAAACAAAATGCAAAGAAAATATATACAAGATAAAAGATGCATAAATCAAAGATATACGGACCACTAATCCTAAATGCATCATGATTTTCAAAAATAAGATTATTTGCTATTTTATTTAATATTCTAAATGATAAATGATTATAGATTATAACAAGTATTCTTAATTGTCAGTCTAGACACATTTTATAAAATCTAAATTATTTAGTTTAGTTTTTTTTACATGTATGCATAATGAGTTCTGTATTAGCCAATCAGCTGTAGTTTCGTCATTAGGCGGGGTTAGTTAATTCCTTGTTACGTTTAGCAACTTGTTTGAGGATGTGTGATATCTGTCCTGTGAAGCTTTTTTGTTGTATGCTGAAATCAGTGATTTGAATTATTTGTTTCAATAAAAAAAAAAAAATAGTTACGTTTAGCAGCAGCTGCTTGCAGGCTCCGGTGCAGATGGTTATATACAAAGCCATCTGCGCTGGACAAGAGCATAAAACCACCGTTGTTCTACAACTGTCTCTTAAGAAGTGAAGTAAAGTTCCTGAAACAGATTCTCTTCGTTTTGTGCTTCTCTTCACGCCTCCACGGACACTGATAATGGGAATGGCATGAGTTGAGTTTCGATATTTGGATAGGGTCATTGGGCTAGTTTTGGGCTAGGGGCGTAACAATACATCGATATGGATAGATGCATTGATCAAACCTCTAACGATACGATGCATCGATGCTACACGTAAATAATCGATATGAGGTACCTTTATTTTGACACTCTCCACACTCTCACGTAAGGTCCGTCTACACTTTTCTGCCAAAGCGTGCATTTTCATTACTCACCATATTGTCTTTGTAACGTTAATCTTCTCATCTGAAATAGACGCCTGACAAGATTGACTGAACCCTAAACATGTCGTGTCACAAAAGATGGTATTGTCCACTGTCAAGGCATCGCAAGTTCATGTTTTACAGCAGAAACCGACAAGAACCCTTGGTGTTTGTGGAAACAACCTGATGAATCCGTTTTAGCGAATCAGTGCGCAGTATTCAGGTCAGGTGCCAAGGCTGCTAGTCACTTCGAAAAGACGCGCTAGCTGAGAGGAATTTCGTCAAACCTGATTAAAAGTGATCGATGATGGATAATTTCAATGAACTTGATGAACCCATGATATCTAAAAGCTGGTTGTGTATACTTGGCACGTAATATCTAAATTGAATCGTAATCATATCGCAGATTTTTTGAGGTATCGTCAAATATCGTATCGCTGGCTGAGAATTGATATCGTATTGGTCACAGTGACACCTGTCTTGGACTTTGTTTTGCCTTCTGTGTTTGTGAACCATGTGTTTTCTTACTAAACAGTTTCACCTGTAACCTGTCATCATCCTCATCACTCACCGTGTGCACATGTTGTCACTTAGGCTGTGTTTACACTTGGCATTAACATGTGACCTGTATCCGGATGTTGTCTACATACACATTGAAAAGACATGTGTAAACGCGCTTCTGATCGGAATGTTATCCGATCAGCGTGTCCAGTTTCGGAGGTAACGTTAGTGGAGGACGCATTGTGATCGGATCTCAGTGTAATGTAAACGGAATCCAGCCATCGTGTCTGCATTCACAGGTGGACGTCACACAAAACCCCGCCCAGTCATTATTCTGGTGGGAGCGGCGGCGTTGAGTACATGTTTGCCTTCGCACCCGAAAGATGCAGAACCATTCATTTTCTGTAAAGAACACGCATTTTTCCCACCCACAGCTGGCAACGTTCTCAGACCCATACGTTTCTCTGTACCGTTTCCATTACGACATCTATCTACATTATTAGTACTTGCAGCCTCTTCATCCTCCTCATTTTGCAAGATTTGTAAAATGTCCCCCGACTGAAAACTTTTTAAAAGAAAACCCACCACTTCAGGTCGACTTTGCACCGGAGCCATCCTTTTTTTGTTTTTGTGAGATCCGATCTGTTTTCCAGATACAGAAACCACTTGATGTGCACACGTGCACCGTGTCCTGACTGGCTTATGATCCGATGCTTGATCGATCACGGTGATGGCATGTTAATGCCAAGTGTGAACGCAGCCTTTGTCTCCTCATTTGTCCAGAGGTGGAATGTCCTCCTCAGTAGTTTGTTCCAATCACCTGGATTTGCTAATTAGCAATTTTTCAGCCAGTAGGTAGAACTAATTAGTGAGATCAGCTGGCTCAGTTCATGGGTGGAATAAACTTATGGCAGGACTTTTACTTTCTGACCCCTGGACTTTCCACCTCTGCATTTGTCTGTGTATATAGTCTCCCTAGTTTCAGTTCTTCCAGGTCGTTCTAAGTCTTTATTGCTTGTTATGTTTGGTACTGCCTTGTTCATAAATAATAAATAGAGTTTGATCGTTATCTGTCTTCTTCGTCGTCTTCCTGAACTTGCCTCACACAGCCAAAGCGTGACAGTATCGGTAAACTGTCTGATTTACACCCCTAGTTTGGATTGGCTGTTTTTTTTTTTTTGTCTGGTTTTGTTACACAGACCTGGCAACCTGTTGGTTGCACTTTACTTGTTTAACTGCTTTATATAAATTATTATATTGAGAATTTGGTAAAAAAAAAAAAAAAATTATTATGTATACGTTGAACTGGATACTGTTATTAAGCTAATTTGCAGTGCAGAACATGAAGTCAAAATAATGCCATGATCTGGACATTAAAAATATCTTTGTAAAAAGACAAGCAATTCATTGTTCTGAAGTTATGCTTCACACTTACAGTCTCTGTGCAGGAGTGCTTGCAGGACACATGGAAGTTGATCATTTCCTCTCCCATGATGATGTAAGAGACACCGTAGCCATCATCAGCCACCTTACACAGAAACAAAACACAAACACAGTGAACGAAGGAGTGCTTCTACCTGTTTATGTGTAAGTATGTGCTGATCAGTTGCTCACCGGACCAAAGCCTCCTCCTAGCGAGATGAACTCAGGATGGTTGACCAGATCAAACAGCTCCATCTGTTGCACAGGAGTCTGAGAAGTGGAGAGGCGCCAGGGCTCTGACAAAACCTGCATGTCACGCACAGCCATATGAACAAAATAAACAAACAACTTAATGCACACACATGCATTGCTTGCAACACTTTTCTCCCACATGAATCCCCTTTTATATCACACATGAACATTTTTAACAATCAATCAGCTGCCAATTAATGTGGTTTTGCATGTTTATGCACTACTTTAGTTGAGTTATTCACTTTTTATTTTTAGGCTTTTGCAGCCTGATCTCATGCAAATGAGTCTCTATAGCACGCATCGTGTTTATAGTGCAATTTATATGCAAAAATTAGTTTTTACGTGCATAATATGATACGCACTTTATTGCGTGTAATACACACGCCCCCTACAACACTAATCCTACCCAAACGTATAATACGTACGCACCCCACACTACTCGTGTATCATATGTACGTAAAAACAAATTTTCGCGTATAAATTGTATGGTAAACAGAATGCATGCTATAGAGACACATTTAGTGTCCCCCAGATACGGCTCTGACAAGGATTGCAAACACTGGTCTCCTACCACCGCCTATACATCTCGAGAACAGATTTGAAGTATTAATGAATGAGGAATCCCCAAATTTGATGAATGAACACAGACTGAATCAGTCAGTAGCTAACACTGATGCTAACTGGGGCTCAAGGTCGAGCAAACAGCGGCACTCAGCTCAGAGTGCAGCCGAGCCCAGGACTCTGATAGTGGGCGACTCCATAATCAGAAACATTAGCAGCAGGGAAACAACTATGTGCTGCCTTCCACAAGCAAAAACATCTGATGTAAACAGGGAACTTCAGAACATTCTGATGAAACATAAGACTGCAAATCGACTCATCATTTATGTGGGGAAGAATGATATTCATAAAGAGCAGTCGGAACTCCTTAAGAAGGATTTCAATGAACTTTTTGAAACACTTAAAAGACTGAAAGTTCAAACATTCATCAGTGGACCACTCCCAGCAAGAGGAACAAACAGGTTTTCACAGTTGCTTGGGCTTAATACATGGCTGCAAAAAACCTGCAATATAAAAGGAGTGAACTTCATTGACAACTTCAATCTTTTCTGGAGTCAGAGGCAACTGTTTCAACTGGATGGCCACCACCCAAACAAACTTGGTTCAAGAGTGCTAAAGGACAATATCTACTTCTCCCTCCATCATCCTTCTGCAGTGTGTGCCAATCCACTCAACCTGAATGGCACACACACACCTGGATACAGTATGAGTGACCACAGGACTTTACTTCAGCACCTGAATGGACTTGCGGTTGACACATCACACAAGGACAATGATAACACCACTCAGCCACAACAACCTCTGCTCACGGACACAATCTCAGCTGAGCCCTGCCCACAGAGCTCACCACAGACAGACTCTGACATACTAGCACTGCTCCAAGATTCAGCAACCAAGGATGACTTTCTGGAAAACAGCTAAGGAAACCAGGACAGCATGTTACAGCCTCCAATAACACCAGAGCAACAGCCCCTCTCACCAGACACGTTATCCCTCTCTCCAGCATCTCCACTTCTGTGCTTCTCAGAGAAAATGGAACAACTGGTGTATGCTGGAACCAAACTATCCCACTCTTTTGCTGCAAGATACCAGATACCAACCAAAAAACGGCAGGCCCCACAACCACCAAAGCCAGCGGGCCCAGCTCGCCCTCCCCCTCCTCCTGTGAGAGCTCTTCGACCTATGCACAGTGCCAGGGCCCACACCCTCCTCCAGCGGCTCGAGGTAAACCAAAAACAACTGATATCAGCTCTCAGTGATATGAATCGGGTCCCCGCTATGATAACAATAACTTTCTCAAATGTTTACAGAACAAGCGGGAACCCAGTGTGCCTGTATCTTTCTCTATTGCTGTTCGATTACATGATAGAAAGTCTAAGGCCTTCAAAAGCCGTACAGCAAACCCATCTAATGTGGTGCCTATTACACGACAAACTAAGATTGCTGTGGGGACAAAAAGTAAGACTTAAGTTAGCACTTTTAAACATCCGCTCACTTAAAAATAAATCATTTCTAGTCAAAGACTTAATAACCACATACAACCTGGATTTTATGTTGCTAAATGAAACTTGGCTAGAAGGCCGCTGCAGTGCAACAGTCCTCAATGAAACATCCCCTCCTAACTTTACTTTTATGAGTGTCTGCAGAGATGTCAGAAGAGGTGGAGGTTTAGCTGCTCTTTTTAAAGATGTCTATCAATGTAAGCAAATATCATTTGAGAAATTACCCGTCTTTCGAATATCTGGGTATTGTGTTAAAAGGTGCTCCACACATTTTACTTATTGTTTACAGGCCTCCAAAATACTCTCCAGCCTTTGCTGAGGACTTTACAGAACTGTTATCAACAATTTCCTCAGAATTTGACTGCTTTGTCATTGCTGGAGATTTTAACATTCACATACATAATGCAGAAACCAATATGGCAAAAGAAATCTCAACTGTTTTAAAAACCTTTGATCTGACTCAGCATGTACATGGACCCACACATAATCGTGGACACACTCTAGATTTACTTATCAGTAAGGGTCTAAACATTTCATCGATTGTTAAGGATGTAGCACTTTCTGATCATTTTTGTATTTTCTTTGATATATTGATCTCTCCTGCCATTGAAGCTAGATCTGTGTCTGTCAAGAAGAGATGCTTAAATGAAAACACTAGTGTACTATTTATGAAGGCTATATCTTTAACACCAAGCATATCTGCTGACTCTGTTGATTTTCTCCTTGATTCTTTTAACTCAAAAGTTAAGAGTGTAATTGATGATATTGCTGTGAAAGTCAGGAAGAAGAATGGCAGACAAAAAGCACCTTGGAGAAACTCAACAGCAGTGCAAAATATGAAAAGACAATGCAGAAAAGCAGAGCGCATGTGGCAGAAGACAAAACTTGTAGTCCATTATAACATCTACAAAGACAGCATCCATGCTTTCAATAAGGAACTAGGCAAAGCTAGACAGACTTTCTTCTCGAATATTATAAACAGCAATATAAACAACACAAGCACTCTGTTTGCTACTGTAGAAAGACTGACAAACCCCCCAAGCCAGATTCCCAGTGAAATGCTCCCAGACAGCAAGTGCAGTGAGTTTGCTTCTTTCTTCTCTGAGAAAACCAATAATATCAGAAAGGTGATCAGCTCATCCTTGAGTTACGCTGGGGTCAGGCAGATCAGACAACAGCCTGAGAAAGTAGTCACTATGTCTGATTTTGAAGAAATTGATGCCAAAATTTTGGAAGAAGCCATACAGGACCTTAAAACATCAACCTGCGCCCTTGACGCACTTCCCACATCTTTTTTCAAAAATGTGTTACACAGAAGATGATCTCCTAGAAGTGGTAAATGCCTCACTTCTCTCTGGGAGTTTTCCGAACTCCCTGAAAACTGCAGTTGTCAAGCCCTTCCTGAAAAAGAGCAATCTGGATAAGACCATATTAAACAACTATGGACCGATCTCAAATCTTCCTTTCATAGGCAAGATCATTGAAAAAGTTGTCTTCAATCAGCTGAACAAATTCTTAAGCTCGAATGGATACTTTGACAATTTTCCATCTGGTTTCCGACCGCATCACAGCACAGAGACAGCGCTCATAAAGATAATAAACGATATTCGCTTAAATACTGATACAAGCAAATTATCAGTGCTGGTACTACTCGACCTCAGTGCTGCATTTGACACTGTCGATCACGACATACTTCTCGACAGGCTGGAAAACTGGGTCGGGCTTTCTGGGATAGTCCTAAAATGGTTCAGGTCATACTTGGTAGGGAGAGGTTATTATGTGAGGATTGGAGATCATAAGTCTGAGTGGACACCCATGACATGCGGAGTCCCTCAAGGCTCAATTCTTGCACCACTCCTATTCAACCTGTACATGCTCCCAATGAGCCAAATAATGAGAAAGAACAAAATCGCTTACCACAGCTATGCAGATGACACACAGATCTACTTAGCCCTATCGAGTAACGATTACAGCCCCATTAACTCTCTGTTCCAATGCATCGATGAAGTAAACAATTAGATGTGCCAAAACTTTCTTCAGTTAAACAGACAAAACTGAAGTCATTGCGTTTGAAAACAAAGATGAAGTTCTCAAGGTGAACGCATACCTTCAGTCTAGGGGTCAAACAACTAAAAATCAAGTCAGGAATCTTGGTGTGTCTCTAGAGTCAGACCTTAGTTTCAGTAGTCATGTCAAAGCAATAACTAAATCAGCATACTATCACCTGAAAAATACTGCAAGAATTAGACGCTTTGTTTCCAGTCAAGACTTAGAGAAACTTGTGCATGCGTTCATCACCAGCAGGGTGGATTATTGTAATGGACTCCTCACTGGCCTTCCCAAAAAGACCATAAGACAGTTGCAGCTCATACAGAACGCTGCAGCTAGGATTCTGAGAACCAGAAAATATGAACATATCACACCAGTCCTCAGGTCTTTACACTGGCTGCCAGTTACATATAGGATTGATTTTAAAGTATTATTACTGGTATATAAATCACTAAATGGCCTAGGACCTCAATACATTGCAGATATGCTCACTGAATATAAACCCAACAGATCACTCAGATCAATAGGATCACATCAGCTAGAAATACCAAGGGTTCACTCTAAGCATGGCGAGTCCGCTTTTAGCTACTATGCCAGCCGCAGCTGGAACCAGCTTCCAGAAGAGATCAGATGTGCTCCTACAGTAGTCACATTCAAATCCAGACTCAAAACACACCTGTTTAGCTGTGCATTTACTGAATGAGCACTGTACCACTGTTCGTCCGACTGTTCGTACTGTATTTTATTTTATGTTTTAATTATTCTGATTTCTTTTGATTATTTCTGTATTTTATCTTTTATTCTAAACTGTTTTAATTATTCTGATTTCTTTTGATTATTTTAATTTTCTTCTATGTAAAGCACTTTGAATTACCATTGTGTATGAAATGTGCTATATAAATAAACTTGCCTTGCCTTGCCTAGTGTGACCAGGTTGGGATTTTGAGTAGTCAAATTAGATAAGGAAAAAGCATATATAACCTCAGGAAACCATTTTGGGTGGCTTATTAAGATTATCTTATCCTTAACTCTGCAAAATGAACACACAAATCTCCCCATTACAAACACTAACCTCTTTAAGGAAAGGAGACTCTACTCCCAGGTATTTTGAGACCACATATAGGCAGAAGAGATGCCTATCAATGCCAGATCCAGTCATGGCCAAGCGGTAGAGATTCTGATGCTTCTCGGAAGCCTTTCGGAACAGCTTGCGGCAATGTTCTCTATCCTATGAATAAAAGCAGGCAAAATTAAATAATTGGCATGCGAGACGTTACATGACAGCACAAATCAGTCACTCAGAAAAGGAGGATGCCAATTATGGAGGACAGTCACTTAAAAATAAAATGAAGAAATTAACTATCAATTAATTAATTAATTAAATTATTAATGAAAAAATAAAAATAGATTTTTTTTATTTAATTTAATAAAATGTTTAAAAATAGTTCAATTTTAAATAGCATTTATATAAAGAAAATACAAATTGCTTTTCTTTATTATTTTGCCCAATTATTTTCTTTAAACATCAATTATTGGGCAGAATATGGGAACAGCCAATGGACTTTCCTCTAACATCTTAAATCTGAATTAAATAAACAGTTTTAAAGATGTCTTTTTATTTGACCATTTGAAAAGTGATTTATTAATGTATTTTACTGTTATATTTAAATGTTTACATTTTTATTTTTGAACTGACAAATTGATAATTGATTCCTTCATGTTATTTTTAACTGGCATTCACAGGTAATTGGTGCAGTGCTGTCAATAACCAAGACGGAAACTGTAAGAAGAACTGTAAGAAATTCCAATTAGCTTTTTCAGTCACTGAGGCATACTGATAAAGTGAAAAGTGCATTATGAACTGCTGATAGGGTTTTCAACATTTCCTTCTTCAAAAAAAATTGAACGGTAGAAGGAAGTATTTAAAAAAAAAATCAAAGCATTGACAACACCTCTCCTGCTTCCAGCGCAAGGGCAAAGGCACAGCTTTCATTGGAGCAGGAGCGTACGGTCTCAGTGCGACCCTCACGAAACAGACGCGTCATGGAGGCTTCATATGTCAGACAGAAAGTCCCTTTATCCTAGAAGACAACTTCATGAGTAAAACACATTGTATTCATACAAGCATTCATTATTCATTTAGAGTATGGACACATTTCATGGGACAAACAAGAGGAAGTTCCATCCTCAAAAACAACCTCTTAGGAATGTTGAACTTAAATTTATCAATGTTTAACAATACTGTATGTGAAACAATTATGTTGAGACATTATACATCTTTATCATAATCAATGCTTTCGCCTTTGTGTCAAAATGTGTGGCGTGTACAAGTACCCTGTAGTATGCCAGCTGCAGGGCCAGCTGCACAAAGGAATCTGGGCTCATTTTCATTTTCTTAATGCGGCCTTTTCCAAATTCTCTGAAGGGAAATACATGACAGTCCACATCATCAGCCAGAGCTTGTGCAACAGCAAGGGACTCAGACACTTGTGTCTGAACCTAGAGAAAGACAGAGGAGAGGAGACCTCAGTATGCCTGTGATTGTTTTCATTTATTTTGGTCCTCGAATAACACTGATGAATGTTGTATTACTGATGATAACACTCACATTAAATTAAGTTGCAAGTGTATCATGTATTGGGGTCATGGTTTAGCGTGAAGGAAAATAGAAATTCTAGTTTCTATACCCATTTTCTTATTCAGTTCAGTGGGGAAATGAAGAGAAATACATTTCATATTTGGAAAAGAAAAATATTCCTAAAAGTCAATCGAGTTAAAGAAGCTATAAGAAGATTGCAGTGGATGCAAGCAATTCAGCAACATGTTGTTGTAAGGCCAACTTGGAATCTCAGCACTTGTATGACTGCAGAAGACTTTATTTTGCAGATTTTATTACAGGTAATAATATTGTATGTTAGTTATTTTAAGTTATATTATTTTGTTCCCCACATTCTTCAGAATTACTCTTTTTGTGTTTTCGCAGAAGAAATAAATATATAGAGATTTGGAACGACGAGTAAATAACAGTTTTTTTTATTTTTGGGTTGAGTATCCCTTTAAGAATACTTTTATAATGTGTTATACATACTTCAAGCAAATTGTTACTAATATTTCTCACTGTGTAGCAGAACAGTGCTGGCCATTATCACATAATATACAATTAATCCTTCCACTGTCGTACATATACTCAGTAGTTCTCAAAAAAATCCCCACTGCTAATTTGAAAGTGAACTACTGACACTGATCAGGGATTTTCCCCTCAGCTTCTTCTCAAACCACACAAACATTTTCAGAGCTGCCCAGCTGCCCAGTGCACTTTCCAGTGCTACAGAAAGTCATGTGCAGAGTTTGGCTGAAAAGTGCAACAGCAATCATAATTATGATTATATAATGACTAAAGATTATAGTAATTATAATTATTATATAAATATAACATTTAAATTCCTTAAAAAATAAGGCAAATTGCCTGCATACAAATATTAGTATGAGCAAGTACAACATCAGTGAACCTTAGAGATATGAAACACGAATAAAGGTTTCCCATCAATACGGGATTCTCAGATTACACTTTGATATGTCTGTCTGGCTGTAAACTGCGCAAAAAAAGATTGTGCAACACATTAGGAGAAACATTTAAAATGAAATGAAGAAAATCAATTAAATGTATGAAGTCAAAAATAAAAATGTATAAAACAATTTCCAAACATTAAATGAATAGACAAATACATTGACTTTTCAAAACTGCAAATAGAAAACAAAAAGCAAAAAAAAGATTTATTAAAAAACGATTTAAATGTGTCATTTAAATGCACACTACAGTATGCAAGAATTGTACCATAATATAACAGCTTCAAAGTCATTTCGGTGGTAAACAAACTCATAGTAGGGCGAATCATCCTGGTAGTAAAGCTTGGGGGGGACGCCGCTGGAAAAACCAGCAATGCAAGTTTGAGAGGAGCGTCCCCACAAATCTCCGAGAATCACAACATGCTTTACGGCAACGATGTCACACACATCAACAACATATGTAGCACGAAGACACTTTCACAAATTTCAGACGTGATACTCGACGATGAAAAAAAGCAAAGAAAATGCGGTCGGAAGAGACTAGGAAAAGGAAAAGAGAATCTGACTGCTTGAGGAACCGGACAAGAGTCCCACTTGGTCGAGCTTTCACTCGTTGACGCGAGCTAAAAAGCAGCACTGGATGCTACAGTGGTGCTGACATGGCGATCTTGTTGATGGACTAGTAAGTAAATCTCTTATTTGTAAACTTGTTTGTGTTTTATGTTGTATGTTGTTGTGCTTGCTTGTAGTATGTCATTTTTTTGAAAGGTGGGGGGTGTATTTACGACTGTGCAAGTATCCCACAGCGACTCTAGGGGTCGCTGTTTGGCAAAAACACAATTTCTACATAGTGTCCCTTTAATGCAGTTAATTTAATGTTATTGTTGTTTTTACCTAACATTTAAGCATGAATAAATATGTTTTAAATATGTCTATTTGTTTGTCAATTTATTGATTGATGTAATTGAAATTATTCAACCCCCATTGCAAATCAGGTTTATTCACAAAACATTTTAGCCGTTTGGAATTAACAAATCAAACAAAAGTAATTGAAATATGTCAACACAAAGTGGTTTCCCCAAATTCAACATAAAATGCAACTTTTAGTGACTTCTGCAGTCTCAAAATTATTCAACCCCCTTCATGCAAGCATCTTTAGTTCTTAGTAGAACAACCCTTTTGCTAGTATGACCTGCTGCAAACGAGATGTATAACCAGACACCAGCTTCTGGCAGCGTTTCTGAGGAATCTTAGTCCATTCCTCACAAGCAATGGCCTCCAGTTCAGTAATATTCTTGGGTTTGCGTGCTGCAGCCGCCGCCTTCAAATCCCACTCGAGATTTTCTATGGGGTTCAAGTCAGGTGACTGTGATGGCCACTGTAGAATCTTCCAGGACTTCTTCTGCAGCCTAGTCTTGGTGGAATTTGAGGTATGCCTGGGATCATTGTACTGTTCCAGTCCAATGACGCCCAAGCTTCAGCTTCCTCACTGACGGCATGACGTTTTCTCCTAGGATTTCCTGATACTTCAATGAATCCATCTTGCCTTCCACACGCTGCAGGTTTCCAGTGCCAGAGGATGCAAAGCAGCCCCAGAGCATCACGAGCACCACCATGCTTAACTGTAGACAGTGTTCTTTTCAGCAGATGCTTCATTTTTCGTTCTCCAGACATATCACTGCTCCATAGGGCCGAAAAGATCCAGTTTTGTTTCATCGCTCCACAGAACAGAATCCCAAAACCTCTGTGGCTTATTTATATGATTTTGAGCAAATTGGAGCTGACTTTTGGGTCAGTAGTGGTGTACGTCTTGGAGTTCTATCATGGAAACCGAGTGCAAGTACGCCCCCTACTGTGCAAACTGAAACCGCAGTGCCTGTTGCCACCAGGTTTTTTGCAGTCACTCAAGGGTTTTTCTGAACCTGCATTCTCAGAAATCTGGTTGCAGCTGTTGATAGCTTACTTTTTCTGCCCCGTCCAGGTAGTGTAACCACTGTTTCTTTAGCTTTGAACTTGCGAACTACGCTTCCAACATGTCTCCAGGAACATTTAGAGCCTTCGATATCTTTTTGTGTCCTGTTCCTTGTTTATGAAAGGGCGATATCTTTTCTCTTAATGTTTTGACCATTCTTTTGACTAAGCCATATTTCTAACATGCAGTCAAACGTGACACTCAACAAACCTAGTCAGTTCAGATATTTCATGTGTTCTAGCACGAATGAAGCTCTTGATTAGTTCCATCAGGTGTGCTTGTGTTATGTCCTGTGGACGTATTTGTAATATACTGTATGTGTGATTTGGGAAGAGTTATACTACTTATTGAGCGCATCTCTTTCTCTTTCCCTGCGTCTCAATGTCAAAACTATCTATCCTAAACAGTATGTGAGATTAAAATAAGTGTGTCCCAAAGCATAGTATGTTGAAAAGAGTATGCCAGAAGTCCCCGGATGGACTACCATTTCTGGTCGATTTACGAAGTGTGGATCCGTGCTCACTATAAAGGCTAATATTGCCCACAACCCATTGCGCTTTGGAGGAGGATTCAGTTCAGAACTACAAAAACGAGTTTTCAGAAAACTTCAAAACATGGTGGATGAGCACGACCGACGGTTAAGTAGAGGGGTTTAGATAAAGGGGTTTGACTGACCAATAATCAACATTTAAGCTGATTAAAATATTTATTTAATGTTATCTGTGTTATATTTCATCTGCAACAACGTGAACTTTTATAAAGATCCGTTTGGCCATTAACTAAAATGCATCATTATGGATGAATATAAGGAGAGTTCTCTGCATGAAAGACCCGCGAATGGCAGATTAAATGGAGGATTTTATCTTTGACAAGATGATTGACAGGCCAGTTTACGCGACAGGATGCGTGTAACTAAGCGACAGAGGGCAACCGTTTAAAACGCTATTTAATGTGATAGTATGTCCCAAAGCTTGTCTAATCTTCTGCTACACACTCAAAAGTATTTACTTTTTCTTCACAAAAAGAGCACTTTTAGGGTGTTGTATAAGTAGGTGAATTGAGATGCAACAACAGTCTCTCTCCCTTGCACAGGATATTGGCTTCCATCTGATGCTCATCAGCTGAGTGAATGTAGCAGAGATCTCAAGCACTATAATAGAGTGGAGAAACAATGCTGGAGTGCTGACTGACGGGTAAATTTTTTTTCCCTGAACCAGAATCGTGATCTTAGTGAATTGTCTCTGGTGTTAACTTCTTATGTTACTATTACTATTTTGTTTTCACTCTTAATTTGTGTAAATACTTTGTTTTGAATTCAGAAGCTGTAGGGGGAGGGTGCCATTTTCTTTTAACTTAAATTTTGCTTATCTTTTATAATTATTTCTTACAATTTACAATAATTGTTACATCATCTCCCACCCCTAGACAAACAGGGAGGTTTGAAACACTTGAGACAACACCTGTCTTGCAGATTTGTGCTGTTGTGAGGGATTCTATTCAGGGGGTTGAATAATTTTGAGACTGCAGTAGTCATCATTTGTTGTGTTGAGCAATTTCAGTTACTTTTGTTTGATTTGTTCATTGCAAACAGCTGAAAGTCTGTAAAAAAAATTTTTATTTGCAATGGGGGTTGAATAATTTTGATGACAACTGTCTTTATTATTTGCTCATTAACACACCTATAATTGATTGCTTAATTTTGTCTTAAGTGCCACTCATAGGCCTTCATACAGCTCAGCCAATAGTGAAATAAAGTCTAAACCGTCAAAGTTAAAAGAAACTGCCTACAAAAAAATGGTCATACTGAATATTTCAAAGTATATACTGTACTTACAATTACAATGAACCAATAATCATCTCCAAGCAAGTTTTATCATCTGAAAAGATCAGGGAGAGATTTTGCAAAAACATTCTTAAATAATTTATGTCACTTCATTTTGTTCGTTTTTACAGGCTACCGGCCAAGTATCCATACCTGTTCTTAATTGGGGACTGTGTATTTAAGATGTCTGTCCTTTGTTTGAGCAGGAACCTGAACCCTTGTTAGAACATCCTGAAGTTGTGCTGAGGAGCTGGACATTCACTTTATTTTTCTGTTAATTATTTGTTTATTTACTGTTGATAATGTTTTTATCTTTAAAATTTAAACCCCTAGACTAAATAAAAGTTTTGTTTAATATGATATTTTTAGGCCATGATCCCTTTCTTTCTGTTGCTTCGTTGAGCTGGGATGTAACATAATCAGAATTGTGTTAGCATTGTTGTTTGTAAGCATATTGCATTGTTTTATTTGTGATAACACAATGAAACATGCTAAATTGTGTGGACATCATTTTGGACCAGGATGACATACAAAGAAATATTGAGCACATGCAAAAACGAGAGAACCAACAAAATATTTATAACTGATTGTGCTGTAGTCAATGTATGCTTTTTCCTGTGAGCTTTTTTTCTGAATATAAAAAAAAACCTGTAGCTGTAGTCTGTTTTTTGCCCAAAATATAAGTTCCTTCATAAAAATCCTTAAAATATTTGAAAACTAATATTTTTCTCATATTTTGATGGTTTACTTAAATTTGTAGGGTTATTTAAAACAAATATCCCCTCCAGACATCACTTTTGACCACTACTGTATGTTACTGTGGATAAACACATAATCTGTTAATGAATCTCTCTTCAAAAAAATCATAAAGGAGGAAGAAGGAACAAGGCATTATTCGTGTGTGTGTGTGTGTGTGTACGTCTGTATGTGTGTGTGTCTGTACGTGTGAGCATCCTCAGATGTTTTGCAGATTCCATGAAGAACCTGCTGTGTGGCATCAATGGCATGCCAAGATATGATAGGAACACGGAAAGTATAACTGGAGAAAAGAGAAACTTTTTATCTTGCCTCTAATGGTATGTCCCAGCTCAAGCGTTGAGGCGGCACTAAGGAGTGCTCAATCTCTCCCTTGCAATTCCCATCTGGTGTGTAACCCAAATGAAATGTGTCTGTGGCCAGAGTGAACTATGAGAATGAAAGAGTGAAAGATCTGAAAAACATTTCTCCCAAACAATGATGCTTACACTTTTAAGTAACAAAACGTTCATTATTGAATACAAAAATGTTTGATGTTAATATTTAGTATGTGTGGAGGCGTGCATGGAAGACACATGTCTTCTACCGAAAGCTGCTGTGGGGAGATAAAAAGCAGTCTTTGTCCATACAAAACACCCACACACACTTTTATAGCGTATTCAAACGCTTTAAAGGACATGGCAGTGGGTTGGTGACTAATACAGAAACTTGAACCATGACATTTGATCTATGATGACCGCCAAGTTTTTTTACTGCTGCATGTGAGACTCCCACACTCACCTCCCACAGGTGGGACACTATAGGAGCATCTGCCCATGAATGTTCTGCGTTCAGCCCATTCTTTCCATTCTTATACACCACAACAGAAAATGACTTGTCAAACCACCTGAAAGAAAGGACAGAGATGAAACGATGTCCTTAACATGCAAAGTTTCTCAATAAAAACAAGTTATGCTGCTCTCCCACCTGTCGTAGCATTTTCCGTGAAGGAGTGATTTGGCATAGCGGTCCAAGTTCACAGAGGGGTCTTCCCCCATCATGCCTTCTTCCTGATCATCTAGTGTGACAAAGAATGCTGCTTTCTCAATGCAGTCCAATGATCGCTTGTTAACTCCAGAGCTGAAGAACTGCTTCCTCACCTGAGCCCAGGGCGTTCTGACAGAACAAATAGTTCAAGACACAAAACAACTTCCTGGTCTCATTAAAGCGTTATTATTGATTCATCTGGGATAAAATAGTCACTTCTGACAACTGATATGGCACAAACTTCCTTGTAGCCACCAGAGATCTTAATAAGAGGGAAAATCTTAAGAATGTTAGTTAGCTCATATCTGGCTTTGAATCAGGAAGAACATTCATTTTCTCATTCTTGTCTTCTATTTATATAGTGTAAAGGCCCCAACATATGAATGAAAAAAAAAAAACTTAACAAACAGCCATTTTGCTGACTCTCTGATCATTTGGAAAACATCTGCTGTATATTGTTCTTAAGTAAACTTGGAATATACCGTCAAATTATCAACATGTTGATTCAATATTTTTGTTAATCAATATTTTAGAGCAGAAATATGCATGTCACTCTTCAAAAAAAGGACTAGAGTGCTATTTTTTTAAAGCCTTGGCATTGCTAGCGCACTGTTCTACCAGTTGAGGTCCAGGAACAAAAATAAATAAATAAATATTTTTGAAAAAAATTGTTTACACAAATATTGCAAACATTCTTATTTATCTATCTGTCTGTCTGTTAATTCAATATTTGGTAATTGTTATTTTTAAAGCAACACTAAGTAAGATTTTTTACCTTAAAATAATGTTTCCAAAATCGTTTCAGTGGTTCATCAAGTCGTGACATGGTGAAATGCACTTATGTCACAGCTTTGCGGTCCTTTATCTGATATGTCCACGCTACGTAAGATTGCCAGATCGGGTCGCGTTTCTGTAGTTCTAATGAGACATAAGAAAACTACTAATTTGACTTGCTTTACGGCAAGCGTTACAATTGCTACAATTGCTCATTTGTGATGTCGCAATACATCATACTTTCATAAAATCATGCATCATACTCTACCTTGTCTGTGGCCATTGTTTATCCAGCACCGACTTTGGAATCAACAGAGCATGTGCGTGCGCGTGTGACAGTAGGCTAAATTATTTACGACAGCGGTAATGGACAATTCCGCTTCCAACCTGTAGGGCGACCGCAGAGGAAAAGTTCCTTGGTGTTGCTTTAAAATAGATATTTTATCTGTATTTTTATGGCAACATGAATGCCACCACAGTTGTAGAATGACTCATGGTTTATCTAGGTCAGAATTCAACAAGGAATTAGTAATGTATTAAATTAATCATTACAAGTATAAACAATTCCCATCTTGCTCCTAAACAACAGACATTGTGTCTTTTCAAATAAATAATGAAAGACATGTAATGGATACATATTAAGTTAACACACGGCTTTATTTATCTAGGCTGACATTCAGCCTATAGATGTAATATGCTGTCTATTAAACCCTCCCAGTATGTTAAGTATAGCAGACTGACTCAGCATCAGAGCATGAGGGGGGATCGTATAAAACTGCTTTTATTGCATTGATTTTTGCATTCTAGTAAAGGTCATTTTAGGTCATTTATAATCTAGTGCACAACATCCTCTCGTTTCCTGTCTGAGGATAATGCACAGTTGCATGCTTTCATCATCTAAAAAATTCCAACATGCACAGTCTTTTAAATGTTACATAAAAAAAAAGGGCATCAAATGGACATAAGTGGGTGCTTATTATATGATTTTTGTCACACAGCCAATTCCATACAATTCCTCTGCAAGCACTTGCAACCCACTTTACTTCCAATAATATTCAACGATAAAAAGAAAAATAGGACAGGACTTTTTATCCCTTTTATCTATCAGGAATTAATTGGATGATCAAAAGTGGATGTGCCATATGAGAATGGAGACAGACCCAAATACAAGTTTGCTTTTAATGCCTATAGCTGTTGGTTCGATTAAGCAGAAGCCTATGCTGCATCTGTGATGTCAGCGGAAAAGAAAAAATACTTTCAGAAGTGGAAGTAGTTATTGCATTTTTAAGATTACAAAGCCCTTAAAGGATGGCAATTATGTCTCAGGGGTACATGATGTAATTGTTGCATTTGGTGAATTAATTGGCATCCAAAATATTACGGTGTTTCTCTAGGAAAACATTCAGCCTGGAATTATCTACTGTTTATAGACAAAGTGCAAGTTTGTGTGGTCATTTAATTGGATTTGATTTATGAGGCTCCCTCCCCAGAGATAAATAATTCACAAACCTGAAAGGGATTTAACGATCCCAGCCCACCCGCCCCGTCACCAGACAACCCATAACGCTAGACATTCTCTCAATGCATTTATACTGTTCGCACAGGTTACCCTAAAAAAGAAATGAACGAGGAAGGTTGTGCACTTTACATAATATATTTATATTTGGTTTACTTATAATAATTGTTTTTTGACTTGAAATGTTTTTTATCTATTAAGGTCCACATAATTATGTCTCAACTTAACAGTACAAAATCCCAGCAGGTTGTCTAAACACAATCCATTTATGTTAAGTAAAAAATTCTTACATCCAGAGGGTGGCAGTATAGTGCGTCGCCAACTGCCATTTTGCCCTAACTTAATTTGATTGTGTTCAATCAACTTAAATATATGTAAAATTTAAGTTTAAAGTCTGTTTGTGTTGGATTACATGAATGATTAGTGTTGCATTATCTGAAACTGGGCAGTGCTTGTTAGTTCCCAGCATGCTTTGCATATGGTTGAATTAAGAGAGAATAAATGTTAAAATTAAGTGTTTTTTTTTTTTTTTTTGAGAAAATGAGAAAAGGGGAAGACTTGATAGTGTGTAATTGTGTTTTATTAGAATTATTAGAACCATTTAAATTACAGTGGGTTACCATTGTGGAGAAGACTGGAGCATTTTGTTTGGCTGTGGACTGATTTAACCCTTAATCGGTGTTCAAAAAGAATAACGTTTTTGGTGTTTGGGGGACTAAGAGACCCCAAACTTTTAAAGAGTGATTGCATAAGGAAATATAATTTTTTTATATGGAAAACTATATATATTTTTTTATTTACTTCTCAACTAAACATTTATGCTGTGTTTTTGTAGAAATTTGGAAGATGTTTACCTATTTACTGCACAATTATTTAGAAAAAAAAATCACTTAAATGACGATCTTAATTAAATCTAAATTGTTTTTGGACATTGCTCTATGTGTTAGGGATAGAATACTGCCATCTGCAGGTTTGTGGAAAAACTTTAGAAATTATAATTAAAGCAAGAACATGCAATGACCACATATATCCAATAGAGGTCCATATAGGACTTTTTCACTTCATTTTTCTTGATGCTTCAACTTCTCCTCACAACTTTATGATATATATTTTGTGAATATATATTTAAACATTCTGAAATACATAAAAAATCTATTTTTGTCAAAGTTAGAATTTGTTGTCGTTGTCTGATACATTTTGAATTATCTGCTTTTGCAAATTATTATACATACATTTGCAGAAAACATTACAAGTCACATTTTCCCTCTCTTTCTCTCTCTCTGTGTGTGTGTGTGTGTGTGTGTGTGTGTGTGTGTGTGTGTGTGTATGTGTGCTTGTTCCATGTTGCATTTGTGAAATTTTTTCAGATTTATGCCAGTTTAGTTGATTTTTGGCCAATTTCTATGAAAATGCTCTCTGTTGCAGTCACATACATGTGTGTGTTTGTGTTTGTGTGTGTATGAGATAGGTGTCCCGACGGATAACCACCTTATCATGGTGGGGCACTTTGCGTGTCTCCGTGACCCCAAGAGCTATGTCGGGGGGAGTCTTGTACTCCTGGTAGGGCCACCGATGCCGAACAGGTCAAAGGGTAGAGGCCAGACAAAGAGTGATCCCAAACGCCTCAACGATGGAGCCGCCGGAAAATGGTGGGTGTGAGAGAACCACCAAAATGGCGGAAAAGTCTGAAGAGGGCAGCCCCACTGCCACGTGGGTAAACCCGGAGGGGTACAGTGGCTAGGGGGGTAAACCCTGATGACAAATCTGCCTTTTGGGGACAGGCATAGGCGGAACCCAGCAGACCGGGCTACCGGCAGCCCCCTGCAACTCCTTTCAGACGAAGGTCGTCATGGGTTCTCTCATGCCACCAGAGATCCTTCTGGAAGGAGCCAAGATGGTGGGAGTGTGGAATGCACACCTGCACCTCCACCTTAATCCTTACCTATGTGCAAGCTTCTTGCTTCCCTTGTTCCCCCCATCATCCCCCCCCCTCCTAAAATCCTGTGGCGATGTGGAATGGTGGTAGGCACAGGCCAAGGATGTGGCTAGGAGTGCCTAGCCAAACCATGCACACAGGCGGCAATGGAGTGATGGTCGTTGCAACTGTGGGACGGAGCAGCACATTGCCTCGGCAGCTTCTACTGCGACTGAGCAGTTCCACGCTGCTCACCACTGAGATGGGGAAGGACCTGGAAAAGGTGGTTAAAAAAAATGTCTGCGCCATACACTCTGGGTGGTATACCGCAACCGCCGGAACATCCCACCATGCGGTCGAAAAACGAAAGAAAGAAATAGACACCTGAGTATTGCTTCATGGAATGTCCGCACCTTATTGGACTTGGCTGAGACATCTGACAAGCCTCATCGTAGAACAGCGCTTGTGGCCTTAGAGTTAGCAAGGTATAACATCGACGTTGCAGCCCTCAGTGAGACCAGACTTCATGGAGAGGACTCCTTGACGGAGGTTGGTGCAGGGTACACTTTCTTCTGGAAGGGGGTCCCTGAAGGCGTTCGCCAGGCCCATGGAGTTGATTTTGCAGTGAAGTCCAAACTGCTACAGCTTATCCCTGAATCTCCTGTCGGCATTAATGAGAGGCTGATGACCTGGCGCATCCCTCTTGCAAAAGGATGCTTTGCTATCCTCATTAGTGCCTATGCACCAACGCTTGCTGCCGGAGGAATCAGCCGACTGGCCAACAATGCGCCAAGCCATCCACAGTGCAGCGTCAGAGGCATTGGGCCAATTGAGGAAACATCACCAGGACTGGTTTGACAGCAATTCTGCTGAGATACAGACACTCCTCAAAATAAAACATGATGCCCATAAAGCTCTCCTGTCCTGCCCTGGATCTCCTACCTTGAAAGCCACCTTTAATGCAGCGAGATCTGCAACCCAGCGTGCCCTCTGGACCATGGAGGACACTTGGTGGGTGAAGAAGGCAGAAGAGATACAGCGGATGGCAGACTGTAACAACTCACAGAGCTTCTATGATGCCATTAAAACTCTCTACAGCCCCAGGAAGAGAGCGATCGCCTCAGTACGTTCAGCTGATGGCTCGACTCTCCTCAAGGACCACCATGAGATCCTCACCCGCTGGGCAAACCATTTTGAGACCCTCCTCAACAACCTATCACCAATCACACACCTCAATAATCCCCCCCAGTTTCTGGAGACACGCCAAGCCATTGCGAGTCTTAAAAACAATAAAAGTGCTGGACCTGATGGCATTCCAGCAGAGGTCTTCAAACATGGAGGGTACCTTCTTACACGCCGTCTGCACCTCCTCATCTGTCACATCTGGGAATGTGAGACCCTCCCACAAGATTGGAAGGATGCCGATATTATGGTCATCTATAAACAAAAAGGGGACAGAACCGTGTGTGGCAACAGCCGTGGAATCTCCCTCCTCTCCATCGCAGGGAAAGTTCTGGCAAAAATCATGCTCAATAGGCTAGCTAAATACATCTCAGAAGCTGCACTTCCGGAAACGCAATGTGGCTTCAGGAAGACTAGATCCACCACCGACATGATTTTTGTCTTAAGGCAGTTGCTTTTTTGTGTTTGGAGCTCCGTCGAATTGATTCATTAATCCTTGATTTTCTTCTTTACCACTCATTTATAAACCAGTACTTTCTATTTTTATATCGTGTGAACTTATCCTCGATACTATTCCCCATAAAAAACAATCGGATTACTTTGAAATCGCTACTTGGATCCAACTTTGCGAATCCCGGCTACTAGCCTTTTAGCCCGCTAGCATTTCACGCGTGGCCTTGCGCCTATCGACCGTCTGATTTTACACCCGTTTCACTGAAAGGATACAGGTTATATCCAGCATTCCAGTCCTAAATTAGTAGTGATATTGGTAGTATCACTACTAATTTACTGTTCATCTGTTATAATGGCGAACATATCGGATGTGTGTCTAACGTTACCTCTGAGTGCAGGTGAGGACACATTCGAGCTGATTTCGGTACGATTGGAGCTGGAATCGGTGGAGAAACAGATCCGTGGTCTGCTGGAGAAGCAAGCCGAGCTGCGGGATCGGCGATCAGCGCTTGAATCGTCACGCGTCGATGCTCACAAGTCAGTGGTTAGTAACTTTTTGACTCCGACTTCGTCTACTCCGTGCGTTTCTCTGCCCAGGAGGACGCGATCATCTCTGGCTTCATTCACTCCGGCACCGACACAAAGCCATGGACCCTGGGTGATCCCACAGCGGAAGACATGAGCCCGGACCAGAGCAAGAACCTCTCCGCCACTCCCGGTCTTCGAGATCTCCACCCGGAACCGCTTCTCCCCTCTTCGCGAGTCGGAACGTGACGACGCCGTGATCATCAGCACTTCCATGGTCCGTCATGTCCGTGCTACCTCAGGTAAGGGTAAGGTGCGCACTCACTGCTTTCCTGGTGCTCGTGTTCTTGATGTCGCTGCGCAGGTTCCCGAGATCCTGAACGGTGACGAGCGCGTCGGAGCTGTGGTGCTGCACGCGGGAACGAACGACATCCGGCTGCGGCAGACGGAGGTTCTGAAGAAGGACTACAGGAGCCAGATCGAGACGGTACGCAGCACAGCGCCTGAGGCAACGATCATCGTGTCTGGACCGCTTCCCACGTACCGACTAGGACAAGAAAGGTTCAGTAGACTATTTGCTCTAAATGAATGGTTAATGTCATGGTGTAATGAACAGAAACTGCTCTTTGTAAATAAGACTTTACACACCATCTGACTAGTAAGTCAAAGTCCAAATCACTATCTCTGCTGTCCCAACTTAATTGATACAAGTAGTGTAGAACATTATATAGAAACTGTGTCTATTCCACGTCTAGTGAGGCCAAACAATAAATCTAGTGTAGGATCTAGGAAAAATATTATTGTAATTAAACCAGAAAATCTAAATATCAGTGAACAAAAACAATTTCTAAAACTAGGTCTTCTAAACATTAGATCGCTCACACCTAAGGCGGTTATTGTAAATGAAATGGTCACAGATAATAATTTCGATGTTCTGTGCCTTACTGAAACCTGGCTTAAACCAAATGATTATTTCGGTCTAAATGAGTCTACTCCGCCAGGATACTGTTATAAGCATGAGCCCCGTCCGATCGGTCGTGGCGGCAGTGTTGCAACAATCTATAGAGATATCCTTAATGTTACTCAGAAAACAGGTCACAGGTTTAATTCATTTATAGTACTTGTGCTAAATGTTACGCTCTTAGATGTAAGAAAGAAATCCCGATTATCTCTAGCCTTGGCGACCGTATATAGACCTCCAGGGCCCTATGCTGATTTCCTAAAAGAGTTTGCAGACTTTCTCTCAGATCCATTGGTCAATGCCGATAAAGCAATAATTGTTGGAGATTTTAACATACACGTAGATAACACAAATGATGGGTTAGGGACTGCGTTTACAGATTTATTAAACTCCTTTGCGGTCAAGCAAAACGTCAGTGGTCCCACTCATCGTCTAAATCATACACTAGATTTAATTATATCATATGGAACCAATCCAACCGATATAGATATTATACCGCAAAGTGACGATCTCACTGATCATTGTATGGTAACGTGCATATTACGTACTGCTGAAATTTGCCATGTTGCGCCACGTTATCGACCAGGCAGAACAATCGTTCCAACCACTATAGATAGATTCTCAAATAGCTTACCTGATCTATCTCAGCTGCTCAGTGAACCCCAACAAACAGATGAACTAGAGGAAATGACTAGCAGTTTGAGCACCATTTTCTCTAGTACATTAGATATTGTTGCACCAATTAGATTAAAAAAGGTTAGAGAGAAAACTAAAGCACCATGGTACAATAGTACTACACATGTTATCAAGAGAGAAACTCGTAACTTAGAGCGTAAATGGAAACAAACTAATTTAGAGGTCTTTAGAATCGCGTGGAAAGACAGTATGTCACGTTCCAAAAAGGCTCTAAAAGCAGCCAGGGCTGAGCATCTCCGCAAACTGATAGAAAATAACCAAAATAATCCAAGGTTTTTATTTAACACTGTGGCTAGACTAACAAATAAACAGACATCACCAGAGCAAAATATTCCGTTACAGTACAGTTGTAATGATTTTATGAATTACTTCAATGAGAAAATACAAAGCATCCGAAATACAATTGTAAATGTACAATCCTCTATGGTGTCTTACGATTCAGCCTCAATTATCGCCCCTCAAGAACAACTACACCGCTTTACAACTATAGGACAGGAAGAGCTAAATAAACTTTATTTGCATCTAAACCAACAACATGTTTATTAGATCCAATACCCACTAAACTACTGAAAGAAGTGTTACCTGTAGTGGAAGAGCCTCTTCTCAATATTATTAACTCGTCTTTATCTTTAGGTCATGTTCCAAAAATATTCAAGCTGGCAGTAATAAAACCTATTATTAAGAAACCGCAATTAGATCAAAATAACTTAGCAAATTACAGACCCATTTCAAATCTTCCATTTATGTCTAAAATACTAGAAAAAATTGTGTCCGCTCAATTGTGCTCTTTCCTGCAAGAAAATGAGATATATGAAAAATTTCAGTCAGGATTTAGACCGCATCATAGCACAGAAACCGCGCTAGTTAAAATTACAAATGATTTACTTTTAGCTTCTGACCAAGGCTGTATCTCAATACTAGTTTTACTCGATCTTAGCGCTGCGTTCGACACTATAGATCATAAAATACTCTTGGATCGACTACAAAACTACACTGGTGTTCAGGGACAGGCATTAAGCTGGTTTAGATCGTACTTATCGGACCGTTACCATTTTGTCTGTCTAAATGGGGAAAAATCGAAGATAACGTCAGTAGACTATGGAGTGCCGCAGGGATCGGTGTTAGGCCCTCTGCTATTCTCAATATATATGCTGCCACTTGGTAATATTATAAGTAAACATGGAATTAATTTCCACTGCTATGCTGATGACACTCAATTATATATTTCATCACGACCAGATGAAAACACTAACTTATCTAAATTGACAGAGTGTCTTAAAGATATAAAATGCTGGATGACGTGTAATTTCCTGCTGTTAAATCCAGATAAAACGGAGGTATTACTTATTGGTCCAAAAAACTACCCACAAAACCTTGTACAATACAACTTTAATTTAGAAGGATGTCCTGTTACCTTATCCACTACAGTGAAAGACCTGGGTGTTATACTAGACCGCAACTTGTCTTTCGAAAATCAGATTTCATATGTTACAAGAACTGCTTCTTTCCACCTTAGAAACATTGCTAAATTACGTAACATACTTTCTGTTACTGATGCAGAAAAGTTAGTTCATGCATTCATGACCTCGAGACTAGATTACTGTAATGCTTTATTAGCTGGTTGTCCTGCATCCTCAATAAACAAGCTACAGTAAGTCCAAAATGCAGCTGCTAGAGTTCTTACTAGGTCAAGAAAATATGATCATATAACAACGATTTTATCATCTCTGCACTGGTTACCTATTAGGTTCCGTATCGATTACAAAGTACTATTACTGACCTATAAAGCCCTAAATGGTTTAGCTCCTGTGTATTTAATGGACCTTCTATCGCCCTACAATCCATTGCGTTCTTTAAGATCCCTAAATTCGAGGCTTTTGGTCATTCCTAGGATATCTAAGTCCACTAAAGGAGGGAGGGCGTTCTCACATTTAGCTCCTAAACTCTGGAATAGCCTTCCTGATACTGTTCGTCGCTCAGACTCGCTCTCCCAGTTCAAAACTACATTAAAGACGCATCTCTTCAGCCAAGCATTCACATAATGCTTGCCTCTTATACTACTGTTGAATCAGATCGAATGCATTAATATTATGAAAAGCAGCTACGCTAATTATTTCCCATCTGCTTTTCTGCTGTTATCTCGGGACGCTAGTCCCGAGGTAAATAGCGTTCTTCAGCTACAGTCTGTATCCAGCCTTTCACGGAGACCTCAGATGCCCCAACACCTGCGATGAGACGACTAAACGCCTGCGATGAGACGACTCGACGCCTGTGAAGAGACGACTCGACGCCGGCGATATGTTATGCCCTAAATTAATACATGATGATTAACTAACTGTATTTTCTACGTACATTTCTGAAATGCACCTTCTGTAAAGCTGCTTTGAAACAATATGTATTGTGAAAAGCGCTATACAAATAAATTTGAATTGCTAGAAAAAAGCAGAGAGCAGCGCACAGACCTCAACATAGCCTTCACTGACCTCAGTAATGCATTTGATACTATCAACCGTGAGATGCTCTGGAAACAACTTTCCAAACTTGGGGTACCACCCAAGTTCCTTACCATTTTACAGCAGCTGCACAATGGGATGCAAGCCAGAGTCACCACAGGAGAACTTCAGTCAGAGTTCTTTAATGTAAATGTTGGGGTGAAGCAGGGCTGTGTCTTGGCTCCAGTCCTTTTTAACCTCCTTCTCCCTGCCGTCACTCAACTTTTCCATTACGCTTTAGGACACAAGGATGGTGTCCTTCTTGAATACCGCCTTGATGGAAGCTTCTTTAACATTCGGAGGTTGCAGGCCTACACAAAGACCAAATCCTGTTGCATAGCTGAACTACAATATGCTGATGACTGCGCGATTCTAGCACATAGTCCAGAGTCCATGCAGCACGCCCTCAACACGGTAACTAGTCTCTACCAAACCTTTGGTCTTCAGGTTAACATTAAAAAAACTTAAGTTATTTCCCAAATCTTCTCTCAAACCTCGCCAAACGAGCAGCTGGTGGACAAAAGAAGCGCTATAAGGACTACATCAAGGGACTTTTAAAGCATTCCAACATCAATCCCATGCAGCTTGAAGCTCTGGCACAGGACAGATCAGCTTGGCAGGTCACCTGTGCCCGAGTAGTTTCACAAATCCACGACAAAGACCAACAGCGGAAAGCCGAGAGACGCAGACAAAGACACCAGAGGGCGGCTGGGGCTCCTCTGTCCTTTGGTTTCCCCTGCTCCATCTGTGGACGAGTGTGCGGCTCAAGAATCGGCCTCAACGCCCACGAGAAGTGGCACCAACGGCAATGTCGTTGATCCCCTCCCTAACCCCGAAGCAAGCGTCATCATCGGAAATGATGGGCAGCTATGAATGATGAGATAGAAAGTTTGTTCCTCTTTGTATTTATGCTCTAGGACCAGACCTTGATTTAAATGTTATTTTCTTTTAGATTTATGCTAGTTTTGTTTATTTTATTTGCCAATTTCTGTAAAAATGCTCTCTGTTGCAGTCACATATGTGTGTGTGTGTGTGTGTGTGTGTGTGTGTGTGTGTGTGTGTGTGTGTGTGTGTGTGTGAGAGAGAGATGGAAAGTTAGTTCCACTTTTTATTTATGCTCTAGGACCAGTCCTTGGTTTATATGTAAAAATTTTCAGATTTATAATGGATTTACTTTTATTTTTTTGACAAACAAAATGAAAAAAGTAATTTTTTTCATTTTCCCATTCATTTTCAATGTGGGACCCCAAACACCTTAAACTGTATTTTTTTTTTTTTTTTTTTTTTACACACCTTTAGAACAACCAAATCAAGCCCAGATTTTTGTGCATGTTTAGATAGATTATTTAGGAAAAGTCACATAGTTTCATGCCCCTGAGATGAAGGTAACCCTTTTAGGGAAAGACCCCAGTGGGGTCCCCTGTTACCCCAAACACAGATTAAGGGTTAAATGACCACACAAACTTGCACTTTGTCTATAAACAGTAGATAATTCCAGGCTGAATGTTTTCCTAGAGAAACGCCGTAATATTTTAGACGCCAATTAATTCACCAAATGCTACAATGACCTGGAAATGCGCAAAAACTGTTTCCATTGCAGTTTTGCGAAATATTTATTTTTTGAATTGCCTGAAAAACCACCTCATGTGAGCGTAAAAACTTTTTTGCGATAAATGGAAGTTTTTGCGAAATTGACGTGTTTCCATTGGGCGTATTTTCAATTCCCAATTTCAATTTGCGCAACTTGAAGGGTAATGGAAACACGGCTACAGACACTGACTGTCTAAATATCTGACCTGTTTCCTGCAGTCAGTGCTCCTAGTTTTTCCTCTCCTGGAGAAGGAGGTGAAGGGTCATCCAGAATCCTTTGAATCTGATACTGGATCTCTCTGGGTGACAGCAGGCGTCCTCCTCGGTAGACCCATAACCTAAAGAAGCGGCCCCTGTGGTACACGGCTACAAACTCGCTGTCCTGCCAGTGCTGCAGCACATCTGAGAGATCAAGAAACTGTCAAGGACACAAGATCACTTTCTTCGTGTGTGTGTGTGTGTGTGTGTGTACCTGTCTCCTCTCCAGGTGTGCGTGTGGTGTTGAACATGCGTTCACACTGAGCTGCACACAGTGGTATGACTGTACCAGGAATACGACTCTAGATAAACCAGAACAAATAATCTCAATGACTTCCTGCAAAACTGTCCAAAATTTCTCTATATTCTGAATTGAACAATACAGGAGTATGACAGTGTTTTAATTTAACCAATTTATAATTCCTATTTTATATACATATGGGTCGTTGACGCATAACGTAAGTGTCTGATTAGCTATAGGTGTCACATACAAGAACAATTTTCAATAAAATCTTGACAAAAAGGCAATTAAAAAAATAATTTTATATTAAAATTGATATCAATGTAACTCCACTCAATGTACAAAGAGTATTTTTTTTTCTCATCACTTTCAATCAACTTATTGTTACTAGTTGTGACTTGTTGGTTTCAAATGGTCTGGTGACAAATCATTTTTTTATTTGTGCAAGCAATGCAGATATTCAGGGTAGTCTATCAATTCATACTAGGTTATAAAACCTGTATGTATTATAATCTTGTTTTGTTTTTTAATTGAGAAATAATGTTTAAAATGTTTTAAGTTTAGCACATCACCTTGAAAAAGAATTTACCAACATATGCATATTTAAAGCAAACTCTAGTCTTCATTGTTCTTGTACGCCTGGCCAGTGACGAATCAAAAGGAATCAAGGAAATCCAGGAAAATAACAGGTAGAGACATGATTACTAAAGCGGTTTCTCGTTCAGAAAGTGAGAGTGGTGTTTGGTTCAAATTCTGCTGAAAACATTGAGGTGTGTAACATACAGGATTGAGCTCCTCTCGATTGACCTTGCGGCGATAAAGGAACAGTGCAGTGATAGTATTCCCAGCTCGAGCTGCCTGACTGGCAGTTGGAGTCACAAACAGGAAATCCTGTGCATAAATTATACAGACAGTTAGAAAAGAGAAGCATCCACCCAAAATCTGAAGTTTTCCTTTTTTTTTATAGGATTAGATTACTGAAACACAGCTGAAATCCAAGGAAACATCTTGTACCAAGGCATCTATTGTTACAATTAATGATTAATTCTAGACAATAGATTTTATTTCCTTTGCAAGCATGAATGCCTGAATGTCATTTCATTATATAAAATATAAGAGATAATACATTTTAAGCACAAGAGATTCCATATTTTTAAGCAAAACGATTAGATGACATTTACATTGTTTTTTGATATTTCAGACCAAAAATTATCGAGTGTTCAAAATAAAGATAAACAGTCATGGGAAAAAGAAAGGACACCCAATTGAATTCTATGGTTTTTATGGTTTCTGGTCCATGGCAGGTCTTAAAATTAGGTAAATACAACCTCAGATGAACAACAACAGATGACATATTAAACTGTGTCATTATTTATTTAACAAAAACTAGGCCAAAATGGAGAAGCCATGCGTGACAAACTAAGTACACCCAAAGTACACTCTTCCAGGAATGAAGAGAGTGAGTAGCAGTCAGGCGCTGCTAATCAAATGTCTTTGATTAACTGATCATCAGCAAGTGTGATCACCTCTATAAAAGAGTTTGCTGCTCCGGAGCATTCAAGTGTGTGTTAACACAATGCCGAGGAGGAAAGACATCAGCAATGATCTTAGAGAACCAATTGTTGATGCCCATCAATCTGAGAAGGGTAACAAGGCCTTTTCCAAACAATTTGATGTCCATTATTCCACAGTGAGGAAGATTATTCACAAGTGGAAAACATTCAAGACAGATCCTCCCAGGAGTGGACGTCCCAGCAAAGGTTAGACCGTGCAATCGCTCAGAGAAATCGAAAAAAAGCAAATCAGCACAAACACTATGACAAATGTCAAGTGCGCTGATGGAGGGTTCATGATTTGGGCTCGTTTTGTAGCCACATGACCTGGGCACATTGCAGTTATTGAGCAGACCATGAACTCCTCTGTGAACCAAAGAATTATAATTGATAGGCCATCTGTCCGACAACAATGATCCCAAGCACACCAGCAAATCTACAACAGAATGGCTGAAAAAGAAAAGAATCAAAGTGTTGCAATGGCCCAGAAAAAGTCCAGACCTCAACCAGACTGACATTTTGCGGCAGGACATTAAGAGAGCTGTGCATAAACAAATGCCCACAAACCTCAATGTACTGAAGCAACGTTGTAAAGAATTGTGGGCCAAAATGTATCCTCCACGATGCGAGAGACTGATACTGTCATACAGAAAATTATTACTTCAAGTTTTTACTGCTTAAGGTGTTTCTACAAGCAATTAAATCATAGGGTGTACATGGCTTTTCCATTTTGGCTTTAGTTTTGTTAAATAAATAATGACACGGTGTAGGCTAATATGTCATTTGTTGTTCATCAGAGGTTGTATTTATCTAATTTTAAGACCAGAAAACGACCAGATGATTTTTATTATGATCTGATATGTAAACCATACAATTCTAAAGGGTGTACTTTCTTTTTCACATGGACTTTTTCTGTGTGTATTATATATATATATATATATATATATATATATATATATATATATATATATATATATATATATATACACACACACACACATACATATATATATATATATATATATATACATACGTTTTGTAACGCTTAAACAAACCAAGTCACAAAAGCAATCAAACCTATCCCGTGACTTTACATCCTTTTTTTCCTTTTAACACGGTACAGGGCTTACATATTGTCCATTTTTACAAATTTTGGCCTTCTTAAACATAATTGTTTTTACAAAAATCAACTGAAAGATACACACTGTAACTCTAAGCTCAATTGTGTATTTTTTTTCAGATCAATTTCAGATTTTGTCATGTACCATAACTTCATCATCTGAAGAGAGAAATTGCCACTCAGAATACACACATAATAAAGGATGTAAAGAGGATTGTCAAGATATTTCACTGGAACTTGGTCTTTATTACATCTATATTATGTTTGATGTCTATTGTTATTTATTAATGTATTTAGCTAACAACTGTTGTTAGAGCACTGTCATTTTTTGCTACAATTTGCCATGTCAATAAAAAAATTAAAGTACCTAATTGACACCATATGCTGTTTGTTTGTTTGTTTGTTTATGTAAAACCCAAATAGAGGCAACAAGATATTATACGACAGGCAGATAGAGGACTAAAAAATTATATTAATAAATAATATATAAGAATAATATTAATATTTATAACATAAATATACTAATTTACTGATATTAATGAAAATAAACTATTATTAAAAAGGTTATTTATAACACCATTAATGCCCTTATATAACACTTTCAAAGCATGGTTCTTTATGGACCCTTATAAAAAGCGTTCTATATTTAGCACCAAAAATGGTTCTGCTATTCTTACAAGCCAAAGAACCCTAATTTGGTACGGTTTAGAAACATTTTTCTTAAGAGTGTACCTGTTGATAAAAAGATGCATACCCTAAATGACAAATAATCTGGTGGTATTTTACATACATTACATACTTCTAGTGATTATATATATATATATACAGAGGCGGACAGAGTACACAGCTTCGTTACTTGAGTAAAAGTACAGATACCCCTTGCTAAATTTTACTCAAGTACAAGTAAAAGTACTACAGTCAGATGTCTACTTAAGTAAAAGTACTGAAGTACTTGTTTTTAAAAGTACTTGAGTATCAAGAGTACAAGAGTAAATTTTCTAAATATTGCATTACTACTGCCACAGTGTCAAGTCATCTTCAGCGCTTTTAACAATGTAGATTGTTTCAAAGCGGCTTTTCAGAGATAAACATATAATTTAAGGTAACAGAGATTGTTTTGGTTTTATAGCGGTTCTTGAATAATGTTATTTTCCAGCTCAAGTTAGTTTTGATTGATTCACTTCCGTCGAAATGATCATTTGTTATTAAATTAGGGGCCACTAAGACGACACCGTTCTCTCTAAACAGACTTTAAACTGAACCTGTGATAAACGCTGATGGCGTTCACATGCGCATTAAGAATTGATTCTATAGTTATGTGTGTTCGAATATATGTGTGCAGGTTTGTAATTCCCTACAAACCATGCCTAAACAAACTACTTGTCTTTGCCTATAAATTTGATACAGAATTTTATTTTATCACTTCGGGGTAGGTACGCGAACCGTGCTTACATTTATATACAGAAACGTCCTACATGGAGTTATGAAAAATGTTAATGTTAATACCTTTGATAATCTAAAAGGAATTGAAAGTTAATTCAAGTCATTTTCATCTTTTTACCATGTTGCTTTATTTAACATTTCTCACTTGCCCACAAGGCAATGCACAATGGCAACGCTCTGACAAACCTCTGCTAGAGTTTTAATGGATTTTTTGCACCCACATTTGAACCCACATAAATCTGACCATGGAGTTTACTTTGGCGTCAGTTCAGAGCTGAAGGTGAAGGTGATTTGCTGATAGGCTGTCCCAATCAGTGGCGCCTGCACAATCCAATCACGTTTATTTTATTTATTTATATTTATTTATTTATTTGAGCAGTAACCTTTCTGCTCAAAAGGAGAGAGCTGAAGCAAAAGAGCTTATTAGCGCTCCCCCCCGAATTTTATACAAGACAATTTCTCATTTCACAATCGTTCAAGGAAGCAAAGTGCAAAACAACAAAAAAAAAGACAAGTATCTGGTCATGATTGAACAACAAAGCGACAACCAGAATCTGGTCGTGGTAGAAGTACCCCTAATGACAAAACCTTTCTTCTTCTCTATACTTTTCAAAGATCGTTTGTTTACATTTGTATTTAAAAAGATTGATGTTTGAACTTCGTTTTATCACTATCTCCAAATTATTCCATAATTGTACCCCATTGACTGTGAGGCTAAAACTTTTCAAAGTTGTACAATGTTTCTGCGTCCTAAAGTTTAATTCATCACGTAACTTATAAAAACCATTACGTTCTTGGAACCTTTTTTGTATATTGCTTGGTAACAATTTGTGCCTTGCTTTGTATAACATCTGTACTGATTGGAACTCAACAATGTCATAAAACTTCATGATCTTTGATTTTAAAAATAGTGAGTTTGTGTGGTCCAAAAACCCAACTTTATGGATTAATCGAATAACTCTTTTTTGCAACATTACTATTGGTCTTAATGTGCTTTTATAAGTGCTACCCCATATCATAGAACAATAATATAAATAAGGCAAGATCAAGGAACAATATAAAGTATGCAGTGCTTTAATATTTAAAATATGCCTTACTTTTGTGATTACAGAAATGCTTCTTGATATTTTAGTGATAATATATTTAATGTGAGAGTTCCAAGTAATTCTATCATCTATAATAACTCCCAAGAAATTTGGTTTCATGCACCCGCTCTATAAAAACACCCTCTATCTGGATTGCCTCCTGAGCATTGGTGTTACTGTTGCCAAATATCATCATTTTACTTTTACTCAAATTTATTTGTTTAAACCACGTATTAACACGTTTGAGTTCCAAGGTTACAATTTGACACAGTTGTTGTAAATCATCACCCGATGCAAAAATATTTGTATCGTCTGCAAACAAGATAAATCTCAGTATTTTTGATGTTTTACAAATATCGTTTATATACATATTAAATAATTTTGGACCCAGAATGGAACCTTGAGGTAAGCCACACACAATTTCTTGACAACTCGACTGATGCTCACCTATTGTCACACATTGTTTTCTATTTTTTAAATAACTGGTAACCCACTGTAATGCTACCCCTCTAATCCCATACTTTTCAAGTTTATTAATCAATATGTCATAATTTATTGTGTCAAATGCTTTACTTAGGTCAATAAATAACCCTATTGCATATTTCTTGTTATCAACCGCATTCGTTATGTCATCAATTACTTCAAAGAGTGGATGTGAAGTTGAACAATTTTTCCTAAAACCAAACTGATTGTCTGAGAGTAAATTATTTCTTTCAATAAAGCTATCAAGTCTAGAATTAAAAACCTTCTCTAAAATTTTTGAAAATTGTGATAAAAGGGAAACAGGCCTGTAGTTAGTAAAGAAATGCTTATCTCCTTCCTTAAACAGAGGAATCACTTTTGCTACTTTCATACTCTCAGGAAATTGGCCAGTTTGCAACGACAAGTTACAAATATATGTTAACGGCTTACAGATACTTTCAATAACACATTTTAAGGTCTTCATATCCATATCATAGTGGTCTGTCGAGGTTTTATTTTTACACCTTCGAACAATGTCCAATATCTCATTTTCCTCAACAGGATTAAGAAACAATGTCTTGGGATTTATGTCTATTAGCTCATAATTATAAGACTCAACATTTGCAATTTTTGCTGCAAGATTAGGGCCAACATCTACAAAGAATTTATTAAATTTGTTGACTATTGTGTTCTTATTATTTATAATGTTATCCTCTTCTCTAAAATATTGTGGACAATTGTTCATTCTAGATTTATTTGTGATTAAACTATTTAAAATGTTCCATAAACCTTTAATATTATTCTTATTACTATCTAACAATTTATTGTAATAATCCTGTTTACATTTTCTAATGATACCTGTCAATTTGTTTTTATATTTCTTATATTTAACCTCCGCTTCTTTTGTTCTTTACTTTAAAAAAAACTTTTTTTCTTGCATGCATTCAGCAATCCTTTTGACATCCATGGGTTTTCTATGCCCTTTCTGCTTTTACAATATTTTTTTGTTGGACAATTTTTATCATATACTTATTGAAATACTCGCACAAACTCATCATATGCCTTATTAGTGTCATTCTCTCTGTATATAATACTCCAATCTTGCGTTAGTAGTTCCTTTCTAAATGCTTCAATAGTTTTCTCTGTTTTTACCCTTCTAGACAAATACATAGTTTCCTCTTCATTTTTTTTATAAACATTTTTATGTAATACAAAAACTGGAAGATGATCACTGATATCATTTATCATTAGTCCGCTGACTGTATTACTTTCTAGATCATTGGAAAAACTATTGTCTATTAAAGTAGCACTATGGTTTGTAATTCTACTCGGTTTAGTTATTGGAGGAAACAAACCTATACTAAATAGAGTATTAATAAATTCATCAGTCTTTTATGTTTATTTGGGTTTAGCAGATCGATGTTAAGATCACCTCAAACAAACATAAGTTTCTGATTTAAGTTTGAAAAGTGTTCCTCTAACCAATTATTAAACACATCTATATTAGACCCCGGTGTTCTGTAAATACAACTTACAATAATATTTTTCTTTTTTGTCCTTACAATTTCAATAGTTAAACATTCAAGTATATCATCCACCACCATAGTCATATTTTCAATCATTTTAAAACCATAATTTAAATCTACAAACATAGCTACACCCCCACCATGCTTATTTCTTCTGTTCTGACTTATAAACTCATAACCTTCAATACTAAAATCCATTTCTTTATCATTACGTATCCATGTTTCCGTTATCAAAATTACACTGAATTTTGAAAACTGTTTTAAGTAACTCTTTATATGGTCAAAGTTTGCATAAAGGCTTCTACTATTAAAGTGAATTACAGAGAAGGTATTAACATACTTAAATGTACAATTGTAATCATCCTCTGTGTAATATTGACAGACATTAACAGATCTCGTAAAGAAATTATTTTCAGGATCAATGTCAATCTCAGTACTCTGTAAGTCATATTGTGAGTATGCAATATCCAGACCATTTAATTCAGTATTTTTCCTTAATGAGAGTTCAATATCAGAAATTGCTTTAGAAGTCTTGTTGGAGGCCATATGAAAGGAAATGTTTCAACATACCAGAATTATGCCGATTATCCTGATTTTTAAACTTGGTTTGGTGTGCTGGTGCGCCGATGAACTATTAGTTTGTCGTAACGCAGGAAAGCAATATTGCCCCTTTGAGAGGGAAACAACAAATTGAGGGTTTCCGAGATTTTTTTTTTCCTTTTTTTTTTTTTTTTTAGAAGTAACGGGTACTCACGGTTATGGATAGAAATGTAGTGGAGTAAAGAGTACAATATTTGCCTCTCAAATGTAATTGAGTAAAGTCATGAGTAATCCCCAAAAATGATACTCGAGTAAAGTACAGATCCCTCAAAATTGTACTCAAGTACATGTACTCCGTTACTGTCCGGCTCTGTATATATACACATATATATATTCACATTTTCATTAAGTGCGCTTTTTTTAGTGTCCAAATAATTTCTAATAAACATCAGAATGCACAAACATATGTGAGACTCCGTTTCTATATTCTTAGATTCACTTTTCTTTCAACACCATAAACGTTAAAACAGAGGTTGTCCTAAACAGCAATGGTATTCAGTAAATGTCTTAAGCTTAAATGTTTAATGAAAATAGGGGTGATAAGTGACAATGAGTAATGCTGTAGGCTCATTTACCATGCCATAATAGTTACTGTTGACCATGATAGGACTCCGGCTCCGGAGGTAAACATACTCTTCCCACCAGTCACTAACCTGGAAGAAACAAAGAAACTCTAAATATGACATACTAAATTATCCCAATCAAATGTCTAGAAGTAACTACATAAATTATTAATTATAGTTCTCCAAAGGCTCTAAATACATTATGATATTGCTGTGTTGATCTGACACACACAAACACCAGTTACATTGTCATATGAGAGTTTTAGAATGTTGCTTTAAAAAAAATGCTTACAATTTTCAGGCTTCAAACTGTTATTAAAGGGTTATTTAACAGAAAGCTGGAATACCCATTGGCAACCACTTTAATATGATCTGAAGGAATATTTGAGATATTTTTGAGTCATTATCACTCTAATAAAGTTGTTTATGCATCTAACATTCAATACCAATACATTTGTATTAATGATTAATGATTTTGAACAGCTGTAGTACTGTATAACTATAGTAATGCAACTACATGCTCATGATAAGACTAATGATAGCTGTGACATTGACCAGAA
Organism: Gila orcuttii; assembly: GCA_026230005.1. NCBI lineage: Eukaryota > Metazoa > Chordata > Actinopteri > Cypriniformes > Leuciscidae > Gila > Gila orcuttii. The sequence continues at coordinate 33,920,514 of JAPDVR010000003.1, forward strand.
TATAACTGTACAGATTTCAGCACGTACATAGTTTGTGGCCCACAGCGCTTTGAGTTTGAGATATCTTTGTAGGCGGTTACCCAGACTTTTCTCAAATTCAGCAGCCAGTCTCTTCATTCGCTGAAAACCAGCCGCATCGTGCAGTGGCTTCACTGACTCAAGATACTAAAACAGAGAAAATGGTTGAGATAGCATTCAGTGGTATCTTTCAAAGCCTAAAACTCCATAACCCCCGACAATTTCTAGAGGAGACTTCCCAGCAAATCAGAACTTATGGACATTACACGCAAACAATTTAATGCATAATATATTGACTCACTTTTTCCAAAGTGTCTTTAATGGAAGGTACAGGCAGGTGCGGTAAAGACGTCTGATAACTGTACAGTAATGGCTTGCCTCCGGACAGCAACCTAACTAGTGTCTGGCCGGGAGGACAAGAAAAAGAAACAGTCAAGAAGAAAAATATCAAGGTTTTAACAATAAGAATGACCTGATTTGGGACTGTAATGTCACTTCCACACTGAGCCAGTGTCATGTTTTAAACACATTCCACATCCAGTGATCATGTACATGTGTTTTTATGCCTTGCATGTATGATTCTTAATAGTCTTTAGAGCATTAGTTTGAATGGGTTATAATGAACAGGAAGTGCCATAATTTTCCAGTAAAAGTGTTTATGAACTTACAGCGGTCATCAAGTTGCATTTTTGATATTTAATTATATACAGAGTCCTCTTATGATTGCCAAAGCTGCATATATGTGATCAAAAACAGTAAAAACAGTAATATTGTGAAATATTATTACAATTTAAAATGACTGTTGTTTATTTGAAAAGCATTTTAAAATGTAATGTATTCCTGTGATGGTACATCTGAATTTTCTGATTTGTTTTCAATGTCACATGAAATAATTGAAATATGCTGGATTTCAGGATTCTTTGATGAATAGAAAGTTAAAAAAAACAGCATTTATTTGAAATAGAAATCTTTTGTAACTATCTCTTTACTGTAATTTTCAATCAATTTAATACATCCTGTATTAATTTACAAAAATAAAATAAACTTAGTGACCCCAAATATAATATGTAACTGAAAAAACTATTTTATAGCTTGTGGCAAGACATGTGAAAAAGTTGTCGGGGAAAGTAAAACAACTGACCAGGGGCCTGTTTCAATAAGGAGGTTCAGCCAACTCTGAGTTAAATCTTGAACTCTGAGTTGACTTACCCTGAGATGGGAAAGTCTGAGTTTTCGGTTTCAGAACAGCTGAATTGAGCTAGTTCAATCAACTGAGTAGGTTGATTGAGTTAAGCACGTGCACCATGACTATGAAAAGCCATGATCAATAGAGCTCCGAAATTACGATTCACCATGGCAGCAGCACCCGACAAAAAGACGTCCACATGTTCCGAGTCAATACACAAATATAATTCTTATTCACTGTTATATTATCAGGTGAAAACTGACAGAAAGGTAAGTTATTGAACTAATACTCATTTTCATGGTATCCCAGAGGCAAAAAAAAAAAAGAAAAAAAAAAGTGGCAGCAACTAAAAATGAACAATAAATTCATAATTCAATCAGTTAAATTGGCTGTAGGCTACATGACTTTACAAACATTTGACTTTATTATATTAAATAAATATAATTCAGTGTATTTCAATGTGCAGCAGCTGTTTCCACATAGTATAATGCTCTTCTCACATAATTAAATGTTCTCTAATCCAACCGGTTAAATTGTTTTAATTAGGCTAATAAAATTTACATTTAACTTCTACTGGGTCAACAGCAAGAAGGCATAGGCTGGACCTGCACCATCACTGATAGATGATGAGGAGATACACAATATTGGAAGAATATTAAAAACCAACAGGAAAAAAAATAACTGTTGCTTTTGTATTTGTAGGAAATAAAGATTACCAAATAAATTGTGAATAATTGTATTCAACAGCTGTGGTGGTTACAACATATATCTCAGACTATCCTTCCATTCCATACTGTAATTTGTTTCATTTTTGGAAGGTGCGATGATGGGAATATGCATGTCATCAATGCATCCAACCACATTGGAAATCCTAAAGGGAAATCTAATTATTAGGTTACTTTCAGAGGTCACAGCAAGATGTTATCAAATTAACGTCATTTATCAGATTAGTCTCATTTAAATAGATTTCTCCACCACTGTCCTGCAATCCTGTGAAACTTCTCTTTGATGGATATAAATATAATAAAAATATAAATATATGAGAATAAAAGTATCACAGTTGGGTTTAGTCGGAATAGACATTTTCAGATTTACAGATTATGAACATATTTACAGTGTTTTGAATATTATAAATAAATAAATCTACATATAAGTATCACCTGAGTTGTAGGGTATTGCACTAAACAGTGGGAGTATTGCACTTAAGGCATATGCCTTGGGAGGAGTGTTAACTGATCAGGATGGAAATGGCCTGTGGGAAGAAACTGTTCCTGTACCGAGATGATCTTGTGGCCAGTAATCTGAGTCGCCGTCTTGACGGTAACAGTTCAAACAGGAGGTGTCCAGGGTGAGTGGAGTCTGTGATGATTTTACCTGCTCTCTTCCTCTCTCTGGAAGAGTACAGGTCCTGGAGGGTTGGCAGGGGGGCACCAATGATCCTCTCCGCAGTCCGGACTGTCCGTTGTAGTCTCCTGATGTCTGATTTGGTAGCTGAACCAAACCAGACAGTGATGGAAGTGCATAAGACAGACTCAATGACGGCTGAGTAGAACTGAATCAGCAGCTCCTGTGGCAAGTTGAACTTCTTCAGCTGGCGAAGGAAGTACAGTCTCTGCTGGGCTTTTTTCACAATGGAGTCAATGTGATTGTACCGCTTCAGGTCCTGAGAGATGGAAGTGCCCAGGAACCTGAATGACTCCACTGCTTCCACAGTGCTGTTCATGATGGTGAGTGGGGGGAGTGCTGGGCTGTTCCTCCTGAAGTCCACGATCATCTCCACTGTTTTGAGCGTGTTCAGCTCAAGGTTGTTATAACTGCACCAGACAGCCAGCTGTTCAACCTCCAGTCTGTAAGCAGACTCGTCACCGTTTCGGATGAGACTGATGACAGTGGTGTCGTCGGCAAATTTCAGGAGCTTGACAGTGGGGTCTTTAGAAGTGCAGTCATTAGTGTACAGGAAGAAGAGCAGTGGGGAGAGAACGCACCCTTGAGGGGCACCAGTGCTGGTGGTGAGAGTCCTGGATGTGAGTTTCCCCAGTCTCACTCGCTGCTGCCGGTCCGTCAGGAAGCTGGTGATCCACTGACAGATCGAGGATGGTATGGAGAGTTGGGTCACTTTGGCAGTGAGAAGACCAGGCATGATGGTATTGAAGGCCGAACTGAAGTCCACAAAGAGGATCCTTGCATAAGTCCCTGGTCTGTCGAGATGTTGCAGGATATAATGCAGTCCCATGTTGACTGCATCATCCACAGACCTGTTTGCTCTGTAAGCAAACTGAAAGGGATCCAGCAGGGGTCCAGTGATGTCCTTCAGGTGGGCCAACACCAGTCTTTCAAACGACTTCATGACCACAGACGTGAGAGCGACAGGTCTGTAGTCATTAAGTCCAGTGATTTGGGTTTTTTTGGGGACAGGAATGATAGTGGAGCGTTTGAAGCAGCAGGGAACTTCACACTGCTCCAATGATCTATTGAAGATCTGCGTGAAGACCGGGGCCAGTTGGTCAGCGCAGGCTTTTAAACAAGCAGATGAGATGCCGTCTGGGCCTGAGGCTTTCCTAGTCTTCTGTTTTTTGAAGACTCGGCTCACATCCTCCACACAGACCTTAAGCTCAGGTAGGATGGCAGGAGGGGGGAGTAATGGGAGTGCAGGAGGTGATGGTGAATGTGTGAAGTGCAGGTCAGAGCCGGTGTGTGGTGTGAATGAGTGCTTTTCAAACCTGCAATAAAATGAGTTTAAATCATCAGCCAGGTGTTGATAGTCCACAGATCGGGGGGATGGTGACTTGTAGTTGGTGATGTTCCTCAGGCCATTCCAGACTGATGATGGGTCGTTGGATGAAAACTGTTTTTTCAGTTTTTCAGAGTAGCTTCTTTTAGCAACTCTGATCTCCTTTGTCAGTCTGTTTCTGGCCTGGTTATACAAGATTTTATCCCCACTTCTGTGTCCAGGAAACAACACAAAAACTCTCAGATAGAGCATGAGAGCGAGGCACATTTTCCTTCCCGCTCTGATACAGCAGCTTTACTAATGTGCTCTTTCCAATGTTATATAGAAAAATATCTAATTAATAAATGTACTGCACTGCAAAAAAAAAATGCCTTTCTTATTTTTGTCTTGTTGTTTCCGGTCAAAATATCAAAAGATTATTAAATCAAAATGCATTTACTAAAAGAAACACTCTGGGTTTATATAAGAAAACCTGCTCCCGACCAGGTTAGGTTCACAGAGTAAGTTACCATGGTAACTGACTCGGAGTACAAGTTACCCCTCTTTCAGAAACGGGCTTGACTTACTCTGCTTTCTCGGGTTTGACATACCTCCTATTCTGAAACGGAAAACCCAGAGTTTGCCTCATTTCAGGGTTAACATACTCAAGAGTTTTCACTTAACCTCCTTTCTGAAACAGGCCCCAGAAGACAAATCCTCATTGTTATTGTTTTAAAAGCATATTTTTGCAGAAATTATCTAAAAAAAGAAAGAAAAAAAGGCTTTTTCTGTTTTCAATGATAGACTAAATGCAATGAAACACTAACCACCCAGACTTTGGTCTTGGTAGAAGTGCATCCATGTTGCTCGAACATCCATCGGTGGTACGACAGGAGAAGCTTCAGGCAGAACCTCAGAGCCAGAATGAGAGACAACCACAGAAGAGTACTGAACAGCAGAGCCGACAGCATCATCTGACCTTGAGCGCTCAATGACAGACTGACAGAGAGAAACACAGTGGAGCAAATCAGCATTCTCTCTTCCAGGTTAATATTAGATATATGCTAATATAAATTAAAAATGTGCTCAAATGTTGTAATTTCACATAGGCTTCAAAGATAATACAAGCTTGCATCATGTCAATTGTTAATGGATATATGAAACATTAACCAGAACAACAAAAGACTCTATAAGACTTTTGCATCTTCTGGAGTTTCAGAAAAGATAACAAGTGTGTCAAACTGTGCACAGATTTGCCAAGATGCCAAACTATCATAACAAATAAGATATTTCAATATTAATTAAATTTCTCAAATTCTCGAGCAACCAAATTTCCCAAAATTAAATTTTAATTTCACAGCTCTATACTCTTACTATATGTTAACAGCTCTCTTATTTGTGTACTTTAAAAAAAATAAAAAATAAATAGGAGACACATCTGAAACACTTCATAATTACTGAAAAAAGAACTCCCATAATTAGGAACAAATACCAATAAAAAGATTATGTGAGAAAATTGGACATTTGAATGTTTAATTAAGAATAGTAATCACTGTTTACATAACTGTTTTGAGAGGATTAAAAAAAGCCAGAGAGAAAACACTAGTACTTAAATATAAAAACAGTACTTAAATAAGAAAATGGTGTTAAATAATTTTATCATTCAACTGTTTACCATTTAGAAGATAAAGCCCACTGAAGGGTAAAAGGAAGCGTTACCTGAGGGGCAGGTGCTCCCGAATCTTAGCAATGAGGCCCATAGATGGATCGGACTGCATGTACATAGTGGCCAAGATTGCTACGGCAACAAAAAGCCAAGAGGAGGGGCTCGCTGGGTAGACGCCTTTAATGATTCTGTTCTGTCCATGAAAAAGTCAAAAGTTCATAAGTATTAATGCACCCTGTCTATAAACACTAGAGACACATGTGGCAAGCAGGGAGGGGCTAAGAGCCTTGGGAATGGAGTGAGGCCAGTGGTGCGATGGCTAATGAGCATCACCTGCGCGTGCGTTGCACCAGCCTCATGTCTCACAGACTAGGATAAAAGGAGGAGTGACGACAGTGAAGGACGAGAGAGGACCAGGCCTGGGACATTTATGTTGTGTTTTTATTATGTTTATGCAGCAGTCGCCCTTGAGGGGCTGCCACTTTCCTTTGGTTTTATGTTATTTTGATATTAAAGCCTCCTTCTTCCCTTAAATTTAAACCTGGTTACAACACAATTCACAGAAAAAGAAAAAAAATTAAATAATGCCAACCCTGCCGTTAATGAACTCACCATGAAATCAAAATTGACAATTCTTTTTTCTTTTTTTATGAAATATAGCAATATTTATTATAAAGGATCGTTTATGATAAATACTGCAATAATTCATTAAAAAACAAGAATTTTCAATTTTGATCTCATGGTGATTTCAATGAGCTTAATTTCTTGGCAGAACAAATGTATTGTATTTAATTTTCATATAGTGTTTCATACATACTCCTAACATTCCTATGAGATTTTTACCTATTTATATAAAATAAAAAAAAATAAAAAAAGGTCAAAAGGTATGCAATTTTTCACGCTCATTCGAGTCACTGACCTTAATCCTGCTGATGCGTTTCTTCCAGGACCGCGCACCGGAGAGGTAGATTTGATTGAGGGCTTGGTAGGACAGATGCAGGTTGATCCCCTCAGGAGAGATGGTGAACTGAAACGCTACAGCTTGGTGAGCCTCTGCCATGACTATAGACAGAAACAACACAGTCTCAGCAGTTAAAAAAAAAAAAAAAAAAAAAAAAAAAAAAACTACACTGGATCATTGAAATACAAAAAGCAGTGTACTTTATATCATTCACTCATGGTATCTGCTTTCGTCATGGTACCAAATTTTGTTCTGTTTTATTGTAACAGGTTCCATCCTTTATTAAAGCTAAAGTTGCAAACTCATGAGTGACTGAATGACAATATCTTCAGAAAGGTCACATAGTATTCGAAATAAATATATTTTACATCAAATGTTTTTCTGTTTTATTGTAACAGGTTCCATCCTTATCTTCAGAAAGGTCACAGAAGGAAACTGCTGTCAATATACCAGTCATATCTAGTAAGCAAATGTAAAAAAGGTACTTGTGCAATACAAGGCCAAATTTCATGAACTAAGGCTACAACCAAGACATCAATGACCCCTAGTGGTGTATTTATATAAAATAACTTGACATTTTTTGTGCAGGTATTCACAGAATAAATATGATCCTGAAAGTCTTTTGGTCATGTGTGTGTCCATGTATCTAAATATGAGTAATAATGCCACAATATTAAAGCAAACGAAAGTGAACCTGGTGCACTTGAGTAACAGGGCCGAGTTAAACATGCAACTCAGTTTAAAATGAAAATGATGTGGGCAAGCAGTTGGTGTGAACAAGGTTATGCAAAGCTTGCAGGAATGCTGTGAGAATAAAAGCTTGCTGCATTCTCATCTGCCACTCATTATTTTCAATTGCCGCACTAGCCTTTGCTTTGAATTAACAAATGCAGTGAATAAAAGACGTAAAACACAACCTCTTCAGTCAAAAGGGAGCATTTTTCAGTTTCCAATGAGGTGTTTATTAAGAATCCATCTTATAATTTGGGCATTTACTCTATTATTTAATAACGTCTCGGTTACGTATGGTAACCCTCGTTCCCCGAGGAGGGAACGGAGACGTATGTCAGAAGTGATTCTGACGAATGGGGATCTCGCTCGAGAGCTCATCTACTTTGAGTGTAACTAAACGAGCCAATGTACATTGGCATGCGATAATTGCACCAGCTGCTGTGCATCGTGGCGCGAGCATATAATGAGTGGAAAGTGCATCGCATCCTTGTTTTTCCGCTGAGGAGCCGGACTTGTGACTCGGCCGTACAGCGGAAGCTCAGCAACTGTGGCAAGGGGACATACGTCTCCTTTCCCTCCTCGGGGAACAAGGGTTACCATACATAACCGAGACGTTCCCTTTCGCTAGCTCACTATGATGTACGTAAGAAGTGATTTTGACGAATGGGGATATCTACCCAAATGCCACTGCTGGCCCTTCCAGAGCTCCACTTGAGCCTCCTGGCCTGATCGTAGTGTTGGGCAGAAAGTTGGAGCTCTAAGCAGAGAAGGTCAGTGACTGCTGTTCCGCAAGACCCACTCAGTGTGACTTATTGGATAACGCTGGAAAAGCGTACCCTTGGGGAAGGGAACGCTACGGAAGTCACATCCTACCCCGGAGGGAGGCACTGGGACCGGGCTCAGCGGGACGGGAGTGGCGTTGCAAGCCGACACTAAGAACGGGTCCTTCGCGTTACTGGCCACTGGGGGCGAGTATATGGGAAGATACCGGCTCTACGGTAGGCTATAGAATCTACCGAACATTTTAGGTGTGAGACATAAAAGTACGCATCCTTCAGGTCGATCGCTGCAAAACAATCCCGGAGAGGGATGCATTCGAAAATGAGTTTCTGCGTTAACATCTTGAATGGGAGCTGTGTGCAGGGCCCGAACATCTTGTGCAGGGCCCGATTCATTGCAGGTCCAAGATCGGTCGTAACCCACCGCCTTTCTTGGGTACAATGAAGTACTGGCTGTAGAACCCTGTCCTCATATTGGCTGCAGGGACTGGCTCGATCGTGTCCTTCGCCAGTAGGACATCGATCTCTGCCCGCAAGACAGGAGCATCGCAACTCTGCACAGAAGTGAAGTGGATGCGCCGGGCGAACTGAATCGCATAGCCGAGTCTGATGTACGGATGAGTCAGCGAGATGGGCTGGAAAGCCCTAGCCAGGCTCCCAGACACCGTGCAAGCGGGACCAACAGGACCACAGACGTACCCGGGGTGGAGCAGCGAGGTGGAACACAGGGACTCGGCTCGGGAGGCACTGAGGCGTCCCGAAGCGGAGTCTGAGTGTGCCATGCAACACTTGCCTGGTTCCAGGGTGTAACAGCACGCTGAGTGCTCAAGCTCTTATGAGAAAGGCAAGACGAACAACGTGCCGACGTGGTCATGCTCTCGTGAGAGGACATGAACCACCCACGAACGCAGTCTCAACATGCTTAAGCCCAGGCATGTGAAACAGTGATCGTGGCCGTCATATGAGGATAGTAAACGACCGCATCCAGAAACGCACGGTTTGAATGATGTCTTGAAAAATGCTCTTTCAGGAAACTGCTCTCTCTGGTGCTGAAACACCCAGGGATGACCACGGCTATACAAACAGGACGATAATGCAAGTCTGATGTGAGCACTCACATTCTCATTGAAGGCGCAACATTCTGAGCTGTGAAAACAGCTGTTTTGCTCTCTGTGAGATTGTGGCCAGTGCTGTCTGCGGTGTAACACCAACACCAGTTTGAAGAGGCATTCTCCTGAAGAAGCAGACTCGTCTTTTGAAGTTAAAACACTCTCAGATAAGATTTCCGAGCAGGAACAGCATTCACCATCTGGCTCCGAAGCGAAAGACAAGGATGCGATGCACCTGCCGCTCATTATATGCTCGCGCCGGGATGCACAGCAGCTGGTGCTATTATCACATGGCAAAGTGCATTGGCTCATTTAGTTACACTCAAAGTAGATAGGCTCTCGAGCGAGATCCCCATTCGTCAGAATCACTTCTGACATACGTCATAGTGAGCTGACGAAGGGGAACACACATCCACACAAAACAAGCATATGCCCACTTTTATGAAACACTGAACTTACTACCTGAAGGTGTTGCATTTTGCATTTCAATGAATTAGGGTGACCAGACGTCCCAAAAAATTCAGGACAGTCCCGAAATCTAAGCTATTTCCCTGAATCGCGGCCCTAATCGTCCCGAAAATTATACTAAAGCAACATCTTGAATAGTTATTGTCTGATAAAACAATAAAAACTGTCCGTGAAGGTTGAGTCGTCCTGCAGCCAGCCCCGGCCGGCCGCTCATTGGCTGCATCTTTTTTGTTTCTTTTTTTTAAGTTCTACAAAGATACCGTAGGCGCGAATTTAGATATGCGTTGATAAGCTAATTTTCATTCAAATATGAATGGTTGTAGCCTGAAAGGTCAGATTTACAAACTGTTACAACAGTCATTGTTTTTTTTAGTTCATGATTTTAATATTATTTAAAATCATGAAATAATATCATTTTATAATGACAGACTGTTGATCTTTGAATAAAAATATGTTTGGTTCAGGTTTGAAATTCCTTATCTTTTACTGTAGGCTATGCATCTATCATAGTTTTTTCCCCAGAAAATGTTTACACTCTTTCTAAAAGCAATTCAAAACAATAGCCCATCTAATTTCAGATTTGATGGAAATGACAGGTCAGGAGAAAAAAAAAAAAAGAATCACAAAATTGACTTTCCATCTTTGTACATTGTTAGTTCCAAACAAAACAATAATAACAACAACAACAACAATAAAAAGGGTGTAAGATTGTGAAAAGTGTTTTAAAATAGTTTTTTTCTAAAAGCCAACAGGGCCAAAAGTTCACATAGTTGAAATGTATTCATCATTTATCCATTATTACTGAGACGATAAAGAAAGATTGGTGTTTTGTAATCGTTAAACATGGATTTCATAGGAAATATATGGCAAAAGATTAGGCTGAAGGTTTGAATGTTGTTAAACTGGTAAAACATGGTAACGAAACTCGCGAGAAACCCATACATTATTTGCTGGAGGTTTATTTCAGTTATTGAGGAAATGCAAACAAACAAGAACACAGATAAAAGAAAGAAAATAATCGAAACATAGCTGCTATACACATTTTTGTGTCAATAAAATCGTTATTCAAAATGCCAGTAGACTAGCTCTGATCAGTTATGTAAATGTAAAATCTAACATGTAAAAACAGCATACATTATATGCAATGACTGTTTGATCAAAGAGATTTTAAGTTTACAGTACAAAACAAGAGCTGAAAATATTTAACGTTACTGGTGCTCTTGAAAATACTCCGGGATTCCGTGACGTGGTGTTTGGGTGTGGCGTCATTTTTAACCTTTAGTTGTACCTGTCAAAAAGTTTTAAATCGTTTTGCATATAGAGTAGCACAAGAAAAAGTATTAATAAGAAAAAAGTTTCCTAATTTGTGCTAATTTAGGCTATTATTATACGAGTTCACATAATTAAGTGGGTGCGCGATGTAACTTAGCCTATATCAAAAAAAGTGGCTCTGGTTTAAATGTCTGTGGGGAAACTTGTATCATTAACTAAGCAAACAAAACAAAACTCAGTAAAGTTTCTTTAGGCTTCATTATATCTTTCCACACCCTTCGATAATGGAGAATATTCCTGAACGCTGTAGTCATGACACGACAAACAACACGCTGCAAATAATTACCGGAGCTATTCAAACCAAAAACAAATCTGTATTTTCGTTTTCATACAAAAAATAGACTATGATATGTCTAAAAAATCATACCTGTAGGTTTGAATGTGAGTTCGAGAACAGTTTTCTGACACAGATGTAAACTTTATCTTCTCCACCCTTTCGCTTCCAGAAAGCGGCTGCAACACATACCTGAACACGCACACACACTCACACACACACACGCACATTTACATACGCGATGACATCATGCGGCACAGATGGTATTCGCATAAATGGCAGTATACTTGTTCTTACTATTTGTATCGTTATTATTTAATAAAAAAAAAAAAAATAATAAAAACAATGGCAGTATACTTGAGCATTAAGAAGGTATGAACTTGTATGATTTTTCTCTGCCAGCAAGGACTTTTAACTCTGTCATCATCAAGCTTTATCTCCAAGTTATGTGCACTTATTTAAAGCACTTAGCTTTAATGAGAAAATAAAGCCAAAAACTTTAATTGGATAGTGTTTGCCTTCATGATTATTATTTTTTAATAATAATAAACATAATGCGTAACATAATATAGTTAGCCTGCATGATATAATTCACACATTCCCAAGATGTACATTTTACCAGAACAATTTTTTTGACAGTAGCCTAGGCTATTCACTGGAAACGAGCAACCATGCTCGGAAAAAAACGGCATTTCAAACAGAAGATCTATATATAAATCTTCAGATACTACTATCCAATTTGCTCCCAAAATACTACTTTTGCCGATGTTTCCAACTTCTCTAAACCTGAGGTAGAATCTTTGTTTAATTTAAAAATACAAATAGGTAAACGACGGACACATTTTATAAAAGGAGATATGAAAAATTATCCCAAAGAGAATGCATCTAATTGTATTGATAAAATAATACAATTAGATACATTCTCTTTGGGATAATTTTTCATATCTCGTTTTACAAAATGTGTCCTTCATTTACCTATTTGTATTTTTTACCTTTTCTTTTCATTTTATGTTCTTTGTATTTCAATGCAGTGCTGTTTGTTCTTGGTAATATAAAGCAAGTTGCACAACAAACAAAAGAAAACAAAGGCTCAGAATATTTTTTGTATTGTTTATTGTTCTTTATCACAGGCAATAATAGTGCACTTTCATTTTTTAAATTATAACACAGACATTTATTTTCTTGTCATTATTTTTTCACTCCAATTTAATGACTTGCATTTCTTATGAATTTTTTTCCTACTGTGCGCAATGGGGAAGAAAGAGTACAGCTTTACAATCTTAAGAGGAGTATTCAGTTATGACGACAAAGATAATCAATAATCCTCAGGTGAATATAGAATGAATAAAGAATGACGATACGAGTAATATTTTCTGTTTACAATGAACAGAGATGGGGGGGGGGGGTGAGCATACATTGGGGGCAGGCAGGACATATGTATATAATGAGAGGAGATGGAAGGGATGGTCTAAAGTATAATTCTATGATTTGGGGACAGGACCATGATGAGGTATATAATGTATGGTAAATAAGTGAAGACTAACAATACATATGAAATGTGATATGTGTGATATGTGTGTAACAAAAACAGAATATCATTCAGTGCATAATGTGGGGAAGAGGAAGGGACATACATATAGAGCAGGAGAGTGTCATGAACACAGAGAAAGTGTTTGGAGTGTGTTTCACATTCACTCAGAGCTGGTGTCCAGACAGTCTGTATTTGCACACTCCCAGACTTACCCTGCCTGAGAACTAACAGAATTGAACATAGAACATCTTCAGGGTTTTGCTCTGGCATTTCCTCTGCCTCTCCAAGTGACTGGGCATGTTTGAGAGCGCACATGCTGACAGTTTTGTATATGTGGATTTAAGGCATTTGGAGTGTACTAAAATAAGAACATACCCTTTATTATATCTAATGAACAATGCTCCTAAACATTCAACAGTAGTGATATATATTTAATGTGCTATTCAAAATCAATTCATGGAGTTGCACGAGCTGCTTGATGACTACACAGTCCGAAGCTCAGTGTATTTGTATTTCCGCTATGCTATTTTTGGGCAAGAGTGGACATGATGGCCGCAGCATGGTAGCAGAGGGAGGACCAGAGCAAAACCTTGCTTTACATTTAGTGCTCCTTGCGTCAGGAAAAGAGTGGATGAGAGGCTGGGAGAGAGAGAGAGAGAGAGAGAGAGAGGAGAGAGAGAGAGAGAGAGAGAGAGAGAGAGAGAGGAGAGAGAGAGAGAGAGAGGAGAGAGGAGAGAGGAGCATAACGGTCAGATTCTGGGCTTCAGGGCAGAGGCTCATTGAAGAAAGAGCTTTTAAGAGGGTTCCCCTCATTCACAAACGTAATGAGCTAAAAAATAAAAAAAGCCCCTCTGATTCTGAGTCTGCACTTAAGAGAGCACCTCACTGATTCCCGTGGGTGGGCGTGGAAAGGGGAACTATTTGTTTGAATACAATTCTCTTTTTAGGACAGTGCATTCCAGTTTCAAAGTCCAGTTATCATTCATTTTGTTTCATATAGTCAGTTTTGAGAAGAGTCTTCTTGTGTCTGTGTGTGTGTGTGTGCGCATGTGTGAAAAAAGACAAAATACTGCTCGCATTTCGTACAAAGGGCTGGCCCGGTACGAACGAGTCCGAAACTTTGGGCTCTTGTCTAGGTAACATTCGAAAAGAGAGCAAACAGAGAGGGCCTCTTTCTTGTTCCCTCTATTTTGTTCCTCTGCTTCCATAAGGTTCACTTCAGTCTTTACGTCGTACATCCTTAAGGGTTTTGAAATCTTTTCCCCATGGGAGACATCCAAGGCATGGAGTCATTGCTTGGTTGTTGTTCTCCAGTTTACTCCTTTGTGAGTTTGCTTTTTTTTTTTATTCAAAATGAAATGAAAATGAGATGGAGAAAATTAGGCAGTTGAAATGTTTTTTGGAAGGACATTTGCAGCATACAACAAATACAAATAGGAAGCTTTACTTGCCATTTTCGAAATTGCTCATTTTTCCTCTCGTCATTTTAACTTGACCAGCCTGAACACTAATTAATAAATAAATAAATAAATAAATAAATAAATAAATAAATAAAGTAAATATTTCTATTTTTGTTTTTTGACATTCACTTTTTTCATTTTTTTATGGAAACATTTCACATCTCAGCTCAAAAATATAATATAAATATAAAAAAGGAAACAAAAAAAAATGACTTTTTTGGACTTCCACTTATGGAAGTTCAACTAGGCATCACATGAGAAGATGGTAAAGGCTTTAACATGTTTCTTCATGCTGTCTCTTTTTATGACACAAGAGAGTGACTGTGGCTATTTGGTTCCTCTTGTTCGTTCTCTGTGTGAACATTTCATAGGAAATCTAGATGCCTGCTCATCCCTCTGTGCCCTGCTTAGTGAGTGGGGTGAATATGAGATACTCTGAGAACTGAGAACAATGACGTACAACAGCCCAATCTTTACAGTTTCCAACAGCAGCTTCCAGTGGGCAGCTCTACACTGCATATCTGACACTGACTGATTTTTGGATCTACAACATATCACAGAGTTCAGGATCTACAAGGATCAGTGTTTAACATAGCCTATCTAGATCATAGAATCTAAATTTTGGGTTACAAAATTTAGATTCTCATTCTAAAAAATAAAATAAAATAAAAAATCCTACTCTTTTCTTTACACAGTGTTTTAGAAATCCTTTTTTGTGCTCCAAGTGGTAAGACGAATTAAGAACTTCCCACTTTTTTCCTGTTCTGTTTGCTTTTATCTACCTCAAGCAGCTCGATTTTGCTTATGATAATGATGATGATAAGTTTGGGAGACATTCTTTCCTGTCCCACTTGGTGTTTGTTCCTTGGTTTGTATAGTTTGTTGCCATAAGATCACTTGATATGACCATTGATGTCAAACTCCTTGTTTGTAGTGTACGAAATAATTTGTAGCTAGGGTTTATATTCAGCGATACATCTCGTTTTCACTTTTCAAACCCTTGTAATTTCTTTGTTCTTCAGATGAATATTTGCATTTAAGAACACTTCCATGTGGATAGACTCCTGACTGTTCTGTCGCAGTTGGATCCCAGAGTTTCTGCAAGTGATGTGAAAATCAGGGCTGAGTATACCTGTTGTTGTGTACTGTGCAGATGGACTTTGAGGGAGTCGTGTCTGGGGGGAATCAAAGGAGGGGTTTGTCCCCACCCACTCAATAGCATGTCTGATTAGTTCACTTAGGGCTGAGACTGGGTCCCATTTGAGGAAAGGAGGCGAGTTTTATCTTTGCCAGACCCCTTCCTTTGTAGAACACTCGCACTACCGCCAATACTGCTCCCTTCTCCTCGATCGCTGCGTTCTGCCCGCTCACCACGATCACCTCCGCCCTCAGAGCGATGAGAGTTCTGACGGGTCGGTGTGCTGGGTGGGCGAGACGAAAGCCCATTTTTCTCATCTGGGAGAAGAAAACAAAACATCAGGTTGGGAGTGTGCTAGTGGTTGAAAATTTTTTTGAAACATTTTTGTTCATTCAAATACACATAAAAGGTAATTAACTAATTTAATTAATTTTAGTTTTTAGATTTTGATACATGGTGTATTATCAAAAGTTTCACATTTCACTGATAGAATTTCAAATAAAATAAAATAAAATATTAAATTAACTAAAGTTTTGGCTGTTTCGAGCACCTTGTTTACTTTTGGTTTTGTGTTGGATGTCAATCTTTTACTTTGTTGGAAGTAACTTTACTTTACTTCACTATTTTAATAAAGTAAAGCTGTTTATACGATCTGCTACACTCTCCATATCATCATCTTCATCATAATGTAACATCAGCACATTAACTTTGACTCTCATAAAATATGACAATAAAATAAAATAAAAAATAAACTGAAACTAGCACTGATTGAGTACAAACTGATGCACTTTAAAATACAAAAAATTTAATAAAATGAAATGGAAAAAAACCTGAAGTAAAAATGAATCAAAATAAATGAATGTATACATATTCCCCCGGTTTCACAGACAAGGCTTAAGCTAGTCCCAGACTAAAATGCATGTTTGAGCTGTTTTAACTGAAAGTAACTTGCACTGTCAGTGCCATTGTTTGGTCTCAAGATGCACACCAGTAATGTTTTTTTTTCTAAGGCATGTTTATAAAGCTACTTAAATGTCCTAATTGAACAAAGGCCTAATCCTGGCTTAATCTAAGCCCTGTCTGTGTCAAGTCAAGTCAAGTCACCATTATATATATATATATATATATATATATATATATATATATAACGCTTTTTACAATACAGATTGTTTCAAAGCAGCTTTACAGAGATAACAGGAACAGGATAACTGTGAAACTGCCCCTTAATGTTTTGTGAATGAGTGCATGTTTTTAGATGGAGGTGTAGGTGTGGTACATTCACCTGAAAGCGCCTGCACAGAGGGCTGGTCATGTGTACTGAGAAGCTGAGCTTGAATAGTCTCTACCACTCTTTTAAACCTGCGACTAGGACCTGCAAAACAATATTATCACATTTGTAGAAATGACAGCACATGCAGACACATGACACAGGCTCTCTCGTCTTTTTAAATACCTGATAATAGGGTGAAGGTGACGCTGTAGATGCCAGTCTCCCTCCGTCCCTCCCTTTCTCTCTCTTTCTCCCTCTCTCGTTCTCTCTCTCCTTCAGAGAAAGCGATGTCAACCTGAAATTTGACAGGCTTCTGGAAGACAGACGGACCTCCAGAGGACTTGTACTCCGCCCGGAAACTTGTCTGAGAGATGACACTGTGACTCAGGGAGGGAATCTAGAGGAGAACAGAGACGTACATCAAAGTTTGAATCTTCAAAAAAGAATGAACAAAGCGGATCTGAAGAGAAAGAGGGGGGAAAAAAACTAAAATCCTAAAAAGATACTAACTGATAGAAAGGCATGGACAATGTCGGCCTTGATAGAGCTCAGTGGTTTGTCTCTGATCACCACAAAAATTTGCTCTTCCCTCTCCAGACTGATGAAATTTCCAAACCACGACTTCTTTGCTAGCCTATAGCAAAAGATACAAAAATATACAGATAAATACACATAATTGCTACTGTTTCATGGCTCTCATTGTAGATAGAATACACATTAGAGACTTTATAGCATCATTAATGGATTTCGTTATTTGGCAGTGTTATCTTTGAAAATACAGAATCTAATTCTGCAAGTGCACAAATAATACTGTCACCATAAGTCTTGTCTGTCTTCATTCCTAGAATTATACATGCTCAGGGAAAAGCATCCACATATGCTGAAAAGGCTTCACAACAAACATACTGAATCATAGGAGCAGGTTGTTGCTGTATCATCATTGAAGTTATGGTAAACAGAACATGTAGATTTAGAGCCAATCCCAGACCAAAGCCAACGATTTTGTCTGAGCTATGAATAAAACATTTAAAAATATGTTTAAAAATCATAGAATTCATATCTTGTCATTTTCGAGTAGAATGAGTAAAGCTTGTTGTGGGTAGGATGACAAAAAGTTATAAAAGTTAAATTTTTATGCTCTGCCTCCGCTGTCTAACAGAGTTAGTCAATGTTAAAATGATCGAGATGGCCAATCATATCAAAGAAAGCGGGTCTTACTGCCACTGTCACAACGCAACGCGACTTAATGGAAAGATTTAAGTACAATACAATACAATACAATACAATTTTATTTGTATAGCACATTTAAAAACAACTGGCGTTGACCAAAGTGCTTAAAAAGGCAAAAAGACATACAATACAAGTAAAAATATAAGCATAAAAGACACACATCAAAATATATTAAAGGACATGTTCGGTATTTTACACTTAAAGCCCTGTTTTAAGATCATTTCTGATGAAATAGAACGGTTAAGATTGAAATTTGGACACATGCTGCTGTCCCGAGAATTTTCGGTTTCTGTGTTAGCACCCCCCCCACCTCGACAATGCTTTCATAGGGGCACTGGAAAAATCATTCATAAAACGCATTAAACTTTAGTTTACAAAGACGTGAAACTCACCGAGTGGTCTGGGGTGTTCACTGATATGCTCACACAAAAATCGCTGCAAAAGATGCTTTCCAACAGATTTTATCGTAGTTTTTGTCAAACTCCATTGACTTGTATTGGATGTTCTGTGAGGTACGTTATTACTTCGCCGCCGGAAACGGAAATGGGGTTGTTTGTATTCTTTCTGTAGTCTTATGCAGTCGCGGTATCGTAGGCGACGCTATCCAAACGTTGGCAAAGGTGCATTATCGCCACCAACTGGGCTGGAGTGTCTATTATTCAAGCTCTCAACGGAAGAATGTACGGGTGTGAGGCGTTTGAAAAATAGGTCCACAGTTTTACAACGAATGGTAAAACACCTGTTGGAAAGCATCTTTTGCAGCGATTTTTGTGTGAGAATATCAGTGAACACCCCAGATCACTCGGTGAGTTTCATGTCTTTGTAAACTAAAGTTTAATGTGTTTTATGGATGATTCTTCCAGTGCCCCTATGAAACCATTGTCAAGGTGGGGGGGGTGCTAATACAGAAACCGAAAATTCTCGGGACAGCAGTATGTGTCCAAATTTCAATCTTAACCGTTCTATTTCATCAGAAACGATCTTAAAACAGAACTTTAAGTGTAAAATACCGAACTTGTCCTTTAAAAGCTATTGAGAAAAAGTACGTTTTCAAAGAAAACTTAAAAACTGACAATGATTGGGCAGATCTAATGTAAGCCGGTAGACTGTTCCATAGCTTAGGTCCAATGGCTGCGAAAGCACGATCACCCCTATTTTTAAGTCTAGTTCGAGGGACTGATAATAAGTTAGAGTCCCCCGATCTGAGTGATCTTGACTGTGTGGGTGGATGAAGTAATTCAGATAAGAACTGTGGAGACTTGTTCTGCAATGACTTAAAAACAAGTAACAGAACTTTAAATCAATTCTAAATTTAACCGGTAGCCAATGAAGCGAAATCAAAACTGGTGTAATGTGTTCAAATTTTCTCTTCTCTTTCAGAAGGCGTGCAGCTGCATTTTGGACTAATTGTAAACGAGTGATGCATTTCTGAGGGGCACCAATGTATAAGGAGTTACAATAGTCCAATCTGGATGTTACAAATGCATGCATTGCAATCTCAAAATGCTTAGCCGACAAGAAAGGCTTAACCTTGGCTAAAAGATGGAGATGAAAAAAGCAGGACTTAACCACAGCACTTATCTGTTAATCATATTTAAGATTGTTAGCAAACCAGACCCCCAAATTCCGAACACAGGTGGTGCTATATGGTAACAAGGTTTGGAGATCAAAATCATGAGTACTACGATCATTAGAACCAAACACAATGATTTCGGTTTTACTCTCATTAAGACTCAAGAAGTTACTAGCAAGCCAGAGTTTTAGTTCATCTAGGCAGTCCAATATTGGCTTTAAAGCAAACTTGTCATCACGCTTCAAAGGCAAGTAAATTTGAGTGTCATCAGCATACAGATGGAAAGAAACCCCATGTCTAGCTAAGATAGAACCCAAGGGGAACATATACAAATTAAACAGTTCCGGGCCAAGGATAGATCCCTGGGGAACGCCAGACCCCAATTTCATTTCGGACGAACACTGCTGACCAATACGGACTGAGTAACTCCTATTAGTTAAATAGGAAAGTAGAAGTATTAGACAACTGTTTTACGATAGAAATCAAGACTATCTAGTGATGCAAACTACTCAACTGTTCATGAAATTTAACCATTTTGAATTGAAAATAAGTGATTTAGGATTCATGTAATTCATAACTGAATGTGACAAGACAAGAAATATTTGCGCTTTCGACATATTAGACATACGAATAAGAGTGATTGTGTGCACATTTTAAAACAAAATATTATTTGCAAATAGTTTAAATTGATTACTTCATAACTACAATTAACTTCTTTTACAATCCTTATTTGTTTATTCCCTTAAAGGGGATCTATTATGCAAAATTCACTTTTATAAGGTGTTTGAACACAGATTTGTGTCCACAGTGTGTATAAACAACCAGCCTACAATGGTAAAAATCCACCCGATTTTTATAATCCCCATAAATCATAAACAGTCTCTCCAAAAGAGTGGTTCCAGATTTACATTAAAGTAGGGGGAAGCCCCGCCCATGACTGGTGACAACTGGTGACTGGCTGTTAGCATAGATACCGCCCTGAGTGAGCCGCAGCAGTCCGCCATTTCTGTTTCCTCACTGTAGCAGCTGGAGATACAGCTATACAATGTCTGCGCCAAAACAACATTACAAATGTTCTGTTATTGAATGTACTAACGAACATAAGAGTCTCAATAGACTACCGGCATCTGAGCCACTGAGGACACCGTAGTTGAATTTCATTTATAAAGAAAATGTGACGGATAAATTCGTTAAAATGTTATATATTCGCGTAAATCATTTTACACTGGACTGCTTCACAAATGAGGGTCAGTTCAACACTTTTAATCCTTTAATTATTTAATTCCTTTATTATTATTTATTATTATACCCCGTCTGCCACAAAATTAAAACGCCACCTTTGAATTAAAGATATTATATTAAAATTCATTGTCAAAATGAATTTCAAAATTCAACTGATTTAAAATGGCGGATATTAAAATTCTATTTTGTGTAATAATTGTAAAATTAAACAAAAAACTAAAATAAGTCATTTTAAATTTTCAAGTGAATTTAAGAATCACAACATTGCAATGTACAGTGTTATTTATGTATTATTATAGTATTTATTAATATTCTGAATTATTTTATTTTCAGTCTATTTAACTTTAGCTGTTTATTTTTATTTCAGTTTTAGTACTTCAACAAACTTATTTTTTTTAGATAGTTGCTAAGGCAACATCTCCAATTTTTAAGTTTTTCAGCTAATGTTTTTTCTTCGCTTAATTTCAATGAATGAAAACCATTTTTAATAGTTTTAGTTAACAATTTACTGTTACATAATGGCAAAGGCAATCTTAGGTAAAAATACAGGAAATGAACATGAACAATATCCAGCAATGCCCGTACAACTAAAGGAAAATGTATTTATTTATTCCTCTAAATACTCACTCTGGGCTGGACTCTGGAGTTAAACTGGACATGTCTTCTGATGTAGGAACTATTGAAACAAACATGAAAATCAAAAAATGTACAGTGATGTTTGACTTACAATGATGTTTGATTGATTAACAATAATAAGATGTTGGTTGACGCTTCTCTCACCCTGTAGCCTTCGGCGGTGGAACCGTGGCGATCCTAGTAGGTTGTTCTTGAAGGAGTTGAGGCGTGTCCTCCAGTGGGCTGAACTACTGGCAGCCATTCCACCACTTCCCCCAGGACTGGAGGGCGGGGTTAGGGACAGGGAACCACCACCCACACCACCACCACCCCCTTCAGCTCGTGAGGAGGAAGAAGAGGAGGAGGAGGAGGGCGGGGTGGGTGGGGGGTGCTGGGGATGGTGCACAGGGGTCCCCAGAGGGGTGGGGAGTGGGGAGCCCTGCGGGGTGACCTGCGACACATGGGCAGAGTTAGGATAGATGGTCTTAGTGACAGACTTCAGGACAGAAGGAGCAGGGAAGAAGAAGCGAGGGATGGGGGACAGGAGCGGAGAGGGGGAAGGCGAAGGAGACGGAGGAGTCTGCAGGGGGAGGGACTTCATAGACTGCAGGTGGGGACGGTCAGACGCTGCTTTTGAGGGTAGGGTCTGGGTTTTTTGTTCAGGCACACGTTGGGACGCCCGGGGTGCGGTGGAACTTCCTGCTTTGGGGTCTTTAGACTGGGCAGTGGAAGCAGAGGTGACTTCAGTTTGGCTGAAAGTGAAAACTGGGCTCTGACAGGTAGGAAGAGAAAGGATAGAAGGATGGAGAGGGAAAGAGGAATGGAGAGATGGACACAGCAATGGTCATGAGCGTTAATGAAAGCTATGGTATATGATTATTATTAACATTAGAATTCAACTGAGAAGAGTTAGGAAAATGATGCATAGCACTTTGAAAAGCATGTGAAATCTAGTATAAATTAGTAAACCAATGTTAGGACATTAATTCATGTGCAAAATGCAGGTTAATACAAGCTAAATATATTTGTGTGAGTGTGTGCATGTCTTTGGTGTGAATAATGACTCCAGTATGAGGACAGTATGAGGTAGATGAACATAAAAAGACCAATTTAGATTTACTATTCATACCACAATAACAACAACAAGCACAATACTTTTTATCATTGTAAATTGAGCACGGCATAGATGAATTTTACTTCTAATCCAATATCAGTATGGGCAACAAGCGTGGAGTAACTTACTCGAGGACTGCTGAGGGGACTGGATGAGAGGCCGGTTGAAGCTCCGCTAACTGATCGAGACCTGTCAGAACACCAGGATATATCAGTCACACATCCCTTTCTGTTCATGGATGTGTTTATTTACTTAGATATACGCATTTCTAGTGTCAATAAAAGTCTGTGAAAAGAAGGATTAACTTTACACCATTCACAACAGGCTTGCATCCACTCAGTGATCTCTATTTATATATTGTGGTTTATATGATATTATCTATATTATAAATTAATGTTTTGTTTTCAGTTCACCATGCTGAAATCAACACACCCCTTCCAACATCAAAATTCAGCAACTCAGGTATCATCTAGATATGTAAGTTTCCCACTTCCCATGACTTCGCTTGGTCATTCATGTGCTGGGAACTCCTTATTACGACATTATAATGAGGGCACATGAGAGACGTGGCCAGCAACAGGAAGGGGATGACAACATAAAATATTTTTTTCACGGAGGCCATGTCTCATAGACCAATCAGAGATTAATTGATTCACAACCAGCATTTAGCTTTTGTGGTCAAAAAACACCATGGAAGAAAATATAAAATTGTAAGAAACAATTGCACCAACAGCGTACAGTGAAAAATGCCCTTTACTATTGCCATTATCACTGATCAATACAACATTTACACAGGTATCTTTTAAATTAAATTACGAAATAAGGTGCCATCTATAATGAGCCTAATTTACAAAGAAATTATGCATATTAGTTTTGAAAAAATAACAGTAGAGGAACTTAATTTAAATACTCAATTTAGCTATTTCAGCATATTTATACTGGATTGTGCTTGATTACTGAAAAATACACAAATTTTCATTAAAATATCATACTCAAAAGTGGAGCATCTCATTTGTGAGTTTATCCCTTAAGGCTTTACCAGCACATTTTTTGGAAGGCACTTGAAATTGTACAGAGGATGCTTGTGGGGCACATCAACCTTGACTTTCAGATGAAGGTTTATACAAAGTTATCTTAAACAGTTTGCATGTACCTCTGGCTATGTGCAGAGGTATCCAGTGCTCTGCGGGGAGGTGTTGGAGAGCCCTGCTCTGTCACACTCAGTACCTCCAGACTCTTTCTCTCCGGCCGACAGCGCCCATGGCGGGTCAGCATGGGCGAGTCCACCCGCTTACGGGGAGGATCTGATCACACAACCACAACAACACACACAACACCCACTGTAACACAAACATCTACTGTGTACACTTCATGAACAAGTCACATTACAAACCTTACTATATCCAAGATGGAATCTAAGGTTTGTTTGTTTTTATATATAAATATATATAAAATATACAACTGCAATGCAGCAGAAATCATCTGTATTACAGTGTTAGGAGGGAAATAAGCATAGAAGCTGAAAAAGAAGTCCTTTTCAGTGTGTTGATGAGAGACAGAGCTTCTAAGCAACAGGGTAAATAGTATCTGCATACAACATGGCCTATATGAGAGACGAGTCATGGCATGAGATGATGGACAGTAAGGTATTATTAGTCAGGCAGTAGAGCTGCACGATTTATCTTGTTCTCCTGCGTTGATACGGTGCTCCTGCATATCTATTATTTAGTTTTTTTAGTAAAAATCCTGCCTCTCAGCTCTCCTTGCTGCAAACAATGTGACAACTCCTATATAAAAACATTGAACATCTTACAATTGGCTGCAGCTTACATATTGAGGCAAAAAGAACAAAAATATCTAAAATCACAATGAAATAGGGTGTGCAAAAACTACAAAATCACAAGTGAATTACTTTTTAAATTCGTGTTTGGACTCTGCTCTGCAAGATGTGCAATTGTGTTTACTCATCAAAAGAACTACTTCACATTGTACCAAAAACTTTAAAGGGAACTCAAATCTTTTTTCAGCATCTCAAAGTCTCATTTCACTTTACATTTACTTTTTTTTTTTGGTCCCAATTAATGTAAATAATAATAATAATACATTATTATTATTCATAGCTTTTCATTTTAGATTGCAATGGTAATATTTGAATAGTAATATATATATATTTATTTTACTTGTCATGTTTACGTTTACATGAAAAAAAAAGTTGATCTGCCGCTGACGCTGTTCTCAGTGCACCTTATAAACGACTTAGTTTTATTTAGATTATTTCAAACTTATTTCAAATAATTGTGCTGCCCTATAAGAGAGAAACATTCCTTTAAAAAAATAAGCCTCTTAATAAACAAACGTTATGCCAGTATATGGTAAATGTGAAAAATCATGTCAGCATCGATTCCAGATTGACAACTTTTGCTCAGCAAACATTAGGAAAGTCCCGCTCTGATCCGACCTGCAGCACCTGTTCTCCCACCTACTACACTGCCCTAAAACAACCATATGTTCCGACTCCCCTGTCAAGCTCTTAATGATGATGATTCTCCACCTTGAAATCTTTTTATTTTGGGGAACAAGCCCTCAATATGTTACATTTACAAATCACGTTTTGCCTTAGAGCCCATAAATGAAACTGGCTTACTTTCAGGCACAAAGCACCAGCATGCTTTCTAGGTTGCCAGCTATTCTCATGGTGTTCAATGACTACCTTTGGACATGACAGCAACACATACAAACCTGAACTCCAAAAATTCACTCACCAATATCATTTCTGGGGGGAAGATGTTCATCTTCATAACTAGGGTAGCGCTCCTTTCTGTCCAACAGAAGGTAATAGATCAACTTCTCCTGGTTTTCTCTGGGAAGGGATAGATGCAAGTCAGAGGACCCAAATTATGTTCATTGTATCAACAAAATGATTCTTTAAAATATCTTCTTTCACAGAAGAAAGTAAGTCATCCAGGATTGGAATGAGTAAATTATTTTATAGTGAGCTATTCCTTTAAAGTCGCCATGAATCCCTATTGTGACGTAAATCCAAGTGAAATAGCTTATCGTACAAGAACAAAATGTAGGGCGGTTCCACATGAACTAAAAAAAATAATGATGTGCAGGGATAAATAATTTATAATAAACAATGCAATAATCCATAAGAAATAAGGGCAGTGACTTTAAGGTCAGTTTGATCTTGTTTAAAATGTTATGGTTGTCACTATCCACTAGTTTTGTCTGACGCGTCACCGTCATCAGATACCAAAAGAAAACAACAAACGGTGCTAAAATACACTCACAATGTGATGTAATACCACAGAGAAAATCATGATCCTAACCTTTATCTACATACCAAAATCCCAGATGGCCAGAGAGTGATTCACATTTTATAAATCGTTAAAATATTTGAGTCCAGGACGCCGTGAGCACGGAGACTGCAGTGTACACCGTATGTTTTTAAATGCATAGCTGAAATGTCTAATATGAATAAATAGTGCTAATAAATGGATCTTGAGATAGTATTCTCAAGTGAAATGAGCAGAGATGTATAAAGTACTAGAGATGCAGACTTGAGTAAAAGTACAAGTGCTCTATCAAAAAAGTGACTTGAGTAGAAGTTGAAGTGCTCTTTAGGCACCATACTTAAGTGGAAGTACTAAAGTATTCAAAAAAGATTTTACTTAAGTATTGCAAGTAGTTTTCTTTTTAATTTACTACTCAAGTACTGAAAGTAAAAGTAAAATTATTGTATTATGTAGTAAAGCATCTCACCCTTCTCTTCCCTGCTTGTGCCTTTTTTCTCCACAGCTTATTGGGTATTTATCTGCATGTTACAGCCATATCTGAAAGCTTTGTTTATGTCAGGGAGTTCCTGGAATGTCGCATGATGTGGCTCTTCTTCATGTGTTCCATATATGGACTAAATGTGCACAGGGTGCCCTCGTGCTGCCAGTATGGATTGAAAACACAGTATATCAGAGTATCCAGCGCTCATAATGATTACATCGGCCCATTTTGGATATAAATTCAATAAATATTTTTCCTCTCTATAGAAATCTGACGTAAACCTATGAAAATCTATCAATATTTGTCAAAAACTGCACGAGCTAAAAGCCTGAGGGACGTTGTTTGGTCAAGCGCTTTCATGACGACCTCACAGGAGTTGCTGACGCTCATAATTCATATTAAAGATATCGACTCATTTTGTCATTATATAACACCTGACACAAATTAAGAAATAACTGTCACTATAAGTTTCTCAGAATAAAATAGTGGTCAAATACTGAAACTTGAGTGTAATATTTTTTTAATGATGTATTGTCAAGATAATAACATTAAATCTAATAGTAACTATTAAAAACAAAGAACGATTCAGTGCGTCGGTGTCCTCGCACATTCTATATGAATTGTCTTTCACTCTGAAAAATGCACTCTAATGGGTCTCCTTCCTCACCGCCACGATCACTCGAAGTTGAATGGTGTTTCTGGTTCTTCCATCTCGAAACAAACTAACAAATGTCAGGTGTTCTCAATGGAGGCAGGCAGCAGAGCGAGAGGCAGAACGGGAGCGCGGGTGCTCTTCCTGATCGCTTGATTCGCTCAATGATGAGCCAGCTTCATCAAACCTGGTGACAGAGCCATCTACCGCTCTGGCAGTGATTATGTGGGTTTGGAATGATTCGTAACATTTTAATAATTGTAACAAGTAACGATGCAGCACATAAAAAATGTATCGGAGTAAAAGTATTAAACTCATCAAAAAAATGTACTGAAGTAAAAGTGGAAGTAGGAGAAAAAAATAATACTCTAGTAGAGTACAGATACAGCCTTTTAATAATTAAGTACAGTAGTGAAGTAGTTCTACTTCGTTACTATACATCTCTGGAAATGAGTAGAGGCTTGGACCCAGAAACAGCATTCCTTACTTCACGCCATAACAAGCGGATTCTTTTCGGAAATGTCTTGAGCACACACACAGAAGTTCAGACTCACTCTTCACACTGCAGGTCTCTGGTGAGCTTGACACGGTCTCTGAAGCAGCCCAGGGAATGCATGCTCTCCAGAACATCAGGGTCCAGATCTGTAAGAGACAGAATCCTCTTCACACACACACGCCTCGGGGGTGGCTGCTCTGGACACGGCTCATTCCTGCCCCCTCTGAGACAGAAAGACACACAACAACACAAAAAAAGAAAATCTGATTTTATTGGAATAGTTCTGTGGAACACAGAAGAATTTTTGCAGACAAAGAAAAGACCTGAACAGTGGTTCTTATGACTTGTGCACTATACTCCATATCTTCAAACATATGACAGCATATGAGCAGACCCAAATTTAAGATGTTATTTCTGCTACTAAATATGGCAATGACGTTTTATCACGAGACATTTGAGAACCTATGATGTTGAATGATTTTAGGTTTTTGACACAAAATTTAGGTCAATACCAAAAATTCAATGTTACACAGAACATTGTGGAGCTTGACAAACATACTATTTGTCACACAACTGTTGATGTGTGAACAAAATCTGCTCAAAGATTTTGATTTTAATGTTATAGCCGTAAATAAATAAAGGCTTTTTATATTTTTTTATAAATTCTCGAGTTCCTTGGCCTCATCCGATTTTTGCAAGTTGAACTATCCCGTATCCAAAGAAAACCGAGATACGGACTCTATACCTCCGTAGCACTTTTTTGCATCTTGTGTTCTATGATTTTTCAATTCTCCTTTTGTATTCGATGTAAAAATACAGCAAATGGTGTGTAAATGACGACAGAATGTTCTTTTGTAAACTATTCAAGATAGCTCACGTGATACTTACTGATACCAAGGGTGCTTTTGTATTTCTTCCAACTGAGAAAAGAAAAAACAAGAAATATCATAAATATGCCTTAGAAGTACACTAAGAAATTTAACTTTTATTCTGCAAGGATGCACTAAATTGATCATTTATAATGTTATAAATGATTTCTATTTTAAATAAATACTGTTCACTTTCAATTCATCCTGACAAATATGTATCACGGTCTGTATAAAAATATAAAGCAGCACAACTGTTTTCAACATTGATATATATTTTCCTAGTGTAAGTCCCGCTCATTTGGATGGTCCTCTAGTTTGCTTCATCGGCACAGGTTTTATGCCGGATGCCCTTCCAAACGCACACTCACATTCACACACACTATGGCCAATTTGGCATATTCAATTCACTTAAAGGGATAGTTCACCCAAAAATGAAAATTAGCCATCCTTAGTCATCCTACGTGTATATGACATTCTTCTTTCAGACAAATACAATCGGAGTTATCTAAAAGAATGTCCTGGCTCGTACAAGCCTTAATGGGCAAGCCTTAATGAGTCAATGGGTATATGTTTTCTGAAATCCATCAAAGCGCATCCATCTATGATAAAAGTGCTCGACACGGCTCTGGCAGGTTAATAAAGGCCTTCTGAAGTGAAGCGATGCGTTCATGTAAGAAAAATATACATATTTAAAACTTTATTGACTAAAATAACTAGCTTCCAGTAGGCGGCTGTACGCATTGATTTACAGTGAAAGAGTAACACTTGAACTTGATGCACAACGTAATGACGAACGCGGAAGCGCAGAGGATAGAGCAAAAATAAACCCCAGTCATGAATTTTAAGTCTAAAACAACAATTTTTAAAGAGAAGTGTCGGAAGAGCTTGAGTTTGTTGACCAGTCCAATTTGTTTGAACCGCGGGAGACGTCAAAGCTTACGCTACTCCTATATCCTACGTCATACATCATCAAGTGTTACTCTTTTGGCGTAGGTCGACTTGCGTAGCCCGTCTGCCGTAAGCTAGTTATTTTAGTCAAAAAAGTTTTAAATATGGATATTTTTCTTACACGAACACATGGCTTCACTTCAGAAGGCCTTTATACAGCCAGAGCCGTGTCGAGCACTTTTATCATGGATGGATGCACTTTGATGGACTTCCAAAAAAATATACCCATTGACTCCCATTATAAAGCTTGGAAGAGCCAGGACATTTTTTAATATAACTCCGATTGTATTCGTCTAAAAGAATAATGTCATATACACCTAGGATGGCTTCAGGGTGAGTAAATCATGGGCTAATTTTCATTTTTGGATGAACTATCCCTTTAACATGCATGTCTTTGGACTGTGTGGGGGAAACCGGCGGAAACCCGCGATGACACGGACTGACAAGGACTCCTGGCTCAGTCGGGGCTCGAACCGCGGACTTTCTTGCTATGAGGCGAGCCACTGTGCTGCACATTTTAAATCATATTAGAATGATGTGTGACAGTGTGACACTGAAGACTGGAGTAATGATGCCGTAGTGTGTGTGATGCTGAAAATTCAGCTTTGCCACCACGTAAATAAATTAAATTTTAAAATATATTCAAATAGAAAATATAGAAAAATATAAATTTTTCCCAATATTACTATTTTTACTGTTTTTTTATCAAATAAATGCAGCCTTTTACCGACCCCCAAACTTTTGAATGGAAGTGAATATATATTATACACTATAAGTGTATATAAAAAGAGGTACACTGTGTGTATGTTCTATACCGTGAGACGTTTCTCAGGGTTGACCTCAATCATGCCACGGAGGAGAGCCTGGCAGTCTGGAGGAATGAAGTGAGGCATGTGAAATACTCCACTCTTCACCTTCTCCAACAGCTGTCGCAGGTTATCATGGTCAAAGGGCAAAGCTCCCTGTGAGGTGAGATGTTACATTTCACACACAATTCTGAGAGCATCCGAGAGCAAGCAATTTTGAGACACTTATTTTACTTATAAAAGGCTTATTTCCTTGAACACTTATAGTTTTGATAAGTTGCTAAGGATGGTAAAGAAGGTATTAAAAACCGGAGAAATATCAAAAATTACAAATATAAGATGGAGCAAGCTTCTTACCACCAACAGAGCAAAGAGAATAACCCCACAGCTCCATACATCTGCCCGACGTCCATCGTATTTCTCTCCCTGTAAATTAAAAAGAACACTAAGTACAAATAAGCACTGGCTGTTTTGTTAGATTTGAATCTATGAGACTAATACATTAAAATATATGGTGCTTATGCTCTAAGAGCATCGTCCTTACCCTGATGACCTCAGGACATGCATAATGGGGTGATCTGCAGATACATAACACTGCATTAATACTTCATTTTCAATAGCACAGAATTAAAAGCACATAAACACAAGCTACTGACCCACAGCTGGTCTCCAACAGGCTGTCCCCAACCTGTAGGGAGGCCATGCCAAAGTCAGCAATCCTGATATTATTCTTCTCATCCAGCAGGAGGTTTTCAGGTTTAAGATCTCTGTGGCTGGTAAATAAAGTTAATGACAAGCATTGTAGTATATATTTTTTTACTTGGTCAAAACAGTAATATTGAAGAAAATGATTCCATTTAAAAAAATATATATTTTAATTAAAATTTTAAATATTATTATTCCTGTGATGACAAAGCTGAATTTTCAGCATCATTACTCCAGTCTTCAGTGTCACATGAATGATCCTTCAGAAACCATTCTATGATGATTTATTTGATCAAAAAGCATTTCTTATTATTATCAATGTTAAAAACAGTTGTGCTACTTAATATTTTTGTGAAAACCGTAATGCATTTTTTCAGGATTATTTGAAATAGAAATCTTTTGTAACATAATAAATGTCATTACTGTCACTTTTGATCAATTTAATGCATCCTTGCTGATTATAAGGGGGGGAAAAAAGCACTGACTCCAATTTTTGAACAGTAGTATATGTACTATAATATATATGTGTATATACAAACTGCCACACACATATATGGAAATTTAGTCTATTTCACTTGGCCACAAGTGCTCATCTCAACACACAACCTCGTTGTCCTAAAGTCGCAACGCTTGCTACAGAATGCTGATTAAGCAAAAATATTATGAAAACATATGCCTATAAAGGAACTTGTGTATGCAGCACATTAAATAAAAAATAAAGAGACATTTACCATATAGAGTGACTGTGACAGAAGTCTAGAGCAGATATGATTTGTCTGAAGAACTTTCGAGCTTCTTTAGGGGTCAATCTGCCTTTCTTTACCAGGTAGTCAAATAGCTCCCCACCAGACACATGTTCCAGCACTAGATACCTGAGAGAAAGACATTTATGAAACACATGCACAGAGATAGAAGCACATGAAATTGTCCACACAAGCACACCTTCACAGAATGCAGGATGTAAGTTTAGATAAGACAAGACAAGACCAGGCATGCTTCAGATGTGTAGAGAAACAGAGCAGTACTTACAGATATTTGTTATTCTCGTACACATCATACAGTTTTAGGACATGAGGGTGCTCTATTAGTTTAAGAATAGCTATCTCTCTCTCCACCTGCAGAAACGGGGAGAGTGAGGGGTATTGAATGAGAGTTGAATAGAGAAAGGGGCAACTTTAATGTAGGAAAAGACCAAGCAAGATGATCTAAATTAGGTGTTAACTAATAGTCAATATATTAACAATAAATTCTGACAATACACAGTAGACATGGACAAAAATGACTGAACAGGGAGAGTCTTGCATTTCATTAGCACAGAACATTAGGGCAGATGCAGCACAAACTGTGGTCAATAAAGCAGCTGGAGTTATGCAGCTTCTGTGTTATTGAAGAGCAATCGTAAACAGGAAAAGGCTGCATAAGCATGAGATGACTTGGAAAAACTAGAACTTTTAGATTTTTCCATTTTAGTACATTCTTTGTATGCAAAACTTACTTTCATAAGAACAGACTCCGATAGCTTTTCTCTGTTAACTATTTTTATGGCCACCTTCTGTCCTGTGATACAGTGAACTCCTAACTTCACCAGACCTGCAAGAGGAATACAGATGGTCATTCTTCATTAGATGCATTCCAAAAGTGGACAACATTAAAATCCAGATGAGATTTTTCAGAAACTGAAAAGTCGGCAGCATATAACAGCAACAAAATTCAGACTGCACACTGCACAATTTCATATAATCAACACTCACCTACAAATTCTTATTAAACCTAAAAAAAAATGTGGTACTACCAAAAACACTATTGATATCCTAAAAACACCAGTACATACTGTTCATATACGCAAACACATAAATCATTAATGGGACACCCTCTTTTACTTGCCAAAAATTTGTCTACTTCTTAATGCATAGATATATATCCCTCACATACACATTCAATTAACAATGTACTGACAAACAGGATCTCTGTGGCCTTTGAATTCAGAACAGATCAAGCCATTGTTATTCCTCAAAACTAACTAGTATCCAGGTTTGCATGACTAGTGAGTGACTGAAATCATTTTCCATTTTACTATTAACTTTTTATACTAGTATACAATACATAGGCCTATATTTGGATTTCTTTACTAGTTATATTTCCCGTTTCATTGTTACTGGTAACAAATTGCAATTTGTTACAAATTAATTTTAAGTTATCAATTCAAGTTTTCTTAATGATTAGACACTAGTGCCTGTTTATAAAACAGTGGTATGTATTCCAGTTGTTGACTAGTCATTACCTACATCAGAATAAAAAAGTGATGGTAGCTAGTGAGAGAAAAAATGGCACACAACAATTTGGACAGTTTTTACACTAGTAAAACTACTAGAATAAATATACTTCTAACTACTAGATTAGTAACTAGTAAGTACTAGAATCTATTGAACAGTTGAAAACAATGGAAATAGCCTACATATTAGTCAGAAGTGAACAGAATATCTGACCCACATATTCCCATAGCAAGTAATTGCAAAAATGTGCAATTTGTTCCAAGTAACTAGGAATATATTTGTCTCTAATAGGATAGTAGAACTAAAAGCAAATTAACAGTAATTAGTAACGGTGACTGAATATGCCTGGGAGGCTGGGATAAGTAGCCTACACTAGAATAATAGTAACTGGAATAATTCATAGGGGAAATTAATATAGTTAGCTACAATTGGACTTAAATAAATAACTGGAGTTTTAATAAATAAATGAGAAAACAAGCTTACAATCACATTCAGGTTTTTAAACTGTTCAGATGAATTACTGGCACGTGACAAAAAAACGCCTAAAAAACTTACTTCCGTGCCTCATTTCATTTCATCAGCTGAAATAACCCTGCAAACGCATTAACTAGTTTGCTTATTGCAGAATCTAACTTTCAATAGATTAATTCTTGAATGAGACGCGCGAAGTAGAGCAGAATTTATTCCAATGCATTAACTGAGTACTAATAGCCTATCCCAAAGAGGAAATGCTCTTACCTGTCTGGCCCTTCCCCAGCGTCTTTTCCAGTCGGTAGGGCCCGACATACTGAGCTGCCTGACTCCCCGACAACTCCTTACTGGACATTTCGTTCGACAGCGATTTCGTGTCACAATATAAAGGGGTAAATCAGTGTATTTTCACAATGTATCCACTGGTGCCTGTCCTGCTCACGTAATAACTCCGCCGTACAGACATCACAGACGGTGAGCGATGATGACACAGGGATGCTGAGGCGTGATGTCAGTGCCGTGGCCTACTCCCAAACATCTGCCTGCCGTCTCCTCAAAGTTCCTGGAAATCGATCGATAACATGTTCCGTTCGAAATATCAAAAATAAACAGGGGGTGCGCGACCAGCCGAGCCTATTTGCCAAATTACAACAGTTATTGCGATTTGCAAGGCCTATAGTGTCTGATGGAAGAATGATGAGGGGACACGATTAAATCTCTCAGTATATGGGCTAACACTATATGACTACATCAGATAAGCTAATCGCTGTGAGTAGGCTACCGGTGAAATTATTATGAATATTGAAGTCAGATAAAGATAGCATAACGGGAATATTAGATAGCCTGGTTCAGTCATCTGTTTATTTTCGCCGGTATTTTATCTTTAAAAATATATATGTATGTAGCCTGTTAATGTCAAACTGGAAGTGACCTATTTATTAAAAACTTGGCCACATCTATCCTGCGAAAGAGCCGCACATCCGGTTTGTGACACCTTACACGTTTTATTCTGTCTAATATTTAGTCCCTCCTTCTTTTGTCAACGACTCCTCAAAGTGTTTCGTCTTATTTGAATCAAAGTATAGATGTGAAGTATGGGCGTCCCGTGCCCGATATAAACTACGGTCTCTTCCAGGCCTCACATCCGGAAATATGGGAGAAAACAGCCACCCTTTCGCGAAAGAAAGCCTCAGTGTCTTCCGTCACATGAATCCGCCTATAAATCCACAGTGCGCGTGTCAAGTGTACATTGCGCTATTGTAAACTAAAGGGTTTGCGCAGAAATCCCTTGCTTTATGCGTACGGAACACATTCCTGGTCTAAAAACAAGCATCTTTAACTAGCGTAGGAGCCTCCTCTCCCCCTCCCTCCCGCTCGCGCTGGCTATGTGCATCTCACAGCATCTTCTTCTCTCGCTCTCCTCCCGTCGCCTCGGCTACCGCGCGCGGACTCATTCTCTCGTGTTTGCGTTACAGTCTCTTGAAACCGCCTGGCTTTAATCCGTTCGCGTCGCTTGCCTGGTGACCGCAAGGATATCAGTCCCTCTGTCAGTTTGGCCTTTCTCTGTTTTCTAGCTCTCACTCTCCCAGTTTTCCTTTTCCCCATCCGACACGAGCAGCATCAGCATCCGGGTTC
This sequence comes from Gila orcuttii, assembly GCA_026230005.1. Classification (NCBI taxonomy): domain Eukaryota; kingdom Metazoa; phylum Chordata; class Actinopteri; order Cypriniformes; family Leuciscidae; genus Gila; species Gila orcuttii. The sequence continues at coordinate 33,955,557 of JAPDVR010000003.1, forward strand.
TGCGCTGCTTGCGTCCCCTCCCTTTCGCGATTCCCATCGAATATGCTCATCATACTAAGCCCCCACCCCATTTCCGCCCGAGAGCACGTCCCTCACATTATTGAACCCATTCTGTACTTTATTGTCATTGGACACATCTGTCAGTTTTTTTTTTGATAGGCTAGATAAATGTTTTCAATCCATTTGTTGTCATAATGTATGGACTCCCTTTTTTGTGTGGGGGGGGGGGGGGGGTATAACTACAGCCTTACTCATAAGCGTAATTACAGGGTAGGCTAGTTATTAACCTTGTTATATTTACAGCAGACTCTCATATCAAAAGTGACTTGCAAATTGAAACATAATTCGTCACAAAGCCAACAATATTTATAGTAGCCTATAGCAGGGCTGGACTGGCCATCGGGCATACCGGGCATTTGCCCGGTGGGCCGACGTGCTTTTAGGGCCGTTACAGATCGTTCTTTAAAAAAAATATTTAAAAAATTTTTTTGTCTAAACGGCCCATAATACTCGTACATCGGCGGCCCATTCGTTTAGTTTTGCTTAATTGGCGGCGCCGGGATCTTTGTCCCGGTGTAATGCATTGGACAAAAAAAGTCAGCGTAGGTTTTTGTTTTTTTTAACAGACCGGCCCATGAAATACGTAGATCAGCGGCCCATTGGTTATTTTGTTGATTGGCACTGGGCTGGTCCAATCACATCTTTAAACTCCTCCCCCTTTGGGCTCTGAGCGCGCGTGCAGTGTCAGTGTGTATCTGTCAAAATAGTCGGAGATGGAGAAGAAACGCAAGGAATGTGCAGAGAAATAGCGTGAAAAAAAGAAACGGGCCCTTCAAGTGTCTGATGAGGATATTGAGGAGGATCAGGAGAGAATGAGTGAGTGTAGAGAACTGTGGTAAGCAGAACTAGGCAACTTTCAGAACACTGAGGCGATGAGTGAGGAACCCATCACCCAGTTACGCATTATTTACACATCGGCATAGTTGATGATTACGCATTTTACTAGAATTGTAAGGAGACGCGTTTGTAAACCATGTTTTAAGCCAAAATAAAAGATCATGTGTTTATCTCTTTCAAGCATGGAAATTAGTACAAAACTAATTATGAAAGTTCCTTTTATTTTTCAGTGCATTTGTTTTACAATATATGGCTATTAGGCCTACTGTCATGGAATTAATATTATACCTATTGTTATGTAGTAGTGTAATGCAGACAGACACTATATCACAGCTAAAAGAATTTTGAGTTTTTCTTTGTTAAATTTTCACACTGATTTTGCGTTGGAGCTCTTAATTTTTAACTCTCAAAGTGCACCAGATTGATGAATTTAACATTAAAAAGCACAATTTTTTCGTATGGGGGGCTCCCCCGAACCCCCCTAAAGGGACAGAGGTCCACCCACTACAGATTTACCAAAAATCCTTTGTCAAACACTGGTATTGCTATGCCAATGCAGCTTATAGCTTGTTTTAGGATTCATCATTGTGGAGTAGTTCGATTGTATTTTACAATTAGTAGTTATTTCATCTATTAACTCTTACTCATTCCTACTCACTCATTAGGCTACATGGCATTAGTGCTTTTAATAGGAGTTAGTAGGCTATACATATTCAGGGGCATGAAAAGATCGGTTGTGTTTATGATTATATGTAGTGGGCCAGTCTGGGCCAAAATGCCCGGGCCAATTTTTAGTCCCAGTCCAGCCCTGGCCTATAGGCTACAAAATGCCAGGTTTAAGCAAGCAAGATTAAGAAACTGTATGTTCTCCAATAAAACTACTTTTTGAATTGCTGAAATTAAAGCTCCATCCCTGCCGTTTAAGGTGTGAACACAAGGTGGCAGTAGAGACAAAGACATAGGGCGTGTTCAAGCGGTTTATTGAAAAATCTCCCATGCAGCCTTCTAATGCGCATCTATGCATTTATGTTAGGTTTTATTTCTTAATCTTACCCAGAAACATTTGTCATAGCGAAAAGTATCGTAGTCCTAGATACTGCCTGTTGTCTTGGTCCAGACAGCAGGGGGCATTGGTCTAGCTCTTTTGATATCTTATTTAAGATATTTATAAATATTGAAGGCTATGAAACTGAATATATTTTGCATCTTGTGTCAGTTCAAGGGTGCACATTTGAAAGTTGTCACATCTTCTGACTATAGATTCAGGGTTTCTAGATAGACTGTGTTATGTGATTGAGATCAGCAAGTGATTCCTGCTGAATTCACCTGGACATTCAACTCACTTAGCACTAGTTTCCCTCACATAAATCTTCTCAAGGTCAAACATATTCAGTAACCTTCCTACATGCTTTACAAAGTTTTGTAAAGTTATTTCTGCCTGTCTGGCAGACCTCCAAGCAACGGCACACCTTCTTACCTAGCAGCTTCGCAACCAAAAATATCTCTGTTCTCACTCCTCCTCTATGTGTAGCTATTGGTGTTTGGGGTTCATGTCGACTTTAAAATGGAAACGAATGTAGGACATTCGTAGAAAGCAGGGAATTGCCTAGTATTTTATTCCTATTGGAATAGTAGTCTATGTTGTAGGCTACTGACAATTTAGTATAGTTCACTTACACAAGCATTCTAGTAACTAAAAAAGAACTGTATAGAGTACTTGATAATTTACTTTAGATTTACTCTTGACTTAGCTACTCAGAATTAATGACTCCCAGAATGCATTGCGGCATGAATAAATTAAGCAATGGTTTGTTTTAAAATGTGATTTGCCGTCTTGTATCAGTTTTTTTTTACAGTCTATGATCAGTAGTAGCACAACAAAAACAGGAAATAAAATAGTTATTGTTAAAATTAATAACTTACTACTCATTCTTTGAAACCACAAATAACTGATTTCTTGTTGAATTGCTGCATCAATAAGAAGAGAATTACAAGCCTATAAACAAAGTTCCAAGTGCCCAACCAAAGGGAACAGCCATAATGCTGAACAAAACATTTTAGAAAAATCAACATCAGTTTATGAAGTCAGTTTATGTGGTGTTCTCTCATTTTTTTCAGTTGTAGCCTATATTGACAATTCAACACTCAAGATCACTTTAGGAAATGAGTGAATGGAACAGAAAAAAAATAACTGTAGAAGTGGAGGACATGAGATTAAGATATAAGATTTAAGGCGGGAGTTTGCCCCCCCGGGGCCCGCCTCAAAAACTCTTTTTTCTTTTCTTCTTCTTTTTTTTTGCTTGACAATTGGCACAAACCAATCAATTAGGCTACTCATAACATGGGTTTTCTGAGTAGCCTATACATTTTATAGACGAATAGCTACCCCACAGCTTACGATAGTTTTACAATTAAGACATTAAGTAGGCCTAAAATTAACTAGTTAGAACAACTGTTGGATTTTACAGTGTAAAGGTGCACCTGGGAAAGTAAGCTTTCTCCGAGTATGGTTGCCACCAGTCCAGTAAAATACAAGATCATCCCATATTTCAAGGTAAAATGAAATCGCGATTTTACATAGGCCTACTGTAGGCCTACACATATCTCAACATAAGGAGTGTGCAGTGTGGAGTAGAATACTATTGCAAATATTAAGAAATCAATTGCACAAAAATAAGTAGAGAAGCTCATTTGCATGTGATTGTATTTTAGCGTCTTTGTTTCCATAGCGACGGTCACAGAGTCTTGACTCTTGAGATCAAGTGTCTTAAACCTTTGCCTTTTAAACGTGCAGAGCTCAAGCCCGTCTGTTAAACGCAAGATGCTCTCCAAATGTGAAATGTGAATATGAAAATAAGTTATCAATGGGTCTATAATATGCGAGTTTTATAACCTATAGTTCTTATTAAATGTAATATTTTATATAATTTTATTTTAATTTAATTTTTATCTCTCATGTAGCCTAATGCTGTCACAAACATTAATTAGTTTCATTATCATGAACTTTGTTTTCACTGGTTTCCTGTCTTCCTTTGCTCCGTTTTCCCGTCATTCTTTAGTTGTCATGATAATTAAGTTAATCAGCACTGGTTTTTATCATTATTTCATTCATTTGGCTTAAGTTGATGTCTGTTCACTCCTCAGTTGTCCAGTCAGCAGAGTTTGTAAAACAAAGGTTCTCTGCCTGTTGTTACTGGAGTTTTTTGAGTGTGGATTATTAAAGCTGTTTTACCTGATTGTCATCTTATTGTTCCTTCCTGCAACTGAGCATGACACCTGCATTGACTATACAATAAAACATTTAGCATATTTTGCATAAAGCAAACCATGAAAGGTAGTGATTAACTTTGCATTTGCCTATTTTAAGCTCTTTTGTAAATAGTGCCTTAAAATGACTGAAATAAGATTATAGAAGTAAAACTGTACATTACCATCATTCACATCAAACTTGTTTCACATCGACACACCCTTCCAATGTCACAATTCAGGTATCATCTAGAACAGGGATTACATATCTTTTTTGTCGACAGAAGCCATTTGTCCTTTTTTAATTTGAATAATTCAAATAACACGGTCATGTTCACGCATGGTTCTGTTGAAAGTTAATTGTGACATGTAGGTAAACAAAAAGTATTTTCTTTATTTCTTCAATTTTTGTTATTTTCTATAAAATTTTTTGGTTTTAATTTTAATTATTTAATTACTTTTCTTTAACTCACAAACAACAATCTCAACATTTGATCAGTCCTTCATGGACATCATCATTCAACTATAATCAACATTTTCTCTGCTTATTGACGTGACAAGGCTTTTGCATTAATTAGCTCACATTTCTTGTTTTGAACTATTTAAATGAGACGAAACCAGTCTTTACTGCATGTGTGAGCATAGTCCACTCCCAACCCTTAGGATTTAGTTTTTCTTGGTTATAGAACAAGTCTTCACACTTCTAGCTTGCTTGCTAGATCAGCTCAGGAAAGTGCCTTAGATCTGATTGATTGAATGATGAGATCAGTGCAGTTGGGGATTTGAATGGGTGTATTTGTGTGCGTCTTAATGAGTCAAAGTGAGGAGTTTAAGCTTTCCAATGTCACTAATACTTTAATCTCCTTCTTTAGTTCACCTAAACCCATTACAAAGATCTACATAATCCGTGCCTACAATCCACTTCACTGCAGCCACCTTAAACGTTTGAACTTGTATATAAATAAAACCAAAGGGACTCATTAGAAGTCACCTTTGGCTAGGTAGGAGCTGCTAAGTGAGTTAATGAGAGCCGTTTTTGTTTGAGAAACAAATTCAGTTACAATGTTGAACCATTTTAAAATCTTTATTCAATGTTGTAAGCATCTGAGACACATCATTTACATCAAATCATGAGGTCTTCCAAATTGTCAACAAACAGATCAATACAAACAGCCATAAAAGGGGAGGGGAGGTTGGTGGTTGTTCGAATCCATGTAAGCTTCACATGAGTAGTAGAGAAGGGAAGAGACACAAGTATGGTCTCTGCTGCCAAACCCCAAACCCCATCATTTAGTCCAGTGCCATGAGCTACAGGGAATGCTGGGAAGGTGGAGGACTCAGTGCAGTAAACCCTTGAGAACAAACACAAATATGATGATGACAGTTACAAAATTCAACAATGCGATTCAGCTCTTGACTATTTTTTTTAGGTATGCACAATATATCAGTACCATATTGATATATATATTTATATTAGAAAAGTTGTCTCAATCACGAAGTTAAACACATATTTTTTTTTAAATCAACACAATTAAAAATAAATACATTTATTTTTTAAATAAATGTTATATCTGTGTATACCTAATTATTAGACCATTCCAATTCTAATGTACCACATTGTGACACAGTACATAACGCCTGAACTGACATAAATAAAATATACATCTGACAAAGTTGAGGGGAATGAAGCAAGTTAATATGCATTACTTTTCCTACATGTTGAGCACCTCATGAAGCCTCCGCATTGCTCTTCACACAGGCAGCAAACGCCTCCATCAGCTCCTTACACGCTTCCTCGCCATTCTCCTTTACACTGAAGCACACAGAACACACGGTCATTACTCCAGCACACATAGGCCTATACACACACTCTCATTCACATCAACAAATCACATATACATAGAAAATGCTGACAAAGTTAGATTTGTCAGTCTGAAGAACACACAACTGCATAAAAGTATAAAGGTTCTGTACCGCACACTGTAAAGACATACAGATCCTTCTCAAAAAATGAGCATATTGTGATAAAGTTCATTATTTTCCATAATGTAATGATAAAAATGTAACTTTCATATATTTTAGATTCATTGCACACCAACTGAAATATTTCAGGTCTTTTATTGTTTTAATACGGATGATTTTGGCATACAGCTCATGAAAACCCAAAATTCCTATCTCAAAAAATTAGCATATCATGAAAAGGTTCTCTAAACGAGCTATTAACCTAATAATCTGAATCAACTAATTAACTCTAAACACCTGCAAAAGATTCCTGAGGCTTTTAAAAACTCCCAGCCTGTTTCATTACTCAAAACCGCAATCATGGGTAAGACTGCCGACCTGACTGCTGTCCAGAAGGCCATCATTGACACCCTCAAGCAAGAGGGTAAGACACAGAAAGAAATTTCTGAACAAATAGGCTGTTCCCAGAGTGCTGTATCAAGGCACCTCAGTGGGAAGTCTGTGGGAAGGAAAAAGTGTGGCAAAAAACGCTGCACAACGAGAAGAGGTGACCGGACCCTGAGGAAGATTGTGGAGAAGGACCGATTCCAGACTTTGGGGGACCTGCGGAAGCAGTGGACTGAGTCTGGAGTAGAAACATCCAGAGCCACCGTGCACAGGCGTGTGCAGGAAATGGGCTACAGGTGCCGCATTCCCCACGTCAAGCCACTTTTGAACCAGAAACAGCGGCAGAAGCGCCTGACCTGGGCTATAGAGAAGCAGCACTGGAGTACCCACAGTCAGTGATGGTCTGGGGTGCCATTGTCAGCTGCTGGTGTTGGTCCACTGTGTTTTATCAAGGGCAGGGTCAATGCAGCTAGCTATCAGGAGATTTTGGAGCACTTTATGCTTCCATCTGCTGAAAAGCTTTATGGAGATGAAGATTTCATTTTTCAGCACGACCTGGCACCTGCTCACAGTGCCAAAACCACTGGTAAATGGTTTACTGACCATGGTATGACTGTGCTCAATTGGCCTGCCAACTCTCCTGACCTAAACCCCATAGAGAATCTGTGGGATATTGTGAAGAGAAAGTTGAGAGACGCAAGACCCAACACTCTGGATGAGCTTAAGGCCGCTATCGAAGCATCCTGGGCCTCCATAACACCTCAGCAGTGCCACAGGCTGATTGCCTCCATGCCACGCCGCAATTTCTTTCTGTGTCTTACCCTCTTGCTTGAGGGTGTCAATGATGGCCTTCTGGACAGCAGTCAGGTCGGCAGTCTTACCCATGATTGCGGTTTTGAGTAATGAAACAGGCTGGGAGTTTTTAAAAGCCTCAGGAATCTTTTGCAGGTGTTTAGAGTTAATTAGTTGATTCAGATGATTAGGTTAATAGCTCGTTTAGAGAACCTTTTCATGATATGCTAATTTTTTGAGATAGGAATTTTGGGTTTTCATGAGCTGTATGCCAAAATCATCAGTATTAAAACAATAAAAGACCTGAAATATTTCAGTTGGTGTGCAATGAATCTAAAATATATGAAAGTTAAATTTTTATCATTACATTATGGAAAATAATGAACTTTATCACAATATGCTAATTTTTTGAGAAGGACCTGTATACATAACTTTAGTTGTGTCTTTAGTCATAAAATGTGAATTCATGACAGGACGGATTCTACTGGGACTGAATGAGACCGTATGTATCCATTTGTGCGAGTGAGATTATTTGAGCCTCTCCACACCAAACAACGGCAGACACTGACACACTGCATTAGAGTGATGGAGCGAAAACGAGGGCTGGAATAACAGCACGAAGGGAGGGAAAAAATTTGCAAAGAGAGGGAGGCAGGTAATCCATCTGAATGATAGAGACCTAGAATCACGTGACAAAGCAACCAGGTAATGAAATAGAGACATGCCTACTGCTAAAAGAGGGAGATGTCGTGACAGAGAGATCCCCTCCACTGGTTAGAAAATGATTTCAGTGTCTCCTCCCCCACAGATCATCTGCTGCATCTCACACGCTGACATAAGCGAGCTCTCCCTCTCCTCAGTGAGCAGTGATGTAACACACAGCTGGTCAATTTAAATATAAAGAGCCTTATGCAGACTGGTTCTAATGAGCCATGTGACGTAGGTATATGGATGCATGGGGGATAGCACTCGCCAAGGGCATTTCCTTTTCATAGGCAGCCATTTTAATACTTCAGGGATTCAGAGAGGACATGCAAGGGGAGAATGGACCATTGTGAAACAAGACTAAATCAACAGTGTGAGACAAGATGCCTTCTATTGTACAAAAAACAGTTAGGGTCAGATTATGTCCTTATCCTCAACAACTAATAACTGGAGATCACAAAACCATTTTAGGTCAACTGGAAAACCACACATGTTTTGGTCTGCATATAATGAACCAGAAAACTGTTATTTTTGATTTCGGAGTCAAATATTGAAACACTTTAACCTGTGGTATAAAAAGAAATGGTTGAAAAAGCATAATCTATTTAAAAGCTAAAAGTGTTAAATGGGTAATTCACCCAAAAATGAACATTTTGTAATCATTTACTCTCTCTCTCTCTCTCGTGTTGTTCCCAAACTGTATGTCTTACATTCTTCTGTGGAACTTAAAATATGTTCTGAGAAACATCTCTTTTTTTTTTTTTGGCCATACAATGGAAGTCAATGGAAATCTAAACTGTTTGGTAATCCACATTCTTCAGAATATCTTGTTTTGTGTTATGAGGGCGAGTAAATTATGACAGAATTTTCATTTTTGGGTGAACAATTCCTTCAAGACAGATAAATTCTTTAAAATGTGTTAAATCACTGCAAAAGTGCACTAAATAAACCGAAGTGTGCTATTTGGGAGTCAAATATTGGAACACCTTATTCTGAGGTGTAAAACAACAATGATAGCAAAAATTAACCGTCAAATGGGAAGATGATGATCACCTTCCCCAAATTAAGACTGAATAATTCACATGATGGCCAGTCTTCCACATATATAATGCAAAAGGAAAAAGGGCACGGCTCAGGAGTGCTCTTAAACGCAACAAATAGGAAATAGTACTCTAACAATTGGATAGTTTTACTTGAGCTATAGAAATTTAAATTAGAATCTAATAACTATTAAGTCCATATGCAATTGATTAGTAGATGAGCTCCATGTGGAGCTTCTACAACTAAGCTCATCCTGTGCTGATAAACCACAGGTCTTTGTTTATTGATAGATTGAGTAACACTGTTTACCCTGAGGGGGGCTTCTGCAAAACTATAATAATGCATTCCATCTGCTACAGGAACAGGCATGCTAACATAAATGAGAGGGGGGGAAATTGCTTCGAGTGTAAAAGATTAACTTTTGCTTTGCATTATAATTCTTGAAAGGACACACCTATAACAAAATGGTTGTATCCTAACTCTATGGCTGAGTAAGTAAAATATAGAGAACACCTCAAGGTCATAAGGTCATATGAAATGCACAAATTTACACAGCCAGAGAGCAGCAACAAGAGATCTGAAGGTCAAATGTTCCACAACACACTACCAGATACATTCTCCCAGTGAATAACTGCTGGCTTCTGGGGTTAAACCTGTAACGGTAATCCTCTTCTGGTTTTAAAGCCCATGATGAATCCCCTTTGTGGACTAGCATGACAACAAAAAAGACAAGATGGCCATTGCGACATGCTTGGACCAGGTGTAAAATGATCCAGTAAATAGAACATGCCACACTGTAAAATAAATAACAGAAACACACATCTACACATAACCATGTACGAGTGCACTATAAATACCAGTGTGGTGTACGTTACTTAAAGGTCGGCCTTCTGTGAGTTTAAACATTCAGCTAGTCAGCAACACATGCAAGATGCTGGTCAAAATGATCACAGAAAGGTCAATGACAAACTGACCTGCTAATAGAGTTTCAACTGTTAACAGTCCTGCCATTCCATATTTTTCCCAATAGTCTTACTCATGTCTGTCCCTGCAGCAATGTTTGATTGGTGACTGCTCACATGAGAGAAAAATTCTGATGTTTGCAGATTCAATTTGAAACTTTTCTCCATTTTTACAGCCCTCTCACCAATGCTTTCTGGATTAGTGGATTTTGTTGGTTTTATATCCTGTAAATGGAGGTGATTGTTCCATCTGAAGCATGCCCTATCTATCACAGTGACACATAATTCAACCAAATTCTTAACCTCACACCCTCCCCCTATCAGGTCCTAGCACACCAAAGGTCAGGGTATGTGCAACCTTATCTGCGTTCTCATGCTGCCCAGGCCTGTCGACACTACAAACACCAAAAGCAGCCAATCTGCATTTTTGGGTGGGTAAGTGGGTGTGGGGATTCAGGTCAAAATACAGTTTGAGCAATGGCTGGTGTCAATGATCAGGAGAAAGGGTACACAATGAAACCATAAAAAGTAGAGAAGACATAACATTTCAAATGAAAGTTCATCACTTGCCATCACAATCCCTTTCATTTTCAGGATATAAAACCAACAATACCCATAAGTGGGAGGGCAGGGAAAAAAGGAGAAAAGGTTTATTCGCAAACATCAGTAATTCCCTCTCATTTAAGTGGTCAACCCTCAAACATGAAAAAGCGAGCCTATGGAGACTGCAGGGACAGAAATGGCGAAGACTGATAGGGTAAAACAGGGATGGGAGGATGAGCGAGAGGAAAAGTATGACGTAGACACATTCCCAATGGCCAATCAGCCGTGAAGAAGAACTGAAGTTGAAGAAAAAGCCCAGAATGCTCTTAATGAGCAACCCTGTCACCACCCCCCCCCACTGCTGCTGCCAACTTGAATAAAACTGACACCAATCAAACCATTTAAAAAACTCACAAAACTTAATCGAGTTACATCTTATTAAAAATACTGGATCCCCCTGCGCGAACCTTTCACTTCGCATTCGTCGAAAGGTCCTTCCTTCCCTCCATTTTGGATCGCCATCACAATGTAGAATTTACACGGCATATCATAATTCTACTGAATATCATAAGTCCCACCACGATCCTAACTATTTGAGACCTACAGCTATGTGGGAATAAACCTACATATTGAAGAATCAGAATTTAACAAATATTCATGCGGCCCATATAGGGTTGCAGAAAGGACCAGTATTTTGGACTATACATGACTGGTACACTAGTCACTTACCATTTGTCTAAATCTGCCTTGATGGCCACACAGGGTGCTGGGACAGGGGTCTCGGCAGGAGCTGCAGTCTCTGAGTCCGACATGGTCTATGGTGTTGGTGTTTATGCGTGCCTGCTCGGTGCGCTCCTGTGGTTGCATGTGCAGAAGAAAAAAAAAGAGAATGGGGAGTTAGAGTTGGCAAGAGGGAGGGGGAGTGTACATAGACCGGGGGGGGGGGGGGGGGGTATGAGAGTGCACATATGTGTGCATGCGCAAGAGATCAAACAGTGATCGGCTTAAACCATACTCAGCAAAGACATTTTAAAAGTTTGGTCCTTCAAACACACAAAAAAAAGCAATTTTTTGTGCTTCTTTCTTCACCTAAAAGCAGAGTGAGTTACGAAATACAATGAGAAGTATGCAGCAGAGACACTTGCATTTGGACACAGAAAAGCAGCACTATTTGCTGTGTTATGTCATGGAGTGTGCATGGACACCCCCTAATGGCAACATGTTTTCATGACATGTGCACTGCTTCAAGGCTTCAAGCACTAGCTGTTTTCATATAAAAGCAACAGAATTGAAATGACATCCAATTTATTATTTTCAATTATTGGTTTAAAAGGTTTACAGATACATCAGGGGTGTACATGGGTGTAAACAAAAAAAATTAAATAAAAAAATATAGACAAACATAAAAAGATTAAATAAAAACATAAAAGTGTTTACAAATATTAACACATTTTACAGCTTTTTTTATTTAACTATTTTTAGGTATTAAACTTTCTTTCAAATTAAAAACAAAGGCTTACCTTCCCCATATTTACATTTATGTATACTAATGTAGCACATGTAAACAGATTAATTAAATAATATTTCTTATAATACGACGTCATAGGAGGTAAAAAAAAATTGTATTATCAAAAATGCTGGCGGTGGCTGACAACAAAAAAAAAAAAAAAGAAGAGCAATCCATTCAAATAGGCCAAAACTAATGTCACGTTGACGCAGTTTGGGTTGGATGCACAACAAGAAATGTAAATCATATCAATAGTAGGCTACAGGACTTAAAAGTATGCCTACAGGCTATATATTCTTTTACAATATATATTTAAGTTAATTATTTGTAGGCCTATTGTAGTTTTTCCACCTTAGTTTATTTCTCTTTTTTGTTTGCATTATATTCGCTGAATAAACAAAATTATTTTAAGGCTAAAACACTCGTTTCATTCATGTCAAATTCGTAACGGTTAACGCTAAGTTACCATGGCATTATTTTAAAACGCATTCGACATGTGGAGTGGATACGTTTTAACTGCAACAAAAGCAGTTACATACTTTTTAAATATCTGAAACTTTTGGGGATCTCTGCAACAACTCACCTCCTCGACGGTAAGTTGAAAAGTTAAGCTTGATTAAGCCTACCTGTCGGTCTAAATCAAGAGTATGCGATAAAACCTGTAGGAACAAATGACTGAAAGCACAGGCGCATCTGAAAATGACGGAGGTACTAAACTGCGACCAGAACGCCGTGTTCTCTGAACAATCAACTCTCATTCATGTATATTTACACTGCTGTCAACGAGCTAAAGTGTTTTTAAATTACATTTGCATGAAATGCCAACCAATTACTGTACCTGAATCTGCAGCCCGGAAGGATCTGGCAAGAGTTAACTGGAAAACAAAATGAATATTGTTGAACTGAGTAGCCTACTACTGGATCCACGCCTCCTTCTCTAGGAGTCTTTGAGGAGGAGAAACGCCCCACAATGCAGCGGACACACTAGAATACAAACCTGTTCTGGCTTTAATATTACAAAGCTGTTTATTGGAATTGTTGTCCTTCAATACATAATGTTATGGCAGTGGGGTGGGGGTCTACTGATGAGGTATTTAGGGGTTTGTCAAATTAAATTTATAAGCCTCTATAATATATGTGAAATGTACTAAGTTCCCTGAAATATATGAGCAGTTTGTAAATAGTTTAAGCCAAATTGAGCTAACAGAATGAATGAATGAATGATTTTAACATAACATAAAATTTCTTACATAAAATGTTACATGATAAGGCCTTAAAGTTTTACATTTCAAGGTCCTGTAAGGTCATGCACTGTAACTGGCTCAATAAAAACAATAATAGTAAAATCAGTATTTTTAAAATGATTTAAAAACGTTTTTTCTTGGTTATGCGAACGTTATGAGAACGTTCCATTTTATTATTTTGCAAACATGATGGGAACATTACTTTTGAATGTTCTCTGGAAAATCTGTAGTCTAGGCCTAAAAAAAAACGCTGAAGGAACATCCCAAAGAAAATTTCAGGAAAAAAGTTCCATGAACAATGCATAAAAATAAAGTTTTTGTCCTAACGTTTTGAGATTAATTTTGAATGAACAATGTATTAACGTTACTGGAAGAGCATTTGTTCATAATTTTGAGAGAACCGTTTCAGAATGTGTGTGTGTGTGTTTTCTGAAGGTATAGTACACAGAAGGGGAGGGGGGGTGTAACAGAAGAATTTCCCCACACAAACATAAAAAAAACAAGGGAGCATAGAACAGGAAACTTTCATTAGAATTGGGTTTAACCAGCACATTCAGACATACATACACCAGGAAAGGAATGAAAAGAAAAGGGGCATAAAAGCCCTCAATCCACAGCAGGACATGACAAATTAGTGTTTCCACATGGGGGAAGGGTCTGTAATGTGTAGACTTTCTTTAAACGGCACATGGCTGCAAGAATGTAGAATGGGTACCTCCAGAGTGGTGCAGTCTATGAGAACGGTTTCATTTTCCATTTGTTCTTCCATTCAGATATCCTAAAGTAATCGCATCACACTAAACACATTTTTTCAAATACAAAAACAAACAATCACCAAAATCCCCTTTTCAATTGAAATAAGCTCTATATTCAGAAGTTTCCCCATCCAGTAATTAAAAGAAAGTTTTACATTTATTTATTTGGCACTTCATGTGACTGCTGGTGAATTTCACCCTCCTGTGTCCTGTATCTACTCAAGCAGCTTATCAATATTGATTAGCCAAACTCTCAAAACAATGTTTTTCATTAGTTTCAGGACTGAACTAGTTTAGGTACAATACACCTGGAGTGTAAAACTTACTGCATACCCAAATGAAAGGAGTAGGTCTATATAATGAAAGGCTCAGGACAGGAACGCAAACTGCAAAGATTCAAGTAAGAGAATAAAGAATCCAGTTAAAATGATGGCTGAAGGATCTAGACTATACTTTGCAGGTAAGCAAACCTTATCTTCCACAATCTAACCTTTTCCCACCATATTTTACACTTTATCTCTACTCCCTTGTTACACCCCTTTTCCGTTTTTGGTTCATGCTTACTTGATTTCAGCTCCCTCTATCTGCCTTTCTTCTTTGTCCATACTCCTGATGACAATACTGTTTACCGGTTCCTTTTTTTCTTTTCTTTTCAGTGACTGTCCTGATGTGTGCGTTTGCCTCAAGCAATGGTGTCGGTCTGAATGATTTACTGGAAAGAGCTTCTCAACTTTCAGACAAACTTCACTCCCTCAGCACCTCTCTCACCAATGACCTGGTCAGTACTAAACGCCCTCGTAAAAAAGAAAAAGTGCATGCTGTTACAGTAACTTTGAATCAGACAATGGATGATGGAAAGAACCCATAGCAGGTTTATTGAAGACACAGGGGAGTTTACAGGTAAGACAATGGATCCAGATCAAACAGGATCCAGATCAAACAGTAGTAATGGTAAAGGCAGAGCAGTATACTATAGAGTCCTTAAATGATAGTAACACTCACTATACAGGAACACACGAGATGACAATGCTGGAGTGGAATGGAAGATGGAGAACAGGCAAGTATTTATTCAGGTTGGTATTATTCACAGGATGTAGAGTCTGTAGTCATAATTGTAATCAGACAAGGAGTTAACTGAGTGAGTGTCTTTTATAGGGCATTGACGAGACTGTGATAGGATCATCAATTGGCAGACCTGGGCAGAGTTGATGCGATTGAGGATGATGGCAGAACCGGAAAGAGCCCGGCGGAGCCAGAGGGGATTTGGGTCGAGGCACAGCAGGAGATCCACAAGTCCAAAGCTGTGCCAGAGCAACGATTGACCAAGGTGGAGCTAGAGGGATGAGGGAGCCTAGTCGCAGCCTGAGGGATGATAGACCATGGTGGAGCCGAAGGAGCGTGGAGCCGAGGTGGAGCTACTCGTACTGGGTAGATGGGCTGGTGGGTCTGCTCCTCCACTTTCCCCACTGTGCGAAGATCCACAAGCCCACAGGGTGTAATCAATGAAGTCCACCAAGGAACTATGACCTTCACTCAACAGTAACATCTGTCCAAGTACATCATCCATCCCACCCCAAAAGATGTAAGGGACTTATACCAGCGCAACTCATGACAGATCTCAAGGAAATCCTCCACATACTCCTCCAGGTGGCTATCTTGGTTGAGGGTGAACAGGGACTCGTCAGGGACACGAAGTAGCTAAATCAGGGAGTGCAGAATGTTGGCGGTGCTGCTGGGTTCATAGTGTTGGTAGGTCTGGTCATCTGTAATGTTGACTCAGACAATGAATGATGGCAAGAACCCAAAGCAGGTTTATTAAAGACACAGTTGAGCATACAGGTAAGACAATGGATCCAGATCAAACAGGTAAGTAGTAATGATAATGGCTTGTATTTATCGCGTTGACTGTGTGGACCGCTTCATCCATCACTTGTTTCATATCAGGTGGCATTTTCTTAGCCGCATGGGCTTGCATGTGTATCATGCAATGCGTTCATACTAAAAATAGAGAGACACCCTGTACTTTTGTCACCAATCCACTGTTTGCGCCAGTCATTGCCCGTGTTCCGTTGGAGCAAATACCCACACAGTTCTTCAATTAAATGTCATGTTCACGTACAAATAAGTTCAATGTAGCAAAAAGTTGCTCACCTGTTTCATGTTCGAGAAGAGGGCGACAAAACAGAAAATACTCCGTAATTTGTTCTTCACCGACAAATCTAACGTAAACCATTAATTTTGTTTCTCCTGCAATATTGGTGCTCTTGTTAAGTTGGAGAGAAAATAAGCTTGATTATCGTGATTATCTGCTCTTTCACATCTGTTGCCATTTGCCCAATACAACTAGTCACCGTATCATTTGAGACTGGAATCAATGCTAATTGATCAGCAGCACTTTGTCCACACATAACTGAAACAGTCTCTTTAACTCAGGGTAGAAAAAAAAAGTCTCACCTAAATTGTGTGGCTTCTCAGTTTGGGCAGTCCAATGAAAAATAATAAACAAGGTGCGTAGAGCCCAGTCACTCACCGTGGTGGCTTTCTGTAGCATTGATTTTTGACCACATAGCTCCTGTAGTTTTCGTAGGAAAAATTAAAGTGGCTTTGTCAGCAGCGATTCGTGTTTGGTTGTCAAGTGTCTTAGCATTTTGCTAACACCTTGCCACAAATCACTGTGGTTAGGAATCCCCCCCGATCGCTGATCTTATTCCGAAAAGCCATATTCAGAGTACTTATCATCATATTTGGCTTTTGGCCTTCTTTCCTTGTTCTCAACTGGACACTTTTTGTCAGCACCAATTAAAAATTGCTCCATGTCTAATCAGCAGTCCAGCTATGACTATAAACCACAAATTGCAAAGCACCATGTGAATACTTCCAATCAGCTGTTAATTTGTTATATCATGTCGCTGCTGGTATGTGGTGCTATTAGGCGGGCATTTTATACATACATTCAAAATAAAAGTTATCCTGCGATCCACCTGCTACCTCTTTGCGACCCCCAGATTAAGAACCGCTGCTCTAGAAGCTTTGAATCTTTTCCTGGAACAGTCAGGGGAAATCTTCAGTGTTGTGAGGCTTCATTTCCCCATCCCTACTAAACAGGAACACAAAAGGAGAGGACAAACAAGCAGATGACAATGCTGGAATGGAATACGATGGTGAACAGGGAAGTAATCTTTTTCAGGTTGGTATCTCTAGTCATAGTGGTGACCAGAAAATGAGTTAACTGGTGAGTGTCTTTTATAGTGCATTGATGAGACTGTGATCAAATCCAGGTGTGCTTGATGGCCAAGTGAAAGAAGATGAGAATCGTGAGGGATGCTGGGTTAATGTAGTATGTGAGTGAGAGTGCAGCAAGGAGTGAGGAAGAGTCCATTGTGTGTGTGACAGTTACATGCACACTGGGTTGTTTTTGACTACAGTTTTATCCAAACAGGTATTTTTTTCATAGATTTGATGTTGGTTGTTTTTGTAATAAACCTTTCGACCACAGGATTCTCACTTTCCTCCTGTTGGGAGGGTAATGATGCCCCGTCCGTCAATGTGCCACACATCCTCCCTTCAAATTCCCAACGACAAAGACCAAGCCCTGAAAGTGCCGGTAAGAGCACATGCATCCATCTTACTCTTTTTGAAATGTAAAAATACTTTCTCCTATTCCAGCTTATTTATTGTATCAAATAAATATTGTTTGGTAAATTACGAATATTAAATATTATGCAGCATAATATAAATAAAATATTTTAATTGTTATTAAAAAATTATAATTATATAATCATTATAATTTAATTTATATAACATGTGAAACAAACTATACAAAAACACAATTAAAACACTTTATATATGATGTTAATATAATATATTTATATATACTTTACAAAGCTTGCAAATATTTTAAGAGTCTCATCCTATTCCAACTTTTTTCAGCCTGTTATTTTAGCTTAAAGTGATAGTTCACCAAATTAAATGAACTGAAAATTTGGTAACTTACCCTCATGTCGTTCCAAATCCATGAGATTTTTGTTCATCTTCATAACACAAATGAAGAAATATCTGTCCCTCCTTTGAAATTCCCATTCAACCAACACTTTGACTCTTCAAAAAGTTTTTAAAGAGATCATAATAGAAATCCATGGCCTGGTTAATTAAGACATGTAAGTAGCTTTTATAAACATGCCGTAAAATAAAACATTACTTTTGTGTATCTTGACATAAAACAATGTCAACATTAAAACATATCAACAATGAAACAAATGTTAAAATTATGTCAGTGCAAGTTGCTTTCAGCTGAAACATGCATTTTAGTCTAGGACTAGACTGTTTAAAATATTCTAACTGACCCCCCAGCGTGAGTTTTTCAAGGCGACCGTTATTTAGAACTTGTCACTTTAATGTTTCCATGGTGACGCGTCATTGCTTGTCACGTGACACAGCGCAACCACAACACACGCTGAATGAATGATGATCTACTTTTATGTAATTTTTCCTTTTTTATAAAAAATATACACAAATATATTAGCTATAGCATGAAACACTGATATTCCGATTGTCAAATATGTGCAAGTGGATGTGTTTTGTTGTTTAAACACCTTTATAACGATCGCGTTAGTTGAGCTGTATGCGCAATGGGCGGCGCCGTGTTAGATTGTTTCCCAGTTCAGAGAATCGGATCTGTTGGATTTACAACACGTCAATTCCTCCACTTCTCACGAAATACATGAAAGTAAGTGGCCGGTGAACTGAAGAATAGGGTAAAATGTAAAGCTACTTACATAATGTGTATCTGATATGAATAAAAGTGTCGTCTTATTATAATGGAAAGGATTATTATTGCCGCTTCCATAGACATCAGTGTGTATTTTACAAACTCAAAATCATTGTTTTGGTAGTACTTATGTGTATTTAAGTGTCTGAAACCTAAAATAAACATTATGTGGTTGAAAACACTCAATATTTGTGATATATGACAGCACTTAGTGCGTCCGTCTCTGGCTCAGTGCCAGTCAACGCGCGAAAGGACGTTTGAATTTAGCACCGGTGTGATCGTACGCTCCAGGGACCAGCCAAGACTGATCACACCGGTGTGATCGTACGTGCCAAAGGGTTAAGTGAAACCGGGGGTATATGTATCGTATATTTAATCCAAGTCTTCTGATGAGACAATCGCTCAGTGGTTCTCAAAGTGTGGGGCGCGGGAGATCAGCAGAAAAAACAAAACAGCTGTTGCAACGACGACGTTCAAGTGCGTGAAAAGCGGTCAGTGCTCTGCCTTAATAAAGCGGCATTTAACTGCAATTACACTAAATCGTTCTTCTTCAGACCGTTAACTTGTCACCGTTGGAACAAGCCCAACATAGAAGTTGCTCGCGGTAGAAAATCACCTCTTTAGCGGACCGAAACTCAAGCTGCTATGTGAACTCGCCGCTCCGCTGCGGTGCGTGTTCTGGACACGGTGAAAGACGAACTAGAAGCTGAGCTCGTGACGCGAGGCGCTCTCAAAAGCAGTCATATATCTGCTCTTTTATATTATTGTTCATCCAAAGCATCACTGAAATATTTAAATGTTTTTGTTTATTTAAATTAAAAGTTAAGTTCTGTATTATTATTCTCTCTTACTGTTATATGAAATAATGACATTACAAAGTGAAACTATTGTAGGTGTTTTTCATTGCAAGGTTGTTGTTTTTTTATTTAAAAAAATCTTTCCGTTTTTATTTATTAAACAGATTTTTTAAAATGTTTAAGGGGGAGGGCGACGAAAAAAGTTTGAGAACCACTGCGTGAACCTTTTAAAGTCACCAATGGACAAAATAAAGTTGCACCCTACATTTTTTCTTGCTCGAGAGGCCGTTTCACTCGGATATAAATCACAATATTGTGTGTAATTACAAGCAGAACAGATGGGCAATGAATGAAGTTTTATGTGATTGTTTCTGCAGGAGGATGAGTTGCTTTCTTTGGCTCGGTCTCTGCTGCTGGCTTGGTCCGATCCCCTCACCCTCCTCTCCTCTGAAGCGTCCAGCCTGGCACATCCAGAACGCAACACCATTAACAGCAAGACCAAAGAGCTGCAAGACAACATCAACAGCCTGGGTGCCGGTCTGGAGCGTGTCGTTCACAAGGTGAGTGCGCTTTTTGAAACAGCTCACATTGCATATATTGTACGTATAAGAGGTAATATGAAGTAAATCTGAATGATTTTTGGATATAAAGAAAGAAATCTAAAATGCACCTTTAAGCAGAGTTGATTTATTTGTTGTCCCCTTCTATCTTTTCTACAGATGGGCTCATCCTCAGACAACCTGTCCTCTCTCCCTTTTTCCATCAACAGCCTTGGCCAGGATAAAACCTCTCGACTTGTCAATTTCCATTTCCTGTTGTCCTGCTTCCGCAGGGATTCCCACAAAATTGACAGTTTCCTCAAAGTTCTCCGCTGCCGTGCAGCCAAGAGACCTGAGATGTGCTAGAGTGAAAATGCTATGCTTCTCTCATTGTGGATGTTAAGTTAAAATGGTAGTGCATTGAGTGATTTAAAATGTTTCTTTATAATATCACACGGCAAAACATGCCCTTTAATGTTTTGAAGATGTAGCTATTTGATTCACTTTCTTACTTGAATAAATAACTGGACAAACAGGCCAGATTACTCTGTCCCCAGAGATAAAAGACATTAAAAAGTAAACAAAGGAATTTCAATAAAAAATTTAAATTGAAGGTCATATAAAAGTTCTGCATGCAGTTATACTGTTTGATGAATACATGCACAGAGTATATTGAAATGTTTGACCATGCACAGTTTGATAAGACATTTGTATATTTAAGTAACTAAAATATATTTATTTAGAAATTATGTTGGATCTTTAACACATTTATTTTAACATTATCTTCTGAAATGCAATATTTAGAGCTTTGCACCAATGTCAATAAATTCCTATCATGCAAATTTATATTGACTTATGAAATCTCATTACACACACACACACACGGAAAGATTTTATTATTTTTTAAAGATTATTTTTTTAAATATTTTTTTTGACATTTATTCTACTTGACACGTGAGATTACAAATTTAAGAATGTTTAAGATCTGCTGACCCTACGTCCTGACATAAGATCACATGAAAAACTAAGGTGAAGTACATTGTATTAGCATTTAAAGTAAAGATGACATCAAATGAATGATTCTGTTAAGCAAAGTTGCTAGCAAGAGGTTTCTTCCAATTCCCATTTTCTATATTGCAAGTCAAATGTGGCAGATCGCTGAGACTCTCACCTTTTGTTTTTAATGACTTCCATTCTTTGAATAATTAATGCTGATAGGATTAGGACTGGTGAAATGTGTCTGGGGCAGGTTCCTACCTGCATACTTTATTTGCATGCTTTTTTAAAGATTTTTCTTTGTCTCTTTCTCTAAGCACTGCCCCCTAAATTTATATAAAACTACAATGTACTGCTATGTACATGTACAGTATATCACAAAAGTGAGTGCAACCCTCACATTTCAGCAAACATTTTAGTATACCTTCTCAAGGGACAATACTATAGAAATGAAACTTGGATATATTTTAGATTAGTAAATGTGCTGCTTGTATAGCAGTTTATTTACTGTCCTCTGAGAATAACTCAACATACAGCCATTATTGTCAAAATAGCTGGCAACAAAAGTGAGTACACCCTAAGTGAACATGTCAAAACTGTGTCCAAAATGTCAATATTTTGTGTGAGCACCATTGTTATCTAGCACTGCCTTAATCCTCCTGGCCATGGAGTTCACCAGAGCTGTACAGGTTGTTGCTGGGATCCTCTTCAACTCCTCCATAATGACATCACGGAGTTGCTGGATGTTTGACACATGGCGCTTCTCCACCTTCCGCCTGAGGATTCCCCACAGGTGCTCAAAGGGTTTAGGTCTGGAGAAATACTTGGCCACTCCATCACCTTCCCCTTCAGCTTCCTCAGCAAGGCAGTTGTCATCTTGGCGGTGTGTTTGGGGTCGTTATCATGCCGTTCGGTCCAGTTTCTGAGGTCATCATGTTCTGCTTCAGAATGTCACAGTACATGTTGGAATCCATGTTTCCCTCAATGAAGCTCAGCTACCCAGTACCAGCAGCACACATGCATTCCCAGACCATGATGATACCGCCACCATGCTTGACTGTAGGCAAGACACAATTTTCTTTGTACTCCTCACCAGAGCGTCACCACACATGCTGGACATCATCTGAGCCAAACAAGTTTATCTTAGTCTCATCAGGCCACAGGACATGGTTCCAGTAATTCATGCTATTGGACAGGTTGCTTTCAGCAAACTGTTTGCGGGCTTTCTTGTGAGCCAGCTTCAGAAGAGGCTTCCTTCAGGGACGACGGCCACGACGGCAAACCGACTTGTTGCAGTGTGTGGCGTATGGTCTGAGCACTGACAAGCTGATCTCCTGCAACTTCTAAAGCAATGCTGGCAGCACTCATGCGTCTGTTTTTTGAAGCCAGCTTCTGCACCTGACGCACAGCACGAGGACTCAACTTCTTTGATTGACCCTTGCGAGGCCTGTTACGAGTGGAACCCGTCTTGGAAAACCTCTTTATGACCCTGGCCTGTACTGTAACTCAGATTCAGGGTGTTACCAATCTTCTTATAGCCTTGGCCAACTTTATGGAGAGCAACAATTCTAATTATCAAATCCTTAGAGTTTTTTACCATGCTGAACATCCAGTGGTCAGTATGAGAGAATTGTACTCAAAGCACAAATTGTAACTGTTCTAATACAAGATACACAAATTTGTATGGTCCTGTCAAGCAGACAAAAACATGAACATGATGAATAGGACATGTAGCTTTGCATGGATAAACGACGTACAGCTGTTATCACTTACTCAATTTTGTTGCCAGCTATTTTGACAATAATGGCTGTATGTTGAGCTATTTTCAGAGGACAGTAAATATATACTATACAAGCAGCACATTGATACTCTAAAATATATCCAAGTTTCATATTGTCCCTTGAGAAGATATACTAAAATGTTTGCTGAAATGTGAGGGGTGTACTCACTTTTGTGAGATACTGTATGTGAAGAAAAACTAATAAACATTGGTGTGTGAAATTATTTTTATTAAGTAACTTAGAGTAGAAAGCATTCATGTATTAAATTAAAAATGGTTATGAGAAAAATTTAATGCTGTAGATAGGGCATATTTTAGACGAAAAGGAGACGGACAGCGGACACAGAGAGCTAGAAAACTCAGGCTACATCAGAAAAACCTTAAAAGGATTGCAGAAGCCTTAGCAGCTTTACAACTGATGAAAGCAGAAGATAACCTAACTGCTCGAGTATAAAAGACTTACGACCGTCCAATTGGACTAATTGAGCAGTATCTCTGGACACTCAGCTGATTACACCTTGGATTGAAACTTTTCTATTAGCTTTTGTTTGCCTTTATTTCTGAAAGATTGCATCTAATAAAATACTATATTATTTGCAAGCAATTGTCAGCTAATATTGTCATTGATAAAACCTTGAGCAAGAACTGACCACATAAAAGTCTTCCGTTCAAATCTTAAGTACCATTTGAATGCTTATGAATTAGGTCAGATTTGACCAACTTTACCCAACCTGAGAATAAATTAGGTTAAAAGTGTTAAGGTTAAAATTCATAGTGAAAATGCAAAAGGATGAAGCCCGAATGAACATGAAAAAAGAGAAAAAAATCAAGCACAGAGGCATTAATTCAGATATGTGAGCTGCAGTACACAATATATAAAAGCAGGTTTGCAGCTATGTTTGTAAAAACTTAAAGCAGAACAATTAAAGTTTCAACCTCAAATGACTATAGCTCCAGCACAATAGCAGTACACAAATTAAAAATAAAAGAACTGTAAAATGAACTTCGGGAAGGGAGTGTAGGAATGCAACATTTCTTAAATGTCTCGGTTTAATCTAGAAGCAATTCAAAACAACTTTATCAAATAAGCATGAAGTAGATTATAAACATTTAAAATTTGAATAACTTTGATCATTCATCAGCTAAATATGCCTATATAAAATGCTTTCATAATTGTAAATGAAAAGCTAGTTTAGCAAGTATGCACTTTTTAATAATTGAAAAACAAATACAGGTTTAATTTGTTTTTATTTCAAAAAAAGAAAAAAACAATTCCTAGTGGACAAATGCCTGCCTGGTAATAATCCGCACCAGTGCTAGACACAAAACGTGAACTTGCACCCCTCGACAAAAACACTGTTGTACACAGCAACACTATGAGAGATCACAATATGGAACAAATGAGAAGTTACTCAAACACAGGAAAAGCATCACCCTTCAATAAAAGCACTTCTACAGAAAATTTAGTCTGAAGGTTTTCCTCCGTGGAATTAAATTGTAGCTCTGGGTCTGAGAAACTTAGTTTTAAGTGCTTCTAGTGCAAAAGAGCAGCAGATAAGCTTAAACTAAACAGTCAGCCATTGGATGAAGATTCTTCCTATATGACATTAAAAAGATCAAAAGATCTAAAATAGTGCTCATTAACACCATCTACCAGTTGTACAAGAGAATACTACATCTCATCCATAGCACGATATTATCCTCCATTTGGGTCATCGCCACAAGTATTTTTTAAAAAAGAAAATAATGGGGGGTGACAAAGGAGGACACAGGAGCACTACATGAATTAAAACAGTTACTCCACAGAAAACAAATGGCACATTATGGAGGTGCCCTCTACTGATGGTCCAAAACAACTGCAGAAATACAAAATGATATGGGCTCATTCAGAAATCACTGGGCAGAGCTCCTGACCACAGTGAAACATGACAACAGGTTTTACCTACATGGAATATGTTAGCTTTACCAGATGGAATATCAAAATACAAACAGCTGATTTGCATTTTTTTTTTTTTACAGTGACCAAAACACGTCATCATGGCAGGAGGGAAAATAAAAATAAAAGACATACACATGGATGACATGTTGTCATAGACAGACAAAAGAGAGCAGTTGTATGTGTGTGCACGCATGCATAAATTCAATGGATCCCATGTAAGATGGTCCACCTAAAATTTGGAAAAAGCAAGGCCAAAAAGGAAATTTGCACATGAAAAAAAAAAAAAAAAAAAAAAAAAAAAAAAAAAAGCACAAATCTGCCATGTTTAGTCCGCTTTGGTGCATTACACAAATCAATTTTTTTTTTTTAAAATG
The DNA here is from genome assembly GCA_026230005.1 of Gila orcuttii. Classification (NCBI taxonomy): domain Eukaryota; kingdom Metazoa; phylum Chordata; class Actinopteri; order Cypriniformes; family Leuciscidae; genus Gila; species Gila orcuttii. Next base: position 33,980,791 of record JAPDVR010000003.1, read on the forward strand.
TTCAATAACTCTCAAAATCCTTCATGTCAGACAACATTCCGTAAAACAGAATCTCTAAAAATGTCTGTCACGCATAGTCATGTAACAAAGTACATGTTACACACGCATACACTGCTCCAAGTTGCTTCACACACACACTGATGCTTAAGGAATCTAGCGCATTCTGTACTCTGACGTCTTGGACACCTCACAGAGCTGACCCTTGAAGTCGATGTCGACGTTAAAGTCCAAGTCTCTCTGGAAGATAGGGGAAGGGGTTAAAAAGTTAAACCAACCTTTTATTTATTTTATATATATATATATATATATATATATATATATATATATCTCCACTCAAATGAACAGGAATGTAGACCATGTATAGATTAGTAGAATTGTAGCAACATTTTTTTTTAGGTTCAACAGTTAATTTTAAATGAAGACTAAAATTGGATATCTTCATATTGCTGCTAAAACAGTAGCAAATATTAAGCAGGGGGGCACGGGAGCCTTTGATCATTGTTTCAAGCCTGCAATACACTATTACTCAAAGTTTGAGGTCTGGTAAGTTTTTTTTTTAAAGGGCATTAACACTTATTTAGCAAGGAAGACCAAAAGTGAACAAAAACAATGTTACAAAAGACATCCATTTCAAATACATTGTTCAAAGATTCTTTAAAAAAAAATAAAAAAAAAGCATAACCCATTTTCAGCATAAGAAATTGTTTCCCACCAAATCATATTACAAAGACTTCAGAAGAATCATGCGACTCTAGACTGGAGTAATGACGCTAGAAATTCAGATTTGGCACAACAGAAACTACATCAAAATAGAAAATTTATTTATTTTAGCAAATTACTATTACTCTTTACTGTATTTTTGTTCAAATAAATGGTTTAAAAAATATTTGCTTTTAAAAATAAAACTCACCATGGCAAAACCCTAGCATTTATTTTTTTAGAACCCAATCAACCTTTATGTAATTGCAATACAATCTAGATTTATGAGATATTTTTCTACACCTTCATGCGAGATTCTATTCTAAAAGTGAGCTTTTAGAATATTAAAGTACAGGTGGGGCTTACATTATTCTTGATGTTAGGTTTCATGCTGATGGTGCCAAAGATCTCCTCTCCAGTCTTTACTGTCAGATAGTCATCAAGGTAGAACACAGTCTGCTTCCAGTGAGTGTAAGGAGACTCCGGGCCTAAAAGACATATTCACTTTGTTTTTCAACAGGGTTTATATAATCTTTAAGAAACTCATGACGAAAATGGTCTCGTAGAGAGGGCAAAGAAAAACAAACAGTACTCACTAGTAGAGAAGCCGGTCCTCTTGTGGCAGCGAGTAAACTCAATGTTGAAATAGGTTACCAGTGCATGGATGTAGTCATTCCTTTTCACCTGCAGGCAGAAAGGTGATGTGAAGGACAAGTCCTCAATCTTCACTGTGTAGATGTCCACCTCCTAATGAACCAAGAGAATGGATAGGTTGAATAAAGCATGGTTTATATAAAAAGCTATGCATCAGCACATTTTTGGTGGAGTAAACTAACCTTAATGAGGCAGGCAGTGCTCACGAGCTGCTTGGGGTCAACAACATCCACTAGAGGTTCCTTAATAGCCACTTCCTTGATACAGGACATGTCAAACCCATAAACATTCTCCCACCCTAACAGGGGAAAAAAGAAATCCAAAGACGAAAATGAAAGTCATCTGTCAGACACCGTTGAATCTCTCAAAAGCGCATTCAGAGATTGACATACAGTGAATTTTGTAGTCCTTGTACTGTCGGTCCTCAATAGCAGTGACGTAGAGCGTGGCTCTGTCAGGGAAAATAAGACCATCAGGTTTCTGAAAAAGGAAAACAAAGGGCAATGTGAAGATTTATCAAGTTAAGGTCTGCATGCATAATTTCTATATTGAATAGCTCTTAACACTTCAATGCATAAGGACATTAGCATACACCCACCAGCCATTTGTCTCTTGCATAAATGACAGTATTGAGCATGGATTCATAGAAGAGACAGTAGCCCATCCACTCAGAGATGATTATGTCTACTTTGTCCACAGGAAGCTCGACCTCCTCCACTTTCCCCTTAATAATGGTAACGACTACACAGGGAAAATAAAGTTTAAGTATTTAACATAACTCAATACAATATATTCAGTTTAAAATATCACAAAAGCTATGGCTTGGCTGTTCAAATAAGGTACGCAAGAATGTGGAAGTCAAAAGTTCTGAGAAGTCCTTACTATGATCCAACTTGTTGGCCTTCACAATCTTCACAGCATAGTCTGATATACTGCTGCACTCAATCTGGGGAAGGAATGACAAAAGAATAATGAAAAACCTGACAAAAGCACAGCATGATAACCAACCTATCACCTTACCAGGTTGGGAAATTACCTCATTTAGCTAATTTACTCCGTATCCATAAAACCGGTTGAGAAAGATGCGACATTTACAGAAACAGGTAGGTTTTACACTGACCCCAATAACTTTCTTGGCCCCAGCTTTGGCTGCAAACATACAGAGGATGCCGGTTCCACTTCCCACATCCAGCACCACTTTATCCTTGAAGAGATGCTTGTTGTGGAACATGGAGTTTCTGTAGGTCAGAGTACGAACTTCATCCTTCAGCATCTCCTGTGGACACAGAATGGGTTTACATTAGTCTCAGATTTGAAGACACTTAATTGTACTATTCAAGAGACAAGGACCAATAGGACTGTACCTCATGAATGCCAAAGTGTGCATAGGAATCAAAGTAGTAGTCTTTGGAGGTCATATCTTCAGCTGCAGGTTTCACTGAGCTCTCTCCCTGGGACACCTCAAATAAGAAAGACATTTAAAAAGAGAAAGAAATAGCAAATTATGCACTATGAAAGCATGAGCTAGGTTTCACTAAAATTGGCAATGTCTTGTATTTTAAAATGCCATTTTTTGGGGGGAAAAACCCAACAAGACTTTAAAGGTAATCAAATATGCGTTGATGTAATTTTGAATGGAATTGTATGCAATGCTTCAAAATATTCCGTTGACTCAGTGTATTTGCATATATGCAAATATCAATAAAGAATACAACTCATGTCGTTGGCGAGTGACTTGATGTCGTTTTAACGAATCAGTTGACTTAAAAGCTTCGATTCTCGCTAGCAACAAAATCATTAGTCGCCACCAACCGGCATAAAAATAACCTTCAAAGTTAAAACAAATACTTTTGATAGATAATTAAAACCCGATCAATACATAGGCTACAACTTGTGCCAGTTCTAGACCCGCATTACCTCTTTAAAACCAGAATTCAAGCTATTTGAAACAGTTATCTGGAGTCCATTTTACAACCAAACCTCAAATGAGAACCAAAAAAAAAAAAAAATTACTATGTTATGCTGTTATACAAATTCGCCTTTTAAAATCACTATAATTGTTTTTAACAGCGTGGGAAGACCTCTTGAACATTTAGATTAACTTACACGCATGAGGGGAAAACGTGGTCGATGGGAAAAAAAGAAGAAACTACCACACCATCAATTAAGCACCCCAATCAATCGTTAATTAAAATCGGATTAATCGTGGTTGATAAACGAAGCTACAATAAGTAGCAAAAGCAGCTCATAGCCATCAAGATGCGGTGTTCAGTCCCATGCGGTCTGTGCTTCAAACAATAAGTCATTCAAGCACCCCACCAGCGTGCTCTAAATGACCCTCATGGGCACGAAACGGGCAGCCAGCTCTCAGGACTCGCACTAATAGATTGAATTCCATAAATTAAGGGTTGCACATAACATTGTTATTGGATCTAACTCATTTTAGCCAATTAGCAATAGCCGACACGTGATGCGAAATGAATGAATTTTCCGAGGCTAGCTAAAATGGATGCTCAAGATGCGTGTGCGCACATTTCTAGCCATCTGAAATAACCACATACGCAGCACACAATGTGTTCAAAGACTAAAGAATCATAACCAGAACTTAAAGTAGCCATATCGATTCGGCTATAGTTAATAGCTAATTCATATCGGAGGTGCTCTATGCGAAATGGCCTTGAGTAGCTCCAGCTTACCTCCATTCCGTCTGCCGTCTCCGCCATTTCGATAAACTGGATTCCACTACGACTGCAGCGAAGCTCATAAACACACTTGTATTGATCCCGCCTCTTTGCTGTGACTATTAAATGCTTTGATTGGACGAAAATCACGTGATTTCCTAAGTGCCCCGCCCTCTTTCTTGCAGCTCTCCGTCATAGGCTCAACTTCTCTGCGTTTTTTCCGCTCTTTTAAGGCGTGACTTTCATTGGACCATGGATCTTGATCCGACTCCTCCCCGTGGATCTCATGTACTGCATTGAGGTGCTACTGGAGAGTAGCGCGATTATTACAGTTTTTCTGAATTGCTAAAACACTAAATCCTAACTAAATCCCATTCTCTGAACCAAATTCACAATAGCCTAAACCAATTTGTCGAATAAATCACTCTTTCTGTAAAGCATTTGCTAAACAAGTTTAGGCAGGCTAGTTAAGACACCATTTGCAAATCTCATGCACTCTTTTTTGCAAAACTCTAAACATTCTCACTCACTAAAACACATTTCACACTGTGATGTATTTATGTTTCAAAACGCTAAACACAGGCAAGCAAAAGTTAAACACAACAACAACTCAAAATTGTTTACACTTATTTCTAATAATGTGATTAAACTAACTGTAATAGGCCTACAAGAAGTCAAAATTGACTCAAAATGTTGCACTGAACGTTGATGGATGGAAACAATATAAGAGGGAGAGGAGGAAGAGTCGCCTATGTGTAAGAGGTGGTGGACGAGGAGGAAGAGGAGGAGGACGAGAAAGAGCAAGGTGTGGAGAATGCTGTCAATGCTGGATCTGAAACAGAGGGGTTTTCCCTTTACCTGGAAAGAGATGACATTGCCTGTGATGTGGACAAAGTCCTCAGGCTGGACCCAACATGAAGACGTGATGCTTATGCAAAATAAATCTCTCATTGACCTTGATTTTGCAGTTGCACAACTCTTTTGGGTGTTCCGTTACATGCTTTTCATTTAGACTTTCTTTAACCTTTTTGTCTTTTGCAGTTGGATTACTGTATTTTCACAGTGTGCAAGTGCTAAATATCAGAATCAGAAAGAGCTTTATTGCCAAGTGTGCTTGCACACACAAGGAATTTGTTTTTGGTACTGAGGCTTCCGGTGGACATATACAAATACAAATACAACAAGAAACATAATACTACAAATTATAAGAATAAAAAATAAAAATATAAATATATAAGAATAAAAGTATCACATTTGGGTTTAGTCAGAATAGACATTTTCAGATTTACAGATTATGAACATATTTACAGTGTTTTGAATATTATAAATAAATAAATCTACATATAAGTATCACCTGAGTTGTAGGGTATTGCACTAAACAGTGGGAGTATTGCACTTAAGGCATATGCCTTGGGAGGAGTGTTAACTGTTCAGGATGGAAATGGCCTGTGGGAAGAAACTGTTCCTGTACCGAGATGTTCTTGTGGCCAGTAATCTGAGTCGCCGTCTTGACGGTAACAGTTCAAACAGGAGGTGTCCAGGGTGAGTGGAGTCTGTGATGATTTTACCTGCTCTCTTCCTCACTCTGGAAGAGTACAGGTCCTGGAGGGTTGGCAGGGGGGCACCAATGATCCTCTCCGCAGTCCGGACTGTCCGTTGTAGTCTCCTGATGTCTGATTTGGTAGCTGAACCAAACCAGACAGTGATGGAAGTGCATAAGACAGACTCAATGACGGCTGAGTAGAACTGAATCAGCAGCTCCTGTGGCAAGTTGAACTTCCTCAGCTGGCGAAGGAAGTACAGTCTCTGCTGGGCCTTTTTCGCAATGGAGTCAATGTGATTGTCCCACTTCAGGTCCTGAGAGATGGAAGTGCCCAGGAACCTGAATGACTCCACTGCTTCCACAGTGCTGTTCATGATGGTGAGTGGGGGGAGTGCTGGGCTGTTCCTCCTGAAGTCCACGATCATCTCCACTGTTTTGAGCGTGTTCAGCTCAAGGTTGTTATAACTGCACCAGACAGCCAGCTGTTCAACCTCCAGTCTGTAAGCAGACTCGTCACCGTTTCGGATGAGACCGATGACAGTAGTGTCGTCGGCAAATTTCAGGAGCTTGACAGTGGGGTCTTTAGAGGTGCAGTCATTAGTGTACAGGAAGAAGAGCAGTTGGGAGAGAACGCACCCTTGAGGGGCGCCAGTGCTGGTGGTGAGAGTCCTGGATGTGAGTTTCCCCAGTCTCACTCGCTGCTGCCGGTCCGTCAGGAAGCTGGTGATCCACTGACAGATCGAGGATGGTATGGAGAGCTGGGTCAGTTTGGCTGTGAGAAGACCCGGCATGATGGTATTGAAGGCCGAACTGAAGTCCACAAAGAGGATCCTTGCATAAGTCCCTGGTCTGTCGAGATGTTGCAGGATATAATGCAGTCCCATGTTGACTGCATCATCCACAGACCTGTTTGCTCTGTAAGCAAACTGAAAGGGATCCAGCAGGGGTCCAGTGATGTCCTTCAGGTGGGCCAGCACCAGTCTTTCAAACGACTTCATGACCACAGACATGAGAGCGACAGGTCTGTAGTCATTAAGTCCAGTGATTTGGGTTTTTTTGGGGACAGGAATGATAGTGGAGCGTTTGAAGCAGCAGGGAACTTCACACTGCTCCAATGATCTATTGAAGATCTGCGTGAAGACCGGGGCCAGTTGGTCAGCGCAGGCTTTTAAACAAGCAGATGAGATGCCGTCTGGGCCTGAGGCTTTCCTAGTCTTCTGTTTTTTGAAGACTCGGCTCACGTCCTCCACACAGACCTTAAGCTCAGGTTGGATGGCAGGAGGGGGGAGTAATGGGAGTGCAGGAGGTGATGGTGAATGTGTGAATTGCAGGTCAGAGCCGGTGTGTGGTGTGAATGAGGGCTTTCAAACCTGCAATAAAATGAGTTTAAATCATCAGCCAGGTGTTGATTGTCCACAGATCGGGGGGATGGTGACTTGTAGTTGGTGATGTTCCTCAGGCCATTCCAGACTGATGATGGGTCGTTGGATGAAAACTGTTTTTTTCAGTTTATCAGAGTAGCTTCTTTTAGCAACTCTGATCTCCTTTGTCAGTCTGTTTCTGGCCTGGTTATACAAGATTTTATCCCCACTTCTGTAGGCATCCTCTTTGGCATGACGAAGGTGTTTGAGTTTCCCAGTAAACCATATTTTATCATTAGTAAATGATAAGAATGTCCTGGTAGGAATGCATGTATCCTCACAGAAACTTATATATGATGTTACAGTATCTGTGATCTTATCCAGATCGTTGGTAGCAGCTTCAAAAACAGTCCAATCAGTGCAATCAAAGCAGGCCTGTAGATTCTGCTCTGCTTCATTAGTCCATCTTTTTACAGTCCTTATTACAGGTTTAGCTGATTTCAGTTTCTGCCTGTAGGTCGGTATGAGATGAACCAAACAGTGATCAGAGAGCCCCAAAGCTGCTCGTGAAACGGAGTGATACGCATCTTTTATTGTGGTGTAACAGTGGTCCAGTATATTACTGTCTCTGGTGGGACATGTAACGTGCTGTCTGTATTTTGGTAGTTCACGGGAAAGATTTGCTTTGTTAAAATCCCCAAGAATTATTAAAATAGAGTCAGGATACCTTTGTTCTGTTTCAGCTATTTGTTCAGCCAGCTGTTGTAGCGCCGCGCTCACGCACGCGTCTGGAGGGATGTAAACATTCACGAGAATGAAAGAGGAAAACTCCCGAGGCGAGTAGAAAGGTTTACAGTTTATGAAATGTGCCTCTAAATTAGGAGAGCACATCTTCTTCAGTGTTGTTACATCTGAACACCAACTTTCGTTAATGTAGAAACACAATCCACCACCTCTTGTTTTCCCCGTTAGCTCCGCGATGCGATCCGCTCGGAACAGCTGGAAGCCCGGCAGATGTATTGCGTTGTCCGGTATGGCTTCACTGAAGCCAGGTTTCAGTGAAGCACAGAGCAGCGGAGTTTAAAAAATCCTTGTTAGTGCGGGTGAGGAGAAGAAGTTCGTCCGTTTTGTTAGGAAGGGATCGGAGATTCGCGAGATGAATACTGGGGAGTGCAGTCCGCAGGCCGCGCTCGCGGAGTTTAACCAGCGCGCCGGCTCGCTTCCTGCGTTTGCGTCTGACCGTGCGTTTGAACAACAACGCTGCCCCTCCGACGAGAATGTCCTGCAAGACGTCCGAATAATCAAAAACTGAAGAAAAGTGTGTGTGTTTCCTAATGTCCAGTAGTTCGTCTTTGGTGAAACTGATAGGAAAAGAATGACTAAACGCAGAACAAACAAACATTAAAGCTGCAAGCAGCATTGAAAGGGCCCTCGCACCCGTGCCACCGCCACCCGGTAGCTTTAGGAAGACAGAGCACGGTGGGCAATGTGCATTTAAGTAGGTAAATATAGTATGTCAAAGTCAGTTACAAAAATGTCCTTTATTATGGGGATAATAGCATGCGTTATCACTCAGATAAGTGTTGCTAGCATGTTTTAGCATGTTTCTAGCATGTTTAGAACTCAATGGCATATTTAATATGTTGCTAGTAGCCTACTGCATCACAGTGTAAAACATGTCAATTCCTGTCGACAGTAGATGGCGCTATTACTTTAACTTAAAATTGTCATGTAGATGTGTTCAGGGCAGGACTCTTATCAAACGTGTGAAGTTTGGGGCAGATTGGACATTGCCTTCTTCAGTAACAACAACTTCCTGTTTCATTGCAGTAGCATGCTTTAGCACTTAGCTAAGAATTGCTAGCATGTTTTAACATGTTTATAACATGTTTATAATTAAATAGCATATTTAATATGTTGCTAGTACTGCATCACACTGGTAAACATGTCACTTCCTGTTGCCAGTAGGTGGCGCTATTACTATGACTGAATATTCTCATGTAGATGTGTTCAGGCCATGACTCTTATCAAACGTGTGAAGTTTGGGGCAGATTGGACATTGCCTTCTTAAGTAACAACAACTTCCTGTTTCAGGAAGAAAATGGCGAAACATCGAAATTTGTCAGGCCGCCGAGGACACGCCCTTCGACGAAAACTCAAGATCTTCGCAATTTAACGTCGCAAAGGCCTTAAGATTACACTAACCAAATTTGAAGTTGATCAGATTAAAACTGTAGGAGGAGTTCGTTAAAGTACGAGGCCTGAAAATGGCAAAAACTGCACAAAAATCTGAGAGGAAGTTCAAAATGGCTGACTTCCTGTTGTGTTTAGGGCTATCCTCCAAGAGACTTTTTTGTAGGTATTGGGCTATTACATGTATGTACCGAATTTCGTACACGTACGTGAAACGTAGCGGGAGGCGCACTCTGTTGAACCTTTAAAGGTGGCGCTATCGAGCCATTTTGCCCCGCCCAATTCTGAAACACATATCAGATGTAAATTTTCGCCAGTTCTGACGCGTGTGCAAATTATCGTGAGTTTTCGTGCATGTTTAGGCCCTCAAAAATGCGATTCATTGCGGAGAATAATAATAATAAATATAGCTGCGAGCAGCGATTGCGGGCCCGAGCCAGTGGCACCGCCACCCCGGTGCCTTTACCTGAAGGCACCGTGGTGGCGGTGGCGCCAGCTTTGGCCCTTCATCGCTGCTCGCAGCTATATTTATATATATATAAATATATATGCGCGCTACACAGCAACAGCGTGAGTATAAAGTATAAATTGTTTTTTTTACTCTGTTTAATGTAATCTTACGTGGGAAACCATGGCATGACCAAACCTAAGCTACTATAAGTAACGTTGGTCGACTTATATAGTAGTGATCATGACCTCTGACTACTACATAGACTGTTTCTGCTGCTCCCTGATAAAAGATACCTGTTGATACCTGTTCAGAAAAAAAACAAGAAAACTGGACTCGTTTTAACAAACTAGATAAAAGGTAATGCCTTGGCAGTGGCAAATAGCTTTGTTTAAATATTTGATTTGATTACATTAATGTTTAAGTTGAGATTTGAGATTACTGTGTAAAGGGAATACTGCTGGTATAAAAGCACCTTATTTGTTTAAAGTTATTGCACTTTTGTGTATATAGCAGTACATTTAAATCAAAAGTGCGCAATACACTACTTTAGAAGTCATTATTCAATTTTGCGCATAACAATGCGATTAATCGCGATTAATCGCAAGAAAACCATGCGATTAATCGCGATTAAAATTTTTAATCGTTGCCCAGCACTAATATATATAAAAACAAGCCGCCACCCCGGTGCCTTTAGGGTTATTGTGCACGACGTGCAAAAACGTAACCCAGCTTTGACTGTTGAAAAGAAGTGTGCTGTAGAGCTTGCATCATTGTGGGCTCTGCAAAAGTGCGCATCGAGGGCACATATCAACCACAAAGTATGCGTGAGCAACGTTCTGAAACCTAAAATGAAAAATGAGACAGCCTACGGTCTCATGGATTTAACGGACACATGAAATAAGTACACAAGACCGAAAATTCATATGAAGTGTGCCATTTGGGGACAGGGCCTATGATCGTGAACCACAATAGCCACATACATGAGATCATTTAAATTTAGAATAATTTTTAGGTCAATATGTTTTGCAGCACTTAAATGTGTAAATCCAGAAGCCCAGTATTTATCTGGAGGTCTTTGTCCTTTGCCTGTCAAGCTGGTTTGTCTCTGCCTTTTCTGTTCTGCCCTGTTTGCCATTGTTCACCCTGCCTGTCTTGACCATTCTTAATAAAGAGCTGCAAATGGATTCCCCTGGCCTGACCCTGCCTCGATACAACACATATGCTGCATCTGCTCGCTATCTGCCGATCGGCTCTGGTAGTTCCGCTTCAGCACTGATGATGTTGTAGGAATAGTGCGCTCTGGTTGGTCTGGATTATTCGGGAATTTTTATTTTATACAGAAGTAAGTTATTTATAATTCAGATGATTTATATATATATATAGACACAGAGAATATTACTTGCCTTACCTGATTAGAACAATGAAAAAATAAATAAATAAATAAATAGGGAATCACTAAACCAAGAGAATTATTCTGATTTGATGATACACTCAAAATATTACACAAGCAATCCTTTAAATTTAATGATATTCAGAACAGAACAAGAATTTTAAAAAACTATAAACAAGAAGTAACCGAAATAATGTAAAGCGAAAGTGAAAGTAAGTGGTGTTGGGCTCACGTAACTCTCTCATTAGAATTAAACTGTTTCAACATTTGCGATGTATTTGGATGCTAAACTATTCTTTATTATAGGCTTTGTACTTCACTCACATTCCAATATATATATGTGTGTGTGTGTGTGTGTGTGTGTGTGTGCGTGTGAGAGAGAAAGAGTGAGGCGCGGCACGATCGAACTGTGTGTGTGTGTGTGTGTGTGTGCGTGTGAGAGAGAGAGGTGCGGGCGCGATCGAACTGTGTGTGTGTGTGTGTGTGTGTGTGTGTGAGAGAGACAGAGAGAGATGCGAGGGCACGATCGAGCTGTGTGTGTGTGTGTGTGTGTGTGAGTGTGTGTGAGAGAGAGAGAGAGAGAGAGGGGCGCGGGCGCGATCGAACTGTGTGTGTGCGTGAGACAGAGAGAGAGGCGCGGGCGCGATCGAACTGTGTGTGTGAGAGAGAGAGAGAGAGAGAGAGAGAGAGAGAGAGAGAGAGAGAGAGAGAGAGAGAGCGAGAGACGCGGGAGCGATCGAACTGTGTGTGTGTGTGTGCGTGTGTGAGAGAGAGAGAGGCGCGGGCGTGATCGAACTGTGTGTGTGTGTGTGTGTGTGTGAGAGAGAGAGAGAAAGAGAGAGGCCGGGCGCAATCGAACTGTGTGTGTGTGTGCGTAATACATGTAATAAATAAATAAAAGTGCGTATAAATACAATTTTGGACACAAGAGGGCAGTATGGCCCTATGTATGAATTTGTGTTTAAACTATCACCCGAAGAGACCCCCCCCCCCTCCCCCTCCTCACACAGACACACACACACACACATACAGAATGGCAGGGTGCATTTTCTCTGTCAGAGAGAGGGAGAGAAAATTTTCAGAATCCACATTCAAGCCACAATATCTGACTTTCTGTTGGTGGGAACTAATGACTGTAAATTAGAAAGTTGTCCGGCTTGATGAGAACAATATACACGCCAAGTTTTGTAACTGTAGGTAAAATTATCTAAGTTATAACACACTTTATGTGTCCTTTTTTAGTCATAAATTCATTTCCCCGCCACGGACAAACCGTTCGAGATATCAAAAATCCGTCCGCAATTTAGCATCCTCAATGTCTTGAGTTCATGCTGACCGAGTTTCGTGGTGTTTGGATTAATTCTCTAGGAGAAGTAAATAAAAAATAAAAGCATGCATTTTCCAAACAACCCATAATAGCTGACTTCCTGTTGAGCTGTCGTTAAACTTAGAGGACGAAAGCTGTTCGGCCCGAGTGAGATCTAAATATGTTCCGAGTTTCATATTATTACATGCAAGCATGTTTGATATATGGACAAGTGTTCGAATCCCATTCCAGGGGGCGCTGTCGAGCTCCCCTGCCACGCCCGGGTACCAGCTTCAGCCCGGCCCTGATGGCCGTGAGTTCTGACCTGTGTGCAAAGTTTCAAGAGTTTTCGAGCACGTTAAGGGCCCCAAAACCTTGAAAAACAAAAATAAAAGCATTCTCACTCAGCAGACAAATCCCCCTCCCCCAAACACACGGAGAGACGTAGGGTCAGAGAGAGAGGAAGGGAAAATTCTCCAAAACATCCACATTCAAACCAAAATATCTGACTTCCTGTTGGTCTGAGCTAATAACTGTAAATTAGAAAGTTGTCCAGCTCGATATGAACAATATACATACTGAGTTTTAAGATTGTAGATAAAAGTATAGACCTAACTCCCCCTCTTTTGTCAAAAGGTGGCGCTACTGAGCCCCTGCACCACGCCCGTTTCTGAAACTTTGCACATGTCTACTGGCTAATAAATGTGATGTGTCTGTCGAGTTTCATGCAATTTCAAGTATGCTAAGAGTCTCAAAAGCATAAAAAAATAATCTTAAAGTTTGATGCGTTACCACGGCAACAGTATCTAAGATATCAATAATCCTTTCACAGGTCTACATCTGCCGTGTGTTTACATTATACACATAAAGTTTTAAGCAAATCGGGTAAAAATAAGAGGGTGATTTAAAAGCATTTTGAAAGTGACACACTTCCTGCTGCCAGTTGGTGGCGCTATAACTTTGACTCACAATAGTCACATCCATGTGATCGGCCTCTTACAGCGAACACACTGCTGAAGTTTCATCAAGATCAGTCAATGTATGCAGAAGTTATAACACACTTCCTGTTTCCATTATTCACCATAAATTCGTTTCCTCGCCACGGCCAAACCGTTCGAGATATCAAAAATCCCCTGGCAATTTTTCATCCTCAATGTCTTGACTTCATGCACACCGAGTTTGGTGACGATCGGGTGAATCCCCTAGGAGAAGTGTTTCAAATTCCTGAGCACGAGTTTCCAAACAACCCATAATAGCCGACTTCCTGTTGGGCTGGCGTAAAAAGTAAGAGTACGAAGGATATATGAAACGATGAGATCTATATGTGTACCGATTTTCAGATTAATTCATGCAAGCGTGTTTGATATAATGGACATGTGTTCAAATCCCGTTCCAGGGGTCGCTGTCGAGCCCCCCTGCCACGCCCGGGTACCATCTTCAGCCCGGCCCTGATGGCCGCGGGTTCTGACCCGTGTGCAAAGTTTCAAGAGTTTTCGAGCACGTTAAGGGCCCCAAAAGTGCCCAAAAGGTAGTAAAATAATAATAATAAATATAGCTGCGAGCAGCGATTACGGGCCCAAGCCGGTGGCACCGCAACCCTGGTGCACCAGGGTGGCGGTACCGCCGGCTTTGGCCCTTCATCGCTGCTCGCAGCTATATTTATATATATATATATATATATATATATATATATATATAAAAACAAGCCGCAACCCTGGTGCCTTTAGGGTTATTGTGCACGACGTGCAAAAACATAACCTTGCTTTGACTGTCGAAAAGAAGTGTGCTGTAGAGTTTGCATCAGTGTGGGCTCTGCAAAAGTGCGCATCGAGGGCACATATCAAAAATACATATATAACAGAACAAAAAATACATATACAAAAATACATATTTTATAATTCAGATGAGAATAATTTTAAGGAAAACAAATATATTGATCTGAAATATAGCACATGTTTTTGTAAAATAATTTCAAGCAAAAAAGCTCACGGCTGCACAGGCAGTCATAACGGTGCGCATCCAACGCGAGGAGTGAGCAGAACAGAGCGAACGTTTTTTAGTTAATTTCTAAAAAAACTTAACTTTCATAGGAATTCATTCCAGCGCACTGCGAGCGCCACCATAATCAATGTCCGTGCGGACGTCCGTACTTACTTTCACTTTTATATTAGTGATTTAGAAGCCCTCGCTGGTGTCACACGTCGGTTAACCGGTGGGAAAATATCATCACAGCCATATACCTAATATATTTATATATAAATACAATAGGCATACCTGATGAAATAGTTTTATGTACTATGTTGATATCATTTTGGACACAAGAGGGCAGTATAGCCCTATGAATGATTTTTTTGAGATAGCACTAAATAGCCTGTTTTAAACTTTTTCATACTTCTTGAATTGAAAAAAAAAGAATAAAATGGGTTTAGTTGTAATATTTTTGTATAATTTTATATAAAACTAAATGGTGTATAATTACATTTTAGAAAGATATGAGACGTTTCCTGATTCTTTTTTACATTACTTTAATCCCTCACCATAGCAAAACCATTTGAGATATTCATTATGCGTTCACAATTTAGCATCTTTAATGTATTTTCATCATGTTGAAAAAGTTTGGTGGGAATAAAATAAACCACTTAAGAGGAGTGAGTAAAAATGTACAAGCTGGTTTTGCAAAACATCCACATTCAGACCAAAATAGCCCACTTTCTGTTGTGCTGGCTTAAAACATAGAGCACGAAAGTTGTACGGCCAGATTAGACCTATATGTGTACCACGTGTTATATTATTATAGTACATAGTATACATGCAAGTGTGTTTGATTTATGGACCAAATTTTCAGACCAAGTTTATGGACCAAGTTAATTTAATTAATAAACTAATTATATAAAACTATTGTTAATGCACTACAATTAAACTGGTTATATGCCTTTACTTTATTAATAAAACTTATTTAAAAAATACAAGGCTTAAGACATTTATTTTCCTTTTCAATGCAGGCCAAACCACACAGCAGTGAAATGGTTAATCTAGCCCCCCTCCCCTACACACACACACACACACGCACGCACACACACACACACACACACACACACACACACACACACACACACACACACACACACACACACACACACACACACACACACACACACACACACACACACACACACACACACACAGTATCTTTTTAAAGATACTAGTACTTATTCATTACATACTAGTCCTTATTTATTAGATACTAGTGCATATTCATTCGTTACTAGTACTTATTCATTAGATTGTAGTTGCTATTAAATTGGTACTAGTACTTAATCATTAGATACTAGTACTTGTTCATTAGTTACTAGTACTTATTCATTAGTTACTAGTACTTATTCATTAGTTACTAGTACTTATAATTAGATACTAGTACTTATTCATTAGATACTAGTACTTATTTCAATAGTGACTAGTAACTATTCTTTTGTTACTAGTAAGACATTTTTTTTTTGCCATTGACTTCTATGGGGATCTGTCATTTAGATATCAACTATTCAGTTCTGACTAGTATGTATTCCAATTGTGACTAGTACATATATATTACATTTTAGTAGTTATTCATTAGGTACTAGTACTTATTTTTTAGATACTAGTACCTATTAATAAATACTAGTATTTATTCAATAAACACTAGTACGAAGTCATTAGATACTAGTACCTATTAAATAGATACCAGAACTTATTCATTAGCTTCTAATACATATTCAAAAGAATATCTAAAGAATAAGCAATAGTATCTAAAGAATAGGCACTAGTACTAAAGAACAAGCACTAGTCGCTAATGAATAAGTACTAGTACTTAATTGAATAGATACTAGTATCTAAAAAATAAGTACTAGTAGCATGAAAATAGAGACTAGTAGGTTAAAATGATTAAATGTTAAAACGGCTTGCCATATTGGCTCAGAGAGAGAGAGAGAGAGAGAGAGAGAAAATGTCCACATTCAAACTACAATATCTGACTTTCTGTTGGTCTGAGCTAATGGCTGTAAATTAGAAATTTGTTCAGCTTGAGGAGAAGAATATACACGTTGAGTTTTGTAACTGTAGGTAAAACTAACTAAGTTATAACACACTTTATATGTCCTATTTTAGTCATGGAAATTCATTTCCTCGCCGCGGCCAAACCGTTCGAGATATCAAAAATCCGTCCGCAATTTAGCATCCTCAAAGTCTTGACTTCATGCACACCGAGTTTGGCGATGATTGAATGAATTGCCTAGGAGGAGTACTTTAAATTCCACAGCAAACGTTTTCCAAACAACCCAAAATAGCCGACTTACTGTTGGGCTGGCGTAAAACTTGACCGGGGGAAAGATGTTCGGCCCGATGAGATCTATATGTGTACTGAGTTTCATATTAATTGATGCAAGCATGTTTGATATATGGACCAAATAGTCGGATCCCGTTCAAGGGGGCGCTGTTGAGCCCCCCTGCCACGCCCGGGTACCAGCTTCAGCCCGGCCCTGATGGCCGTGGGTTCTGACCTGTGTGCAAAATTGCAAGAGTTTTTGAGCACGTTAAGAGCCCCAAAAGCCCCTGAAACCTTGAAATCCATTAAAAGCAATACACAAATCCCTCACACACAGAGACGGAGAGAGAGGGAGAGAAATTTCTCAGAAACATCCATATTCAAACTAAAATATCTGACTTCCTCTTGGTCTGAGCTAATGACAGTTAATTAGAAAGTTGTCCAGTTTGATCTGAACAATATGCGTTCCGAGTTTTATGATTGTAGGTAAAACTATAGACCTAACTCCCCCTCTTTTGTCAAAAGGTGGCGCTACTGAGTCCCTGCACCACGCCCGTTTCTGAAACTTTGCACATGTCTACTGGCTAATAAATGTGATCTGTCTATCAAGTTTCAAGCAATTTTAAGCAATTTCAGGCATGCTAAGAGTCTCAAAAGCATCCAAAAAGAATATTAAAGTTTGCTGCGTTGCCATGGTAACAGTATCTAAGATATCAATAATCCTTTCACAGGTCTACATCTGGCGAGTGTCTACATTATACACATCAAGTTTGAAGCAAATCGGGTAAAAAATAAGAGGGTGATTTCAAAGCATTTTGAAAGTGACACACTTCCTGCTGCCAGTTGGTGGCGCTATAACTTTGACTCACAATAGTCACATCCATGTGATCGGCCTCTTACAGCGAACACACTGTTGAACTTTCATCAAGATCAGTTAATGTATGCAGAAGTTATAACACACTTCCTGTTTCCATTATTCGCCATAAATTTGTTTCCTCGCCACGGCCAAACCGTTCGAGATATCAAAAATCCCCTGGCAATTTTTCAGGGGAAAAATGCTGACTTCATGCTGACCGAGTTTCGTGGCGATTGGTTGAATTCTCTAGGAGGAGTATATCGAATTCCAGGGGCATACGCTTCCAAACAAACCATAATAGCCGACTTCCTGTTGGGCTGGGGTAAAAAGTAAAAGTACAAAGGATATATGAACCGATGAGATCTATATGTGTACCGAGTTTCATATTATTACATGCAAGCGTGTTTGATTTATGGACCAAGTTTTCGGACCCCGTTCCAGGGGGCGCTGTCGAGCCCCCCTGCCACGCCCAGATACCAGCTTCAGCCCGGCCCTGATGGCCGCGGGTTCTGACCCGTGTGCAAAGTTTCAAGAGTTTTTGAGCACGTTAAGGCCCCCAAAATTGCCCAAATAGTCGTAAGAAAAATATAGAAAATGACTTTCCAAACAACCCATAATAACCGACTTCCTGTTGGGCTGACGTAAAACTTAGAGCGCGAAAGTTGTTTCGGCCCGATGAGATCTATAAGTGTACCGAGTTTCAGATTATTACATGCAAGCGTGTTTGATATATGGACAAGTGTTCAAACACCATTCCAGGGGGCGCTGTCGAGCCCCCCTGCCACGCCCGGGTACCATCTTCAGCCCGGCCCTGATGGCCGCGGGTTCTGACCCGTGTGCAAAGTTTCAAGAGTTTTCGAGCACGTTAAGGCCCCCAAAAGTGCCCAAAATACAGTAAAATAATAATAAAGAATAATAATAATAATAATAAAGAATAATCCTTAGGAAAACAATAGGGCCTTCGCCTTTTCAAGGCTTGAGCCCTAATAATATTAAACAGAGCAATTCCAAGAGGGTCCTCACACCATCGGTGCTCGGGCCCTAAAAAACAACACAATAGCTGGAGAGCCCCACACAGAGGCAGCCGTCTGCGGCGCCATCTTGGATATACAGACATTCAATAGGCCTACAATATTCAGTACAATACTATACTTCCAGTGCATACAAAATACAATTTATTCACCTTCATGCTGTAAATAGTGATTACTATTTTTGACATAATTGCAAAATTAGTTTACTTTGTTGCAATATATTTTTTTCTGCAACTGCATGCTTTGGATTCTGTTCTCCATTTTGTGATGTAGTGTCTAACAAATGATCTGTAGTTTAAATAATTGACTCGTGTGTGTATGATCTGAAAGCATTGTCATTTTGAGCACTGCAGATAAAATAAGGTTTAAGGTTTTGAGAAAGTGGGTGATGGTTTCGAGAAATGTGTTTTAGCAATTCAGAAAACTGTAATTTATTCTTTAATAATTTTAGATTTCATGTTATTTGACACTTATGATTTCATTGTTTTCAGGCAGATATGAGAGTTGGGCTGATGTAATTTATAATCTTACAAAACCCTTTTTTAGCAAACTATAGTGACTGATGCTCTCAAGAATGGATTGAAGGCATTTTTTTCCAATGCAAAAGAGAGAATGAATATTGATCAAACTAAAACAAGAGAAAAGGGGAAAAATACATGAGCACATTAAACCCCCCAAAATGGTCACCCTTAAACCTGTACGCATTTCTTTTTTTTTTTTGTGGAACACAAGAAGATTTTTTTTTTTAATGTATTTTTAAAAAGTTATTTTTTTGGTCTATACAATCATAATCAATGTTGTTTGAACCACATTCTTCATATCTTCTTTTGTATTTCACAGAAGAAAGCCATACAGGTTTGGAACAACACAAGGGTAAGTTAATGGTGACTGACAGAATTGTATTTTTAGATGAATTATCCCTATCAAACCAAGCCACGAGCAACCTATTGTCTAAGCACTACTATATTATATAAAAATAATAATAGTAGGGTGTCACCTTCAGAATAGTGTACGTTTACTGCTAAACTGTAACAAATATAGATATGATTTTACCATGTACAGCATGATGCATCATCCAATATATTATTTTTGGGGGAAATAATTGGACACATTTGTTAGTTTAGTTGTTACTGCACAAAACTGAAAGGAGCCATTTGCCCCACAATGAGGTAACAGACATCCCAAACTGCAAGAAGTCATTTCAGGGAGGTATCTCTTTTTGTTGAGGGGGTGGGGGGTGTTGTTCGGTTTTGTTGTTGTAGGGGGGATTTACATGCGGTTCATGAGGCGCAGACATGGGCAGTATTTCAATGAAATGTATTTTAAATACGTATTTAATTACTTTAGTGTATTTTGTAATTTGTATTTTGCAGGTGTGGAAAAAATAAAATGTAGTTTGTAACAAAATATTTTGAGGGAGTGTATTTAGAGTATTTCAAATACTTAAATACTTAAGAAAAATCACCATAGTGAATGATTTTGCCATATTTTCGGTCTGATGTTGGCAATGGCAATGTCCAGGTTAGATGCAAGAAAATCACGTGACACCCTGTAGACCGGGCTCCCTCCAAGAAGTGAATGAGTTTTGAACTCTTAAAAACGGCATTAAGGTAAAGTGTTTTGTGAAATACACACATATTGCACACTGAACGGCATTAAAGAGAAAATAATTGTGCCTCATGAGATCAATGCACTGTGTTGTCATTCATAAAAGGACATCATAGGCCCTACCTATTATGAAACAGCGTGTCTGTCGTAACTTCACTGAAATCTCCATGCTAAGCAAGCGTTCACAATATAACATCCATCTGCAGTTTTTACACGTTTTTAAACGTATTACATATGAGAAATATTGATTTTGTATGAAATAATCATCATTCCTATTGTTTTTCAGTAATTGCGCACGCAGCGCGATTCTACTATGGAAAAGGCATACGAGGTCAGGGCAGTTAGAGTCTCGTGTGTAAAACAAGCCCACACATGATTAATATGATTAATCATATATATTATGATTAAAATGGATTTTTGATTTTGTGACGAAAATTCTCGGTCTGTTATTTTTACACAAAAATCGCTGCAAAAGATGCTTTCCAACAGGTTTTATCGTAGTTTTTGTCCAACTCCATTGACTTGTATTGGATGTTCTGTGAGGTACGGTATTACTCCGCCGATGGAAACAGAAATGGGGTTGTTTATATTCTTTCTGTAGTCTTCCAGTCGCGGTATCGTAGGCTACGCTATCCAAACATTGGCAAAGGTGCATTATCGCCACCAACTGGGCTGGAGTGTCTAATATTCAAGCTCTCAACGGAAGAATGTCTGGTTGTGACGCGTTTGGAAAAATAGGTCCACAGTTTTACAACGAATGGTAAAACACCTGTTGGAAAGCATCTTTTGCAGCGATTTTTGTGTGAGCATATCAGTGAACACCCCAGATCACTCGGTGAGTTTCACATCTTTGTAAACTAAAGTTTAATGCGTTTTATGAATGATTCTTCCAGTCCCCCTATGAAACCATTGTGGAGGGGTGGGGGTGGGGGGGGGGTGGCGGGTGCTAACACAGAAACCGAAAATTCTCGGGACAGCAGCATTTGTCCAAATTTAAATCTTAACCGTTCTATTTCATCAGAAACGATCTTAAAACAGGGCTTTAAGTGTAAAATACCGAACTTGTCCTTTAAGGCACGAGTAGAGTAATGGTGATAATATGGCTACGTAGCCTCCATCAAACACGTTTTGCTATTAAGGGCAGCCGACCACACCATTGATGTGAACTTAGCTATACATGCCATTTACGTCAGAGGGAGCTATTTCAGGCCCTGTAGAGATTTAGTGAAATGCCCATACTTTTTTATTTTGCTACTTCGCCATTTAGAATTTACACATTTCTCATATTTGTGTTATTGCTACTATTTGTGTTATTGACCTTTCAGTAATAAAAAAAAAAGACTTAAGCTTATTGTGGGAGTATTTTTGTATTTTCAAAATACTAATTACTTGTATTTTATTTAAATACATTTTTCACATAAGTATTTTGTATTTTATTTTGTTACATTTCATGAGCCAGTATTTGTATTTTGTAACAAAATAGTTTTTGATGTATTTGTGCCCACCTCTGATGAGGCGAACACACACGCAAGGTCTCTCGCTCTCTTCCTCTCTGCCGAGCGCGCGCTACAAGGTTTGGAGCTCGCGAGCTCGAGATTCCGGGAGATTTGAACTAATTTGCGGGCATCAGGGAGCCGCTATCAATATGCGGGAGACTCCCGCAACTTCCAGAGACTTTGGATGTCTGAGGTAAGATGGCTCCCTGGGGCAAGAAGTCCCCAAGATAGACTCAAGGTAAAATCCCAGTTGTCATAAAATTTTTGGAGAATATATCAAATAGATTGTAAATCATATTTAATAAATTATTTGAAAAAGTTCCTTTGATGGACTGGCCATCCATCCAGGGTGTTTCCAGGTAAGCTCTAGCTTTCCTGTGTGTCCCTACAAGCGGTTTGAAAAATGAAAAAAAAAAAAAAAAAGTGCCATTAATGTAAAATACTAAATAGGCCTATTCTGTACATTTATGTATAGAGCAGCATGTGTACATTTTTTGACAAAAAGTGATCAGTTAACTTAACTTACAGTTTTTCTGAATTGCTAAAACACTAAACCCCATTCTCTGAACCAAATTCTCAATAGCCTAAACCAATTTGTCAAATAAATCATTCTTTCTGTAAAACATTAAACAAGTTCAGGTAGTTAAAACACTGTTTGCAAATCTCATGCACTCTTTCTTCAAAATTCTAAACACATTTTCACTCATTAACCCTTTATGGGTCAAGTAACCATATTTAGTCACTTCCGCACACATTTAAAATGCCCTCCCCCTGTCTCCATTTGGAGTTGTAGAGTCATATGGTTTTCTCTCAGCCAATCAGGGGAGATAAAGCTATCTGACAGATATTGACATCAAGGCATCTGACCAATCAGCAGTGGCCTGGAGCACCTCAAACACAGCCATCTTGCAGAAATCATAAATATTGCTTTTTTGAACCTGGCTTCTCCCACAGCTATTAATAACATCATAACTAAACATGGTAAGTTGATGTAACTCACAAATTATCTGGTTGAATAGTTGTGTTAAAGATTAAGATTGTTTTTATTTGCATAGCATTTGTAAAAATTAGCTTAATGTTTGGCTGAAAACTAAAGGCACCATATTTGATCATATGCCCCGTTCACCTAAGTGGCACAAGTGTCCATTTTTAGACATATGCCTTATGAATGTATGTTTTTTTATTATAGGTAAATGGGATACACAGGTGCTTATTGTTAGTGTGAGGCCTAAACTGTGTGAATTGATTTTAATTACTGAATATTGGTTTGTGATAAAACACAATTCTGAGCAAATATAAGTGGTACTAACAATAATTATAATTGTATTTTCTGTTTTTATTGTGTTTTTATATTTTCAATGTCAATACTCTTTTCCCATTAGATCTACATTACACTGTTATTGTTTCTCTCAACAAATAAATCAGAGTTGGTTTAATATTGACTAAGCATATTCCTTTTGCAGCTGTCTGCTTGGCTATTTTATGGGAAGAGGGATACCATTGTTGTTCCCGTAAACCCTGCCATCAGCGATGATGATAGCTCAGAGGAAGAAGACAGATACCTCAAGACATAGATGTCTCTAAATAAATGTTCCTTGCAGTTTGTGCCTATAATATATAAATGTTCCTTGCAGTTTGTGTGTTTTTCTCATATTTTGTCAAAATTCACTCTCGGTAATTTATTTTTTACCAAGACAGGCAAGTGCTCATATATGGTAACTTCATTGACCTTGATTTGCAATGCAAAGATGAAAAAAATTGAGTTTTTTTTTTTTTTTTAAATGTCCTGTAACATCCCCCATTAGCTTTCTGAGGTTAAAATTTAGAATTTCCAAATATTTCAATGAGTGCCCTATAAAGGGTTAAAACACATTTCACACTGTGATGCACTTATGTTTCAAAATCCTAAACACAGGCAGGCGAAAGGTAAACACAACTACAACACAGCTGTCATCGTTTACACACAACGACTCAAAATTGTTCACACTTATTTCTAATGATGTGACCAAACCAACTGTATGTAATACAAGTCAGTTCAGAGTGCCAAAATTGACTCAAAATGTTGCACTGAATGTTGATACCAATAATGGATGGAAACAATATAAGAGGGAGAGGAGGATACATATAAGAGGTGGTGGACGAGGAGGAAGAGGAGGAGGACGAGGAAGAGCAGGTGTGGAGAATGTTGTCAAGGCTGGATCTGCTTTAGGGTTTTTCCCTTTGCCTGCAAAGATGACATTGTCTATGATGTGGACAAAGTCCTCCGGCCGGACCCAACATGAAGACATGATGCTAAAGCAGATTAAAATCTCTGACATTGATTCTGCAGTTGCACAACTCTTCTGAGTGTACTTTACTGTAACATGCTTTTCATTTAGACTTTTTCATTGTAACCTTTTTGGCTTTTGCAGTTGGGTCACTGTATTTTGACAGTTTGCAAGTGCTAAATATACAGACATTCAATACTATACAATATTCAGTACAATACTTTACTTGCAGTGCGTACAGTATAAAATTTATTCACCTTACCACTGCAAGTTGTGATTACTTTTTTACGTAATTGAAAATTTGTTTACTTTTGTTACAATATACTTTTTCTCTGTAACTGCATGCGTTGGATTTTGATGTAGTGTTTAACGAATGATCTGTAGTGTTTGTAATATTGACCATGTGTTTATGATCTGAAAGCATTGATTGATTTTGAGCACAGATAAAATGTTTTTGAGCAAAATTTTTTGATTTTGTCAGAAGAGTCAGAGGTTCTCTGAATGTGGTTTGAAAATTTGGTTTTGTGTTTGAGGTTTTGAGAAAGTGAGTGATGATTTCAAGAAATGTGTTTTAGTAAATCAGAACAACTGTAAAAAAAAGAAAGCAAAACAAAACAAAAAGTGTGGAAACCTGTTGCCTTAAAATTATGAAGTAATAAACTTCATGCTTAATTGAAAACCTTGACAATTCCACATATTTTTTCAATTACGCATGTACCCAATTTTACTTAGCCTACTTAATCCATTTTAGGCAAGGGGTTTCCACAATGTTTTCAACCCAAGACTGGTTGCCCACTGAAGCTAAGCGGGGCTGAGCCTGGTTAGTACCTGGATGGGAGACCTCCTGAGAAAACCAGGTTGCTGCTGGAAGAGGTGTTAGTGAGGCCAGCAGGGGGCGCTCACCCTGTGGTCTGTGTGGGTCCTAACGCCCCAGTGTGATGGGGACACTATACTGTCAAAGAGCACCGTCCTTCGGATGAGACGTTAAACCGAGGTCCTGTGGTCATTAAAAATCCCAGGATGTCCTTTGAAAAAGAGTAGGGGTTTAACCCAAGCGGCAACCTCCCCGGCCAGTAGGAGCTGCTCACCCTGTGGTCTGTGTGGGTCCCTAATGGGGACACTATACTGTCAAAGAGCACCGTCATTCGGATGAGATGTTAAACCGAGGTCCTGACTCTCTGTGGTCATTAAAAATCCCAGGATGTCCTTTGAAAAAGAGTAGGGGTGTAACCCTGGCATCCTGGCCAAATTTGCCCATTGGCCTCTGTCCATCATGGCCTCCTAATAATCCCCATATACTGATTAGCTTGATCACTCCACCAGTAAGCTGGTGTGTGGTGGGCATTCTGCCGCAATATGGCTGCCGTCGCATCAACCATGTGGATGCTGCACATTGGTGGTGGTTGATGAGATTCTATCTTCCGTATGTGAAGCGCTTTGAGTACCCAGAAAAGCGCTACATAAATGTAACAAATTATTATTATTATTATTTATTACAAATGAGCTCACCCTACCATTCTGCAATTTTGATTTTGTGGTTAAATTTAGACAGTTCTGTGATTTTGATTCTGACAGTTGCTTATCACATCAATGAATGAGAAGATAGATAGATAGATAGATAGATAGATAGATAGATAGATAGATAGATAGATAGATAGATAGATAGATAGATAGATATTGTAAGCGTGCAATATTGTTTTGCACGATTATATAAATACTTGTTTATCCCCTCCACGCATTAAATTGCACTCTATTGCAAATAGCAGCTTTAAACAGGTGAACACCAATCGTCAGATTTAATTGGTATAATTTACCTCTTTTTTTTGGCAATTTATCGCCATTCCCACATACTTGCACTTTGATACTTTCAACAGTGTCGATCTTGTTTTCAAGCCAATTAAAATGGTTTAAAAAATTAACTGACGTTTAAACGGACAAATTATGCACTGAATGGTAGGGACAGAAGTGCAACTATCCAATCAGATTAGGAGTAACGGGCTGGAGGCGGGACATCTGGGAGGAAGCGCCAGAGCGAACTCAGAGCCCGTTCTGTCACGAGCTCCGTCCGGGTACACCGACTGAACGAAAAGTCTCGTACATTATTGACGGCTAAATATAGGCTATAGCTATCTCTTTCTCGAGAAACAGGTTTGTCAGATTAGTTCGTCAAAAAGTAGAATTCCCCGTTGTCCTATCGCGGTCATTTGGGTGATGTATTCTAACATTTGATAGAGCTAGCCAGCTCGCTAGCTATTTGGCTAGCTTGCCGTGCGTGACTTAAAGCCAGAGAGGTATCAATTGTTATTTTAACGCCATCGACATTTAGGTGCGTAACCATAAATTAAAAACTACACGTTGGCTAGTTTTTTTTAATTAGTCAGTGCCGCAACAACAGCTTTCGCCTTGCTTCGCTTTCCCATTGAAGAGTTCACAGGATTGAATGAATTAACGTTAGCCAACGGAAGCACCAGTCGCGCTGCTGACTCCCCAGCTTCTCTCTCTTAGCCACTGCATTCACTTCTTTTTTCCCTAAACACTCTCGCTGCTACATTATTTGTGTGCTTTACAAACGCTTAAAATTCAAGACTAAATTCGCAGCTAGTGTTAGTGAGTTCGTGTTAGTTAGCCCGCTAGCTCGGTGTATTTTCCTGTTAAACCTGCGCCTCTGAACATCTGAAAGTCATTTGTTTCGTGTTGAAGCCGGCCTGAAGAAAAAAACTCCGCAAACATGCCGGCTGTGTCGAAGGGTGACGGAATGCGAGGATTAGCGGTGTTCATCTCGGACATCAGAAACTGTAAGTGTCCCTCCACACTCAAACACCATTAACGTTAGTAATTTTCTTGTGCGAACAGCTGCACTCAACTCTTCCTACATACGCCCTAAACTGAATCAAAAGGCCTATGATATGCTCTTCTTTGCTCCTTGATGCTTTTTAGCCAGAATTGAAGGTTAAAAGGTGCAAGTCAGATCAGTGGGTCTTGGTGAGGGAGGTCATGAGAGTAATCGTGATCACTCAGGCCCGTTAGCTTTAGCTCGGTGATGGAATGACGCTTGGTCGCCGGAGAGCCCGCTAGGCCGCCGCTCTTTCACTGTTGCTCTCGTCACCTTGACTAGCTGGATAGCGGTTGATATCGCCGCTCGCCAAGAGGACTTGTTTCAGATGTGTTTTTCACGATAATCCAGTTATCAAGCTGTCGCCTTGAGCTAAGCGTTATAGGAGGGTCATCTTGTTAAGTAGTCTGTAGTTTTCTGCATCTGCCCGGGTTATTCCTCAACTTTTACCTCTAAAATCTTAATCTTTCTTTAGGGTCATGGTAGGAGTTTGAGACTCGTTTTTTCGTTATCATTTTGTGGGGTTTTAAAGAGTGGTTGCAAGTAAGGTTGAGAGTGGTGAGCTTTTTGACCCACATTTTCTATTGAACATCTAAAAAAAACTGTTAAAATAGCCAGTTTATAGGGTAACAACTTATGATACATTTTGTCATATAAGTAAGAGTGAATTTTTTTTCACTTATGTTAACAGTGGGAATATGAACTCTTGGCTTGAGTATTGTAATTTGTATCATACATCATATTTTGGCACCACAAACGCAGCTAGTTCCAGGTGTCCTGTGAAATTGCTTTTTTTTTCTGGCATGCTGACTTGCTCTTCTTTTTTCATTATTGTTGTGTATTTATACTTTCTTGTACCCAGATTTTATTTTAGTGCCTTATGCACAAAACTTTGTGTAGCTACCATACTAAAAAAAATAATATGCACACTATGGTATAGTTGGGAATGCATGTGTTTGTGATGATGTGCTCACTAGAAAGTAAATTGGACATTTCGTCGTCATGATATGATCTGACTTTGATTCTCTTATGATATTTGCAGATTATATAACATGCCACAATATATGATTTGATTAGATCTTGGGGCCTGTGATGGATATTAAAATAATATGTAAATAATAATTTTTATTAACTTATAACTGCAATCCCCCCAAAAATGAAATGAACATTTAATTGAACTTATCCCTTGTTCGTATGATGTATCCCAGTTGGGACACCCACCAAAAAATATATACTTTAGTTTAAAAAAAAAAAATCTTAAAATAATGAGAAAATCAAATCACACATGAGATCATTAATAGTCTGATGACAGCTTTTCATTGGTATGTGCTATAAGATAAGCAATGTAAAACAGTCAAAAGTCTTACGCAGCATCCGAAATCGCATACTCTCTTGAGTAGGTAGGTACTTATTTTGAAGAAGTAATTACTTAACGTTTGATAAAAAAGTATGTTCTGCATGTAATATGAATATAATCCAGTCGGTTGCTCTCCCCTGGCCTGATGGGACAGTGAAGTGTCCATCGTATGCACATTTCAGAATCTCACCGGAAGTAGTAGGCCATCGGGGTACTTCTGCCTACTCTTTTATGAGTACTGTGTATTCGGTCTTTTGTAATTTTTTCGCGTACTATATAGTAGGGAAGTATGCGATTCCAAATGCAGCCATAAAGTCTTCTGTGCTCTCTAAAATAAGATCAGTGTGTATTGTGGCTGTTTAGTAAATAGTTCTGCTCATTTTACTGTATAATACAATTAATTGGTTTTCTCAACAGTATACATCATTTGAACATGACATGATTTGAATTAGAAATTTTTTAGATACATTTCATTTCAGCATAATTGTGAGCTGGAGAACGACACAAATGCTAAATCAGAAAAAGGATATGCGAATGCAATGTACATGCTGACATTAAATTTTGAGGTCATAGTCAGTTAATCATAACAAACACACAATAGATTGGGTCATTGATGCCTTTGAGGTAGGGATGGCTCGATACCACAATTTTGGCTTCGGTACGATACCAGAACCTAATACCTTGGTATCGATACTAAATCGATACCACAGTTAAAAAAAAAAAAGTCTCAATTTAAGTGACACTTAAAAAAATGCTGCTTGAAACTCTCCACTACCAAATGTGCAAAGAAAGGGTATCAAAATGTAAAAAAAAAAAAAAAAATCAGTCAGGGAACATAGAGTAGGTTAAATTTTGATTTTGGAGAAAAAAAACCCCCTGAAATTATACAATTAAAATGGGTTAATATCTATAATGATAGATTCACATATAATAATAATAATAATAGAATAATGAAATGACATGTAAACCATAGCTGTCATGCATCAACAGAGAATTATCAACATTTATTGCATTTATTCATCTTGGTTTGGTTACTGTTTGGGTTCATATTAGTTTAGTGCATTGCATAAAGTAATGTTAACATGCCAAACATGTATTAGTACATTAAATTTTGATATAGATTAATAAATGCTATAATACTGATAGGTCAGGTTACCTAATGAATGTTGACAAATGTAGCTTAATTGTAATATTCATATTACTTCTCTCTCTCTCTCTCTCTCTCTCTCTCTCTCTCTCTCTCTCTCTCTCTCTCTCTCTCTCTCTCTCCTCTCTAGGGGTCGCCACAGCGGCACTAATATGCCATTCATTTTACTATCACTAATACTAAAATTAATATTATGAAATTTTTTATTCTTTATACATTCAAATTCAATTAATATATGTTTGTTTGAAAGTGCAAAAATGATGAGACCTAAACTTCATTGGTTCTAGCGTGTCATGCAAGCAGATTTGAGTTTTCGTGTTTACCGTATCATATATAATTGATAAGCTCTTATGTATGTGCGCTGTTCAGTGTTCAATAAAAGTCTAAATTAAATCAGTTGAATGATGGACTAACGGTCACTAACCTGTCGATCTCTGAACTCTTTGAACAAGTCAAGATGAGCAACTGACGAGTCAAGTGCTTAGGCAGATTTGATGTGTTGCCTCCGCGTTTGCAGAGTGGTGCATTGAGATCTGTTTCTTTACTTTTCTCATTACTTTTGTAGGCAAAGTAATGCCTTATTTCACTCATACTACTCTCTATTTATTAATTTCGGGCGTGTAGAAATTCGAATGAGCTTCGTTTGATCCATCGTGTTCCTCTGTCACCGTTTGCCGGTTTCGCATGACCCGCGTCAGTTTAGATAGCGCACTGCCGCCTAGCGGTGAACTTCGAAACAGCAGCGCATCAAATACCGAATTGAACAAAATTATGATATTGTACCGTTTGAAATATAACATATACCGGTATTTTGCCAGTACCGGTATACCGCGCATCCCTACTTTGAGGTGAGTCCATTTTTCTGTAAAGTTGTGCATTAAACTTTTGTGAGTGTGTTTAATACAGTCTGATACACTTGATGTTTTTCTGTTTATTCAGTTGTTTTGTCTAAGAGTTAACAATGACTGGTGTTGGCTACAGTTGAAATCAGATTGCACGTTTCTGCAAGCTTTTGCACAGAGAAACCAGCCATTAAATAGCTTGAACTTTAAGTTGGTTACCATCTACACTTACAAAAATTGTAGGAATTAATTTTGACCCATGCCACTTGCAGCTATGTCAGGTTACTTTGATGGAATGAGAGTGTATTCTGTGTAGGGCTGTCACTTTTGTGAAAAAATCCTGTTCGATTTTTGAGACATGTGTTCATTGAATCGATTGTAAAATCGATTTTTCCATGTCTAAAGACATTTCCATTTTCAACACCAAACATTGGCAAATCCACAGACAACTAACAGGCATTAGGACGAACGTAAAGAGGGCGCTTGAGACGCGCACAAGTCAGCAATATTTCTGATGATTTATTGGCGTGAAGTTTTGTGCACAATGACAAACAGGAGTGCAACATTCAAGGATTGAAATTAACACCCGCCAAATTCGGATAAAAATGAACTTTGGCGGGTAAGGCTGTCATATCACGAGCCAATTTGGCGTGTTTCTATGTTTACTCACTTTGCTGGGGAAGTTCGTGTAAGCCAAATCTGCGTGGATTTAGCGCAAATGCGCAACTCGTGAGTAGTGATCGACCGATGTATCGGTTTACCGATATTTTTACCGATTTTTAAGCATTTTCCCATAATCGGGTATCGGTTTTGTAATATCGGATTTGCCGATAAACGGCGCCATCTTGTGGCCGTTTTGAGAATTCGGCCATTGCAGCCCGCGTCTGAGGAGATCAGTCAACAACAACTCTGTGCACAGGTAAATTATATGTTCTACTTGCTTTGCTTTAATTATTTAACTTTATTTAACATAACAGACATGCAGAAATGAGTTTTGAGACATAAATGCCTGATATAGTTTATTTATGCAGCTTGGTTCTAAAAAATTGAGACGAACTCATGGAGTCACGTTGCGTAATCCGTCATGTCCTGCCCCGATAAAGGCGTAACTTTACATGAATTTAGGGCTGCAACTAACGATTATTTTCATAATCGATTAATCGGATAAAATTTCAATTTGATTTTTTGTTTATTACAACTAAATAAAACCCTTAATCATGGTATTTATGTGTAAAAGTGTACAAAAGCCACACATTGAGTTTTACTAATATCAATATTTGCATTGTTTTTAATGATAATTGCCGATGGCAAGTTGACAACCATGAAAAACAAAAAAATCTAAATTATATACAACATTGTTTTAACATAATTTTTGTTAAAAACTAATTTACACAGACATGTTCAGATGTGAAGATAGAAACCAAAAACATGTAAAGTACATAATTCATTTAATTTTTATTTAAGATTCAATTAATTATAAGGATAAATTGCTAAAATAAATATAGAAAGACAGAAAAAAAGCGTGTGAACGTAGTAGAGCCGCCGTAGATTGCGTTTGTAAAACAATTAACTTAATAGAAGACAAATGCTATAAAAAGAGAACGGAATGGAGACGCAGCAAACAGGCTTGATTAAAAGGACAAGAAAATGATGCATTAGTGCACAAGCATTCGCTGAAAACCACTGACTACAGTGACTTAAAAACAATCTTTTACTGCTGCTGTTAATAACTGCCTTTATATTTAGTGCTTCACTTTCTAAACACTGTTTTAATTTAGCCTATTTCTGCGTAGCGCTATTTTAATCCATCACTTATGTTATCACGAAATGATTGCACAACCTGATGCCCGAGACAAAATACAGACATCCCAAGTCTCCCGGAAGTTCCGGGAGTCTCCCGCATATTGATAGCGGCTCCCTGATGCCCGCAAATTAGTTCAAACTCCTGGAATCCAGAGCGTGCAAGCAAGAGAGCGCATGCGAGACAGAAGAGAGTGCTCCAAAGTCCAAACTGTGTAGCGCGCGCACGACAGAGCGGCACAGGGAGAGAGACCTTGCGTGTGTGTGCGTGTTTGCCGCATCATGATAGGCCTGTTTCAACCAATCACCAGTAAATGCTCCCCGTGACGTAAGCAGAGCAACTAATCGATAATGACATTCGTTGACAACGATTTTCATAATCGATTATTATCGATTATATCGATTAGTTGTTGCAGCCCTACATGAATTAAATAAAACAGACATGAATGAGTGCATGTTGAAAATAAAAGCGCTGAATTTAATTCTCTATCTGTTGTATTTACTCACCGTTAGTCTCGAAAAAAAAGTTCGCTCATATTGCTGAGCATTCACTGGGTTGATGATCAGGAATGCTCAAGCGCGGCCACTGAATGAAACTTTTGACAAGATGATCTTGTTTAAACATCCTAGATTATATTATCATTTACTACATATACTGCAATTATTTCGCTTTAAAATGATACCGCTTTGTGGAAATTAATTATTTATTATCTGCACGCGCGATCGCGGTTGAGTATCATTCTGTGTAAATGCATAGATAAACAGCACTTTGTTAGAAAGCATTTCATGATCTAGACCGACAAAAACATTATTAATAATTAGTAACATACTAGTTGGAAAATGCAATGATGTATATGCTGTTTTGTTTGTTACTTTCCTGACAATGTTATATTCCAGCTAATATTATTCAGTGAATTAATATTACCCAGTGAATTATTCCTCACTCTTAGTTTAAACCTATTAAACGGCACATAAACCTTCTAAAACCGTTTAAAATTAATTACATTTCTGCAAAGGTGATATTACTCTGTCCCCTGTCAATTATTTTCTCCATATGAAAACATTAGACTTTTAACATTTACTTGCCTATTGTTAACATTGTTGCTGCTGATGCTTATAAATTATATGTATAATTTAGATATAAATTATATAATGTAATAATATAAATGTTTTTATTGTGATTTGAAGATTTAATTTAACATGAAAGAGTGTTAACTTTCAACACATTTGTTTATTTTTTAAGATGACTGAAAGGAGGAAAAATCAAAGGACTTACTCCACAGACCCCTCTATTTATTTGTGTATAAATATAAAGGGTTTTTTTTGTATGCAAGGAGGGAGTGATTGTTATAAATAAAATGGTTTGTTCAGTTCATTTGTGTTGTAATAATTGTGTCAAAAACAGAAATATAACAGTAAATAAATATCGGTTATGCATATTGGTTATCGGGCACATAAACATGCAAATAATCTGTATCGGTATCGGTTATAAAAAATCAATATCGGTCGATCACTACTCGTGAGTCCTCATGATATATTAAATACAGCGTATTTCGCAGAAGCTGCGCATTTCTGGCTTGCTTGAACACACACGTCACTAAGCAACAAATAACGGCGCGCTTGTTCACTTGCACTGAAGTAATAGCGAATATTAAAAAAGCATTTGGTTAACAGAAAAGACATTGTTATTTTCCAACATCCTACATGTTCTGTGTACTGTATTGATCTGTCTACCTAAAACTCATTTTTGGTAAAAAAAAAAAAAAGGGAGTTAAAATCTATTCCCTATTTTCGTTTTCGAAACTTGTGTTGGTTGGTCCGATCAATTGTGCAATCGATTTTCGAACGTAAAGTGACAGCCATAATTCTGTGGATAAAAGCTAATTCAGTCCTTCGTTGCTACCATAATAGCAAGATTAGTGAGTCATTTGCAATTCTTATAAAACCAATGATCACTGCAAAAACTATATTTCTAATAATTCATTAAAGTGCATTTTGAAACAGTTTAATTTATTCGTTTCTACTGGAAATCATTAAAACTACAACACCAGTAAAAGCATGTGTGCTTTTTCAAAAGTGATTGGACCAGGAAGGTCATAATACTGGATGATACTGCTTTTAGAAAAGACATTGCAGACACGATATTGCACCAAAATATAAAATCAGCATTAGGGGTGTAACGGTTCTCGGTAAAACATTTAACCATACTATTCTCCACCCATGGTTGCACTGCGGTTCATCTTAAATCTGATGAAGCATCTTTAATATTGTTTGTTGAAAATAACGCATAAAACAGAAGAGTTCGGCTACTGTATGTTTCTGCTGATGGATATGCATTCTGGCTTCCCAATACGCTTCAACAGCGATGATCAAAACAACAACAACGCAAAAGAGAACTGTAACACACTGTAAGATGATTTGTGTTTACTTGACCGAAGCACACACACGGAAAGCCATGTGTCAGACATCGCTCAAAAATTGAGTCCTCTTTCAAGTCTTACGCTTGAACTGATAAAATTCACACACAAAATGTCAACATGACTGTCCTGGTGTTTATCCTAGCCAACATAGTAGGTTATGTCTTAAGTGAACGTAAACTGTTGAGAAAGACAACATGTGTATCAGTTATTTGGATCCGTGCATTGTCTTAAAGTGACAGCAGCATAATATTCCTGCTGTCTGTGTTTTTAATGTTAATCAAACAACAAAAGACAAGGGGGAAATCTCACTGCTCTTGACTGAATAGATTTTGTAACTTTAATCGTTGTTTAATTTAAACAGTAAAGATTTTTTTGCAATGTGATTTTACATTTGACTACTTTATTCAATTTCTGGACTTGAAAACTACTGTTAGATATCTAAATAACCT
The DNA here is from genome assembly GCA_026230005.1 of Gila orcuttii. Lineage (NCBI taxonomy): Eukaryota > Metazoa > Chordata > Actinopteri > Cypriniformes > Leuciscidae > Gila > Gila orcuttii. The sequence continues at coordinate 34,015,472 of JAPDVR010000003.1, forward strand.
GAAAAGCACTGTTTATTTTATTTGTATATTTGCTATATTGTATTTATTTGCACTTCATCTTTCAGAGGACTTTATGCTGTTTAACCCCAAACCACCCAAAAATGTGTTGCTATTTCCTGTCGTCTTTCCTGGTTTCCTGTCCTCTTCATTTACCATCATCTGCTCTTCTGGTCCCTCCTTTTATTTCACTTTCAATGCACCAATTTTCATAATATCTGTAATGACATAGCCATATGCTCATGTGTAAATCATGCCAGGGTTTTTGGTAATAACAGTGTGGCCTGTGTGTGTTGTTGCTGTTGTTATTTGTACTTGTACGGCCTTATCTTTGTTTTTCTTTTTAATATACTGGATTTGAATGATATTTTGAACATCCTTGAAACGGATTTATTGATTTTTGAAGAAGCATTAAGCATTTTGATGCATAAGAATAATTCAATGTTCAAATGAAGGCAGGGAGGGATGCATATTTTTTATGACCAAACAGCTGTCTAAGCTCTACTGTGGTAAATGCAAGTAATTATCTAAATTTGGGGCAAAATATCAGCATCAGCTGTACATTTTGCCAGCTTTTATTGTCTCCTGATATGTTCAGATCAGCCAGTTATTATATCCTGTTTTTGTTTCTCTCCTCAGGTAAGAGTAAGGAAGCTGAGATCAAACGCATAAATAAAGAGTTAGCCAACATCCGCTCAAAGTTCAAAGGAGACAAGGCTTTGGATGGATACAGCAAGAAGAAGTATGTGTGCAAGCTGCTCTTCATCTTCCTCCTGGGCCACGACATTGATTTCGGCCACATGGAGGCTGTCAACCTGCTCAGCTCCAACAAGTACACTGAGAAACAGATTGTAAGTGGAACTGTGTGTGGATATATATAGTAAACTCTTGAATGGGTGATGTGTTAAGGTGTTGTGAAATGTTTTTGTTTGCCTTTTTGATATTTTTTTATTTGTTGGAATTGCGCCATTGTTGACTTTGTGAGTGTGTGCAAGCATGTATGTTTGTGGTAAGTTATTGCACAGTTTACTGCTGGTCACAGGCAGATTAATTGCAGTGTTGGGCCAGAGAAGTGGCCAACGGTAAAAGTAAATGATGCAAAATTCAGTGTTTCCCCTACCATTGTTTTGGGGGGGAAGCCCGCCCCCGCAAAACGACCCCCCGCCCCCCCTAAAATGCTGACGAAATACAGTCATAAAAAAGGAATTTAGTGTAAAACGCGGAATTTCACGGAATTTGTAAATTTGAGGAAAAAATAGAAAGCAGTTCAGTACACTTGAAATCAAATCGCGATGTAGACTAGTGTGTGTGAATATTAAAACACAAAGACTATTTAAATACGAATCCTGCATGTTCTGTGTGAATGAATGGTGCCCCGACGCGCAGTTTAATTTACCACACACACACTGAAGCACGTGTGACGCTTGCGCTGTTATTTGGCCTACATGAAGACACAAATGCATGAACTTCCTCTCCAGGCTCTTTTGAGAAAAACTATCATCATGACAAACACACAGAACCTCAAAAGGTCTTCACGGCAACCCGTCAAAATAAAAGTTCGGTTTAACTTGACAGAAATATATTACTGTTGTACATTAGAATTTAGATATATCCCAATGTAATAATACACTAACACTAATCCAAATAAATTATCATCAAAACTGAAATTTTTAAGGAATAATCCATGTTTTAATTGAGTGTTTCCCCTAGGATTTTTTTTTCAGGGGGGGGGGGGGGGGACTGCTAGTGTTGCGGAGCGGGCGTGTTACGGATACGTGGTGTATTTGTTTTTTATTATTAATTGAAACCATGTACTATGAATCATTAAACTTATACAACATTTGTTTTTAATATATATATATATGAAAAAAAAATTCACACTAATTCTGTGTTGTGTTTTTTCTGGTAATAAAATGAAGACATAAAACACAAATTTTAGCATTTATCATCAATTTTAATCATATGAAATTAAATAAACTTTTTGTCAAATAACTGGCTGCACAATGAGCTTTAGCCTAACTGTTCAAATTAAAACATGGATTATTCCTTAAAAATGTCAGTTTTGATGATAATTTATTTGGATTAGTGTTAGTGTATTATTACATTGGGATATATCTAAATTCTAATTTTCGATCAAACAAATGTGGCCTTGGTGAGCATAACTTTTCAAAAACAAGTTTTTTTTTATCTAGTCAGAGAAGCTTAGTGGCACTCCATGCCATGTAAACCTACCATGATGTCTAATTATCTCCTGCTGATCAAACACCCACTCTAGCAGCCGCACTCCCATCAGCCACGCAGCTCTCTGCAGGGTAACACTAACAGAAGTAGGGCTCAATCTGAGCATGATTCGGTACAAAAAAGGATTACATAACTGAGGGCCATTCGGAGTCAGCTTATCTTTTTCCTTGAAAAGGAAATGCATTGAAATAACATTTACAATGCAAACTAGACAACAACATGTGTTGTCACTAAACCCCACATGGCCATAGCATTTGTTCTTGGATAATACTGTACATGGCTAAATGAATTAAATTTACATAGGGCTAAAGAAGTTTAAAGGGGTTGCAGAAGACACTGTATCTTTTTCTTCCTGTTGCTCTTTTATACACCTCCGTGAACTAGAAACAAGATAAGGTCCTGTATTTTGTTATCCTTTTGTAAAGGTCCTTTTCACTGCAAGACATTATACTATAATGTTGAGGAATGTGGTGATGTCATCTCGTTTTGACTTACTCCTACCATATGGGTCAAATATTTTCAATACACATTTCCCATGAGATAAGCCCCAAAAAATGAGGTATCTTCACTCAAATTATTAGTGGATAATATCTTTGTATAGAAGTCAAACAGATTCACTAATCACTACAACGTCTTATAGTTACCTATGATTCTTGAAATAAGAATTATAAGCACATTAAAATGAATTTTAAACCTGATTTAGGTCACCAAATTGCCTGCTGTATGGTAAGATTTAGTGTCTCAAACTAAACAAGAAGTCACAGCCTACAGCTAACAGTTTCAACGCATCCATTAGCTGGAACATTCCACTGCTCTTCTGATATTAAATTCAGCCAGAATATTTCATTTTTGATAAGTTTAGTGAATTGTTATATTGGGGTTTAGATACACCGAATGGAGCAAATGATTGAATTTTACAAGTTGATTGTTGTAGAATTTAAATCAGTTGATACTGATCATCTTGCAAGAACCATTCCTTCAAACCTTCAGATTTTAAAAGCACGTTCAACATCACGACAAAGCTAGAATGGAGAAGAGGCAATTTAAGTGCGCTTCAGCCCTTGCAGCAGTAAGGGAGACGCATTAGTTCAGCGAGGGGGAAAATCTCTCTCTCGTGGTTTAGTGCTTATCCACCAAGCTCACAGGGCTGCTGCTCTGAGTCTGTTTGAAGATGACAGTTCTTCACTGATGCGGTCTTCATTTCAGCTGTACCGTACAATCATTTGCCCTCAGTCAGAGTGTGTGCAGTATAATCGTCAGCTTCTTTTTGTTATTTCGTCTTTTATTTTTTCTCCAGGGATATCTTTTCATCTCTGTGCTGGTAAACAGTAACAGTGAACTGATCAGACTGATTAACAATGCCATCAAGAACGACCTGTCCAGCCGAAATCCCACCTTCATGTGTCTGGCTCTACACTGCATCGCCAACGTAGGCAGCAGAGAGATGGCGGAGGCCTTCGCTGGAGAGATTCCGCGCATCCTTGTGGCTGGGTGAGCAACTTGGTCCTGGTGCAGGTAGAGCTGCACGATTCATCATTAAAAGATTGTGATCTTAATTCAAACACCCCTGCGGTCTTATTCTTAAATGTCAGCAATTCAGCTATGTCTATTAAACTTTCGAAAAGTACAATCACAGACGAACATTCAAATCTGCGTTGGCGCTGCCGCTGACCCAGACAGAACAGTTGTCATGTATAGGTATGAAACAGCTTCACAAACAGTCTTTCAACCACACAGTATTGCTATTTCTGTGTTACAAATGTTCGTTTTATCACAGAAGTACTGGGTTTATATAAAAAAAAAGTTTATAGTTCAGATAAACACTGATGGCTACAGTAGCGATCAAAATAGAGTAAATAACCTTTTGAAACTTGGCACTTCAAATAAAGATTTGAAAAGATTAGGCCAGTAGGTGGCGACAAGTGACTGTTAAAAATTTATTTGTCATGGTTTCGTTCATTCAAGAGTTTCGTTCAAAAACACTAATTCATCCAGTAATGAAACAAGTGAAGTGTTTATGATCAAGTCATTGGATCATTCATTCAAAATTATTTTTATTTAAAAAAAAAAAAAAAACACAATTCAAATTATTATTTTTTTTTGTTTAGTTGTCTTTTCAGAATCGTAGGAGAATCATTATCTCTATTTTAAACAAACAATTGTGATTCTCAATTTATCCAGAATTGTGCAGCTTTGATATGAGTGCAAAAATTAGGGATTCAGGTTGAGGGATTCAAAGTGAAGGACGTCACAAAGAAGGAACTAAATTGTGTAAGGGGAAAATAAGATTAATAAAACAGGAAGTGTGTGTTTGTGGTGTCACTTTCTTGTTTTCTTGAGTTCAGTATTAGAGAAATCTCCACATCAGTAGTACTTGCGTACACCAAAATTCCCATTTTATTCCGGTCTATATACTGAAGGTTTTTACATTGGGGATTGGTCTTATAACCTCTTATTCACCTGTTTATTCAACACTTCATGAATAAATTTATGGTGAAAATTATGATTATTTTTCTGGCTGTTGACAGTATTTTCTGATTTCTAATTTAAAAACAGATCCGAAATTCCCTATGCAAAAACATTTAACTTTAATATTAACAAAATGAAACTAATCTTAAACCTAGCTTTATCTGATGTTCAGATGTCTGTTCTGGAAATGAATGCAAATGATGCATATTTCATTAGATAATCAACTGGGGAAAGTATGGTGATATCGGTGTTAATTTTTACCCTATTCACATAGTGTCTTGCTCTAAGTGTTTTAATTTCAGTAGGTGAAGGCTGCTGTAGATATCTAATGTAGTTCCTATCCTATTGACAGAGATACGATGGACAGTGTGAAGCAGTCAGCCGCACTGTGTTTGCTCCGCCTGTATAAGACCTCGCCAGACCTGGTGCTCATGGGAGAATGGACCTCTAGAGTGGTGCACCTGCTCAATGACCAGCACATGGTAAGTCTGACACACAGGGAGCACAACCTCATGATGTTCATACACATGCCCGTTTATATTGAAAATGAATTTATAGATCAGCATGTTTCTTTGTGGTTAATGTGCTTTTAAGGGGTTCTTAGTTTTCTGATGTTCTTCTCTTTTAGGGTGTGGTCACTGCTGCGATCTCCCTGATCACATGTCTCAGCCAGAAGAACCCTGATGAGTTCAAGACCTGTGTGTCACTTGCTGTGTCACGTCTCAGCAGGGTGAGGGTTTGTGTGTGCATGCATGAGACTTTTCAAAAATGTAAAAAAAAAAAATCTTTCCAACCCCAAAACTTTTGTAGTGTGTATATATAACTTAAATGTAAAAAGAGTTTAAAATTGTTAGGCTAGCATTACTTTATCATGGATTACTTCAATAAATAAGGCCATAGATGTTCAGCTGACAGGGTTTCCCGCAGCACTTTGTAACTAAGGCGGCCGCCTAAGCAACACACGCCTGCCGCCTTCTGTCAAGTTCTGTCAAGAGCCGCTTGCGCTGTTTGTGCGAACAAAATGCAGGCTGATATCCAGCAGTGTTTTTAATGTTGATGCAATGTTTCCCGAATATCCACACGATTTCAAATGTGACATTGATTTTATACAACAGTTAAAAACAAAACAAAAGGGTAACATTAAGTGATTTACGACATTTAAAACATTATAGTCAGGCTTATTGCTCTATTTTGCTATGAAATCTGTGGCTTTGAACGAATCGTGAGATTCAATGAATGACTCGATGACTTACACATAAAGACAATGAGTTACCGCCACCTACTGGCGATTTTAATATAATATTAAACGATTTTTAACATTGCCTATTTATTGAACATTGTTTTATTTAAGGAATTATTTATTTTTTAAAGGTTTTACAAAGGTAAAAAAAAAATGAAATGGAAAAATTGATTAAAGGGGGCAAATATTGTCCCTTAATGGAAAAGGTGTGACTGCAGTCTAAGTGGAAGAGGGGTACGGCACTCTAAAAAATCGGAGAACCACGGAACTAAGGAAAATGGATATGTAGAATTGCACAAGTGCTACTGCTAAAGAGTGCAATGTCAATAATTTCTCATAATCTTAATTGAATTGGCCTAGAGAGAATAATTATTATGATTATTAAAAAGATATAAGACTCAAGTTTCAGTGTTTGTCTTAATTTGTGTCAGGAGTTATGCAATTCCAACACCCAGCCCCCCCACCCGCCAAAACCCACCCACCACCACCACCACCTTAACTAACACATTTTCTGCGGGAAACCCTGGCTGACAAAAAGGTTTGCTTAATGGAGATTTTGTCTACTGAGTCTTTTATAAAGATGTTTTGTCTGCTGAACAATCAGTATGTTGTTAAACAACAGTACAATCCATTGAACACACTGTACTTCTATCCCTCACAGCCTTGATTTCATCCCTGTCAAAAATTAAATATGGTGTTATCCTCCTGACTAAGGTCTATTATATCCACAATTAAACAGACATTTTTGTTAAACCATCAGAAGAAAAAAATAAAAATAAACAGAACTCCTCAAAAATTGAAGGTTAAAATATTATATTTAACTATTGAATTTGAAAAAATTATTCAAATCTGTAAAATTTCTGTCACCTTCCAACATTCAAAAATTTGTAAAAATGTCTGCACAGCAAAAGTCTGTTTTTGGTTGATTCTGCCAGCTTTTCATGGTTGTGCAGCAAATTGCCAGGTCCACTGACTAGTTTTATTTGCTATGTTTTACCACTGAAAAATCATATGGAAAACATAGTTCTTTGTGTTTGATTGTCTTCTTCCATTCTTAGATTGTGTCCTCAGCGTCTACTGACCTGCAGGACTACACCTACTACTTCGTCCCTGCTCCGTGGCTGTCCTGCAAGCTGCTGCGACTGCTGCAGTGCTACCCGCCGCCTGAAGATGGTGCTGTGAAGGGACGACTGGTGGAGTGTCTGGAGACCATCCTCAACAAAGCCCAAGAGCCACCCAAATCCAAGAAGGTTCAGCACTCCAATGCCAAGAATGCCATCCTATTCGAAGCCATCTCTCTCATCATCCACTATGACAGGTGCGCATTGTCTCCATTTCTCACCTAGGTGGCATTGTTTAAAACGTTCTGCTATGATGTTTTGATTGGTTTAATCTGTATTTAGCATTTCATCGTTGTTTCTCCACAGCGAGCCGAATCTTCTTGTTCGGGCATGTAACCAGCTGGGTCAGTTCTTACAGCACAGAGAGACCAATCTGCGCTACTTGGCCCTCGAAAGCATGTGCACCCTTGCCAGCTCTGAGTTTTCCCATGAGGCAGTTAAAACGCATATAGAGACAGTCATCAATGCCCTGAAGGTAAGTGGTTAGATTCTGCAGTCTTAAGAAACTAAAAATGCTCATTTAAATGATAGGTTCCTCTTATTGTTCATGAACACTGTTTATAACCAATTCTATTTATCTTGCTGGCAGACTGAGAGGGATGTCAGTGTGCGTCAGAGAGCTGCTGACCTCCTCTATGCCATGTGTGATCGCAGCAATGCCAAGCAGATTGTCGCCGAGATGCTGAGTTACCTGGAGACAGCAGACTACTCCATCAGAGAGGAAATGGTATGTGACTCTTCATCTCTACCGTATTTCTTCAGTCGTAGGTCATTGTTAAAATGAGTGACTGTTGTGTCTGTAGGTACTGAAGGTTGCCATCCTGGCAGAGAAATATGCAGTAGACTACTCCTGGTATGTGGACACCATTCTGAACCTAATCCGCATTGCTGGGGATTACGTCAGTGAGGAAGTGTGGTACCGCGTCATCCAGATCGTCATCAACCGTGACGATGTGCAGGGATATGCAGCCAAGACAGTCTTTGAGGTAAATGACACCAGATGTTTACTTCTTGTCCAAAGATCCAGAAAATTGGTTTCCACCATCATTGCGATACTTCATGCAACATTTTGTTTTCTGGTCTCTTTTTGTTGTCTTTTAATTTCCACAGGCTTTGCAGGCTCCAGCTTGTCATGAGAATATGGTGAAGGTTGGAGGCTACATCCTGGGGGAGTTTGGTAACCTTATTGCAGGTGATCCTCGTTCCAGGTGAGTTCTTTACCACTCATAGCAATGTTTTCTGACTTTGCACTTTGGTGTTATAGATGTGTTTTATTGTTGTATTGATGATGTCCTCTTGTTCTTTTTCATCTCTCTTTTTCATTTTCCATTTTCTTTCCATCAAATTGCACTATGCTTCCACTCATCTCACCTCTATCTTTCCATCTCACTAGTCCTCTGGTTCAGTTTAACCTGCTCCACTCTAAATTTCACCTGTGTTCAGTCCCCACGCGTGCCCTGCTGCTTTCTGCCTATATTAAGTTCATTAATCTGTTCCCGGAGACAAAGAGCACCATTCAGGAAGTGCTGCGCTCTGACAGCCAGATCAGGAACAGTGATGTCGAGCTGCAGCAGAGAGCTGTGGAGTATCTCAAACTGTCCTCCATTGCCAGCACTGATGTCCTGGTGAGATCACATCCTTTTGCACATATTTTGTTGATATGTTTGACACCATTTATTTGTTTGCATAATATCACTGTGTGTAACTGCGTAGGCCACAGTGCTTGAGGAGATGCCTCCATTCCCAGAGAGAGAGTCATCCATCCTGGCCAAGCTGAAAAAGAAGAAAGGACCAGGAGCCGTGTCTGTGAATGAACTAGAGGAGGGAAAGAGAGAAGGAGAACTCAATGGAGGGGGGGAGAGAGGAGGAGACAACTCCGGCATTGCTGCATCTAATGCTGTGAGGGACACAACACACATGGATGACGTTGCTTGAGAGATATATATATATATATATAATTTTAGGGGTGTCCAAATTAACGCGTTAACGCATGCGATTCATTTTTTATATATATATATATATATATTAAATTAATAAGTTGCGGTGGCCGACCGGAAAAGATGTCGTCGTCTGAGACAGCAGAGAGTAGCCAATTAAGCAATGAGTTATCTTTACAAAGATAAATTAAGAAATTATGTTTACGATATGTTATTGCGAATATAATTGTTACTTGTTCATCATTGTGTCAGTGTTTTATTCGCTGACTTTTTGCACGAAGAACAACAGTGACGAAACGCGTTTGTCCGTTTAGAGCTATTGTAGAAGCATGTCGGCGCATTTCAATGTAAGGGGACCCATGGTGTATGTAGATAGAAATGGCTCATTCTAAGGTAATAAAAACATAACGGTTCATTAAGTAAGGTCTTTATACGCCACTGAAAACATAGTTATGTATGTGATATTGCATTTCTGTCAACAGATCCTCCTAAATATTACACAATGCACTTTTAAAGGGTTAGTTCACCCAAAAATGCCATAATTTACTCACCCTCAAGCTATTTGTATATGACTGTCTTCTTTCAGCCATACACAATCGGACATATCATGGTATCCTGGCTCTTCCCAGCTTTATAATGGGAGGGAATGGTACCTGAGATTTTGAATCCCAAAAAAGCGCATCCATCCATCATAAAAGTAATCCATACGGCTCCAGGGGGTTAATAAAGGCCTTCTGAAGCTAAGCGATGTGTTTTTTTTTAAGAAACATACCCATATTTAAAACTTTATAAACTAGGATCACTGGCTTCCGTATGCCGAGTCGAGTTCCGGCCGAAGAGAGACCTTTGACCCGTCTCATGACGCAATGACGAACGTGGAAGTGCAGAGGTTAGAGCAAAACAAAACACTGGTCATGAATTAGAAGTCTAAAATGCAAATTTTTAAAGTGAAACATCATAGGAGCTCGAGTTTGTTGCCAGCCCTATTTGTTTAAACCGCGAGGGGCATCTACGCACCTAAACTTACGCTACTCCTACGTCATGCGTCGGAACTCGACTCATGAACGCGCGGACAGATGTTACCAGAAGCTAATGATTACAGATGATTGATTTGCTACAGAAGGCCTTTATTAACCCCATGGAGCCGTATGGATTACTTTTATTATGGATGGATGTGCTTTTTTGGGCTTTAAAATCTCAGGTACTATTCACTCCCATTATACAGCTTGGAAGTGCCAGGATATTTTTTTATATAACTCCGATTGTGTTTGGCTGAAAGAAAGAATACACCTAGGATGGCTTGAGGGTAAGTAAATCATGGGATCATTTAAATTTTTGGGTGAACTAACTCTTTAAGACAGGAAAAGTTTATCTGACTGATATTAAAAGGGATCTGTCACATTTAGTTTTGTTTTTACATGCTTTATAGAGTCAGATTTATCTGTAATAGCTAATATAATAGCCCGGCATAATCAAAATTACCTCCCACCCAAAATGTAGTCAAGACATTACTCAAAAACAAAGCTCAATGTACAGTTCTGTTTTTGATTATCTTGCTACTTAGCATCTCAAAACGAAATGTTTGCCAGAAACTTGAGAAAATCAAAGTTTTCGTAAAGTGCTCATTTTATCCACCAAGTTCCTTATAAACATGATTTCATTTCGAGTTACACTGGTAACTCAGATAAGAGCTGCCAATTTCAGACAGCTCTCACCACTTTTGTGGGCAATATACATCAGATGGTCAGTGCACGTACTGTAAGGCAGTCTGTGGGCTGAGGCTGAAACTAATATGCGGCAGACTTCAGCCTCTGCACATGTTTATGTTGTTACAGGGAAGTGAGTCAGCAAATACAGAGCAATTCCTGAGAAAACACCCACCCACTGCACACATCCTGATTCAAACACTTCAGCATCTCCTTATTAAACTGAAATCCAATGTAATGAACGCTCTTTTTCTTTCAGTCCACTCCGTCCCCATCTGCTGATTTGCTGGGGCTCCGCACGGTACCCCCTGTTGCCGCCGCCGCTCCCAGCGCAGGCAGCTTATTGGTTGATGTTTTCTCAGAGGCTGGTGTCAATGATGATGGCTTCCTGAGGTAAATAAGAATCTGCTTCATTAGCACCCTGTTTTCAGTCCACTGTGCATTTATTGCTTTAATTAACTGAAGTGAAGTACACTAATATTTTAACATGCCCAGATGTTCAGAGCTTGCATATACGTCTGTCAGGCTTTCTGCTCTTCTGTCGTTTCACTTTCTATCGCTTGTTCTTCTTCTTGTCTTCCTCTTTGTGTGTTGTGTAATCTTGTGTCCTTTATCTTGCCTCTGATGTGACTGTCTTTCTCTTTTCTTGCTTCTTTTTTCTCTTTCTCTTTCCCTCCCTTTTCCATCTCCCTCATTTTGGTGTGTGTGCGCACATGTTTGTGTGTATGCGTGAACGTGTGTTCGTCTCACGTCCTTGCTTTTCATTGGACGATGGCAGAGATCTGGAACCCCCTACTGAAAGCTCTGACTCCCTATTGGCCGAGGGTCCTGGTGACTCGGAGTAAGGGGCCAGTGGTTGACCACAGTGTCAATATGTTACAGCGAAACTTACTGACAGTCACATATAAACACTTAATTGTTTGGTTATTTATAGATGTTGTTGTGTAAATGGGTTCTTTTCTGTTTGTGTCTGTGGACTATTTTCTATTTGTGTGGTTGTAATATGAATTGCTAACATTTTATTTGCCACAGATGTAATGCCTGTACTAACCTCTGCCTTTTCTCTTTCTCTCCCCTTTCTTGCTTCCTACTTTGGCTTCACTCTACACTTCTTCTCGTTTTACCGGCTCACCACTTTCTAACATCCTTGATCTGTTTTAACCATCTGTGCCTTTTCACACTTAACACTTCTCTTCATCTCCTGGGGCCGCTCACTGTTCTCTCTCCATTCTTGGCTTTCGGTCTCTCAGCTCTGCTCCCCCCTCTGCGGTCTCTGAAGATCCTGCTCCTCCTCTGCCTGAGTCAAACGAACTGCTCAACAAGTAAGAGCTCACTCGCCTACTTCATTTCCTCCATTCAGTCACCAGACCATCTCAGACAACCATCACCAGAAGCCTCTTTCATATTATACCACCTCCTCTTTTTCTCCTTGGTTGTTGTTTGGTTTTGTATGTTACTGTTAATCTCAGGCATGTAGTGTAGAAGCTATTTGGCAGTATTTTTCTTTTATTACAAATATTAAAATTTTTGATTCGTATTAAATATACATTGCTGTTCAAATGTTTGGGGTCAGTAAGTGTTTTTTTGAAAGAAGTGAATACTTATTCATCAAGGATGCATTAAATTGATCAAAAGTGAGAGTAAAGACTGTTACAATGTTACAAAAGATTTCTATTTCAAATAAATGCTGTTCTTATGAACTGTTTATCAGAGAATCCTAAAAAAGTTATGGTTTCCACAAAAATATTAAACAACTGTTTTTAACATTTAACATTAGCTTCATTTAATACTAAATGTTTCTTGGTCAGCAAATCAGTGTATTAAGATGATTTATGAATGACCATGTGACAGTGAAGACTAAAGTAATGATGCTGAAAATTCAGCTTTGATATCTCAGGAATAAATTACATTTTAAGATATATTCGAACCGAAAATGGTTATTTTAAATTTCAATATTATTTCACAATATTGCTTCTTGATCAAATAAATGCAGCCTTGGTAGCCATAAAAGATTTCTTTCAGACCACAAACTTTTAAAAGGTAGTTTCCATAGAAAAAACCCCAACATAGCAGTAATTATTTAATGTTGCGAAAAGCCTTCTTGTATTCCGTGCTGCAGAATTAGACCTATAATCATGTATCATGACCGTTAATTATATAGGGCCCTATGAAATCCGTTTTATTTTTCCAATTTCTGTTTTATTTTTTCCCAAATTTTGTTTTTTCCATTTTAATTTTTGCAAATTCCTTTTTTTCCGTTTTAATTTTTGGGAATTCATTTTTTTTTTTTTTTTTTTACCCTTTACTATTATTGTAGTCGTAAAAAGAGTGTGCTTTTAATGTTGATGATTAAAATGTACACAAATAAAACAGGAATGACCCTAAATTTATTGAGGTAACAAACATCACATTTAGCCTACTACTTTTCAGGACAAATACTGCATGATGCAAACACCGCACTCGAAGTACTTCAGGTAACAACAAAATATTAATGGTTATGAGCTTTAAATTGTCCAGTAAAATAAATTATATTAGTTTATATAAGTTTTTAATAAGTCACACTCAGTCTCTCTCTCGCACACTGTCGAGCGCGCTCTCGGACACACTCGGTCTCTCTTGCGCACTGTCGAGCACGCTCTCGGACACACTCGGTCTCTCTCGCGCACTGTCGAGCGCGCTCTCGGACACACTCGGTCTCTCTCGCGCACTGTCGAGCGCGCTCTCGGACACACTCGGTCTCTCTCGCGCACTGTCGAGCGCGCTCTCGGACACACTCGGTCTCTCTCGCGCACTGTCGAGCGCGCTCTCGGACACACTCGGTCTCTCTCGCGCACTGTCGAGCGCGCTCTCGGACACACTCGGTCTCTCTCGCGCACTGTCGAGCGCGCTCTCGGACACACTCGGTCTCTCTCGCGCACTGTCGAGCGCGCTCTCGGACACACTCGGTCTCTCTCGCGCACTGTCGAGCGCGCTCTCGGACACACTCGGTCTCTCTCGCGCACTGTCGAGCGCGCTCTCGGACACACTCGGTCTCTCTCGCGCACTGTCGAGCGCGCTCTCGGACACACTCGGTCTCTCTCGCGCACTGTCGAGCGCGCTCTCGGACACACTCGGTCTCTCTCGCGCACTGTCGAGCGCGCTCTCGGACACACTCGGTCTCTCTCGCGCACTGTCGAGCGCGCTCTCGGACACACTCGGTCTCTCTCGCGCACTGTCGAGCGCGCTCTCGGACACACTCGGTCTCTCTCGCGCACTGTCGAGCGCGCTCTCGGACACACTCGGTCTCTCTCGCGCACTGTCGAGCGCGCTCTCGGACACACTCGGTCTCTCTCGCGCACTGTCGAGCGCGCTCTCGGACACACTCGGTCTCTCTCGCGCACTGTCGAGCGCGCTCTCGGACACACTCGGTCTCTCTCGCGCACTGTCGAGCGCGCTCTCGGACACACTCGGTCTCTCTCGCGCACTGTCGAGCGCGCTCTCGGACACACTCGGTCTCTCTCGCGCACTGTCGAGCGCGCTCTCGGACACACTCGGTCTCTCTCGCGCACTGTCGAGCGCGCTCTCGGACACACTCGGTCTCTCTCGCGCACTGTCTCGCGCGCTCTCGGACACACTCGGTCTCGCGCAGTGTCGCTCGCGCTCTCGGACACACTCGGTCTCGCGCAGTGTCGCTTGCACGGAGGGGAGGGGCTGTGTGTGTGTTTGTATATGTATGTGAGAGAGACGCTTGAGTGACAGAGACGGAGGGAGAGCAGGGAAAGGAAATGCAACTGAAAGAATACGCTGTGTGTTTTAAATAGCGTAAAGGAAAAAAGAATAACGAAACGCAAAATGTGGCGGCCGGTGTTGATTCTGTGGCGCACCTCCACGAATTAGTCTATGTGTGGGAAACACTGCATAAAAGTCACGTGGGAACTGCTCGGCTCAGTACTGAGGGCTTGGCATCAAGTTTCTTAACTTTTTCGCTGACGAAAGCAGAGCCGTGGAGAGCCGCTTCGCCATGCTTTCATTGTTTTGAAGGGGAGAGCCAGCTGAAATGACGGGAGGGGTTATGCCCAGACATACGTTCTTCTTCCACACAAAAACAATTTCATTCCAAATATGTGAAATTCCGCATTAACAGTAGATTCCGCATCGTGGTAATCATTTGGCCCTAATTATAGTGACATTTATAAATGTAAATTTAAACATGATCAAATCAAGTCTGCACCCACTCAAAATCTCTAACCCATGAAACCAATAACTTGTGTCTGCTTGCACATTGTGGACACTTCTGCTTGGACTTAGGGTTCCAACCGCTTGGGTTAGTTCACCCAAAACCGAAAATTGTCATCATTTACTCAACCTCAAGTAATTTCAGACCTGTATGAATTTCTTTAAGTTGAATTTCCCAACAGTTGATGGGCCCCATTGACTTCCATAGTAGGAAAAAATAATTATATGGAAGCCAATGGGGCCCATCAACTGTTTGGTTTAAAATATCTTCTTTTGTGTTCAGCAGATGAAAAAAAATCATACTGGTTTGAAACAATTTGAGGGTGAATAAATGATGACAGAATTTTCAGGTTTGGGTGAACTATCCCTTTAAGGCATGTATATAGATGTACTCCAATATAAGAATCCCTTTGTGCTACTTTTATTTATAGGCATATTAGTGTGTTGGCAGGAAATATTGTTAGATGGGCTTGTCTGGCCCCTATAAGCTTCATGGCTATGTGCCACAGCATGTGCTCTAACTACTAGTTCACAACTCCAATACTTATGCTTATTATTTTATCAGATGAGAGAGACCATGGCACTACATAGTCAACCACATTCGGTAGCTCTGATGATTGCCCACTCTTTTTTGCTTGGCTTCAGATGACTGTCTCTTGACTCTCGGGTCTCCCTTTCAACACCCACCCTCCTCTCATTGTCTTATGGTGCATTCACATGCTCTTTGGATGGTTGTATTCCCTTAAGGGGAAGTCAGTCTTCCAGTGTTGATGTGCTTGACTGGCCAGTTAAATTTTCCCTTAGCATGAACCGAAGCTAATTGCATCTTTTACTAACACTGTTGGTAATTACCTGTTTTACTGATCATAAAAAAATAACATTAAAGGTCTGTGGTGAGGGACGTGAGAGAACGGCGCGAGGCCGGTGGTGCGATTGCTAATGAGCAACATCTGTGAAGCACACCGGTCTCGCATCTCTCACGGAGGAGCGGAAGCATAAAGGAGGAGCGACGACGTTGATGATCGAGAGAGGAACAGGCCTGTATTTTAGTTGTTGTGTTTTGGTTTTTGTATTTGTATTTTATTTTAGCCAGCAGTCGTCCGCGAGGGGCTGCTGGCAGTTCTTTATGTTTATTTTCGGTAGCCAGCAGTCGTCCCTCCAATACCCAGGCCGCCCCACCGGCAGCTCACTCCAGCGCACCGTCTCGAGCGTCCATGGCCGCGAGTCCCCCGCTCCCTGCTCCTCCCCTCGTTCTGCGGATGGCAGCAGGCTCCAGCCCACGGCGAGTGGCGGCGACTCGCGCACCATGCTCGATGGCACCGCGGATTCCCCACAGCGGCGGGGACTCTCTGACAGCGCGTTCCTCCCTCTTCCCGGGTTTCGGCGCCAGGGTAGCAATGTTCAGGGAAGAAGGAGGCGGGAACCGGCGAACAATCAAATAAACTTTATTAAAATAAAATAAACAAACCAAAATACCGCCAGCAGCCCCTCGCGGACGACTGCTGGCTACCGAAAATAAACATAAAGAACTGCCAGCAGCCCCTCGCGGACGACTGCTGGCTAAAATAAAATACAAAAACCAAAACACAACACAACTAAAATACAGGCCTGTTCCTCTCTCGATCATCAACGTCGTCGCTCCTCCTTTATGCTTCCGCTCCTCCGTGAGAGATGGGAGACCGGTGTGCTTCACAGGTGTTGCTCATTACCAATCGCACCACCGGCTTCGCGCCGTTCTCTCACGTCCCTCGGCCGTCCCTCACCACATAGTAAAATAAAAAAATTGGAAGTGAGTTTAAGGTGAATTTTCCCAGCTCGTGTTTTTGATCATTCTTCCAACACGTGAACCCACCATTAAAAAAACAGCACCATTGCTAGCTGTCCCTGTGGGCTTTTCTGCCTCACAAACACTTATCTCTTGCCCTCAGGTTTGTGTGCAAGAACAATGGAGTTCTGTTTGAGAATCAGCTGCTACAGATCGGCATAAAGTCTGAATATCGCCAGAACCTGGGTGAGTCACAACATCTGCAAAATTTTAATTGCATCATCTGGAGGTATATGTCAGCTGACTTCTGGACTATGTCATTAAGTTTATTGTATTTGAACCTGCGTTTATAAGAGATTGTGGTTTCAATGTACACATTTTTGCTGTTCTGGCTCATTTTTATTCTATTGTGTTAGCAGTATAAAAACCTGTTACCATGTTAATATTTGACTTGGTATTCAAATTGCGTGTATGTTGCCTTACCTCACAGGGCGGATGTATCTGTTCTATGGCAATAAGACGTCAGTGCAGTTTGTAACCTTCACGACCACAGTCACCTGCCCAGGAGAGCTACAATCTCATATCCTTCACATCCATACATGCAAATGTACATTCCTCCTTATACACGTTGTGATAAAGTGAGCTTTTTTTTGTCATGTCGATTATCTGAGGATGCTGGCTTGTTGTTTGTTGATTCGTTGCAATACCTTGACTGATCCCACAGCTCAACGTTCAGACTAAAACAGTGGAGCCTCTCATAGAAGGAGGTGCTCAGGTGCAGCAGGTCATCAACATTGAGTGTCTGACTGACTTCCTTGATGCACCGCTCCTTAACATCAAGTTCAGGTGACAGATGCACGCATTTCAATGGTTTACGATGGTAAATCAACATGCACTCTGAGGTTTACAAAGCTTTCATGCTGTCTCAGGTATGGCGGAGCTCTCCAGAACCTCACACTCAAGCTGCCTGTTACCATAAACAAGTTCTTCCAGCCCACAGAGATGGCATCACATGACTTCTTTCAGCGTTGGAAACAGCTCAGCCAGTAAGTGTTTGTGTTTGTACAGATAAGACAGATTACTGTTTACATGCATCACAAACTTTTCTCTAAATGAGAAACTTGTTAAATTCTCCCCTCACAGGCCTCAGCAAGAAGCACAGAAGATCTTCAAGGCCAACCATGCCATGGACACCGAAGTGCTCAAAGCTAAGGTGAGTTAACACCGCCTTACATTGACTTGTGTTTGTAATGCCATACTAGCCTACTGCGTACTCTGTGGTATATACCATACACCACACAAAAGTGGGCATTTTCAAATAGTAGTATACAGAATTGCCACATTACCTTATTATTTTGCATGGTTAATTCAGTGTCAATTTATTAGTTGTCTCAGAAATAAATGATTTTTAATCTGAGTTTATGTGAAAATGTGTTAACTTCAATTCAGTGAAATAATGATTCAAGAAAAAGATTATGGATCTATTAATTTAGGTTTATACATCACAAGAAAATGGATAGTCGAGTGCATTGTATTGTGGGATACAGTTTCCAGTGTTATCTGCTCTGTATGCTACATATTTTGGGATATGTGGTCAAGTATCTGGTTATTCTATGCATACAACATATTTGCACACTATGCAGTTTGCATACTATATACTGCAGTATCAGATTTTCACTACATGATTATCATGGCCACAAGAAACTGTAATAACTGTACAAAAAGAACTTACTGTTGATCGGCACTTCATGCTGACATCACAAAAACTCTCTCATCGGCAAACTAACTTTTTCCGGGTGCGGGTAGAGTGCATTGCTTTCGTCCGTGATCTCCAACATGATTTTGTGCTGCAGTAGTAGCTACACATGTTTTATGACATGGCAACCAGTGTTAGGGTGCAATACCACCACTTACTATGTTGCAAAGTCAATCAGATTATTCACAATATTAATGTATGTGTAGTATTAACATGATATTTCATTTTTTTATTATTGTCAATACTGGTATATTGCGACACCCCTATGCAGAAATAGTCCTGCAGACAAGAGTTACTTCATTTGATTCTAATCTTTCGTCTTTTGCCACCCTTCCCTTCTCCCTTACATTTCGTAGTTACTGGGATTGGGCATGGCTCTCTTGGAGAACGTGGATCCAAACCCAGAGAACTTTGTGTGTGCCGGAGTGATCCAAACCAAGGCCCAGCAAGTGGGTTCTCTGCTAAGACTCGAGCCCAACGCACAAGCCCAGGTATGAAAAGACATTAGTTTTATGCAAATATATGTATCCATATTACACAAACAAAAGGAAAGGGAAAAAAACATCGAAATGCCACAAGCATCAAAAGTCTTGACAGTCCCTCCCTGCTGCTATGGAGCACAGGTTTCTTTCCAAGTCAGTTTTATTGCATCTTACTGTTGTCTGTGTGTCTCTGTGCCTGCTGATGCAACTCAAGTCTGGGGAGCAGGTAACACATTCATCCTGCCACCCCTCTCAACCCAAAAACCTCCCATCCTCCCTCCCTCTTGTGATTTCACTCCATGTCTGGTAGTAAAACCCAGTTCATTTGGCGTGACAGCAGCGTCCTTCTCTTTGTATATGTGGAGTTTCCTTTGTCCATAGTGCAAGTTTACATTTAGTCTATGTGTCAACAATATGGATCAGACACGCATTCGGAAAGCGGAATGAGCGTCTTGTCTGCACAGTTGATGTTTCTTTCTCAATTGTTTGTGTTTGCATTTACATTTGGTGTAACGCTCTTTATTCTCTCTCTGTCTCAGATGTACCGGTTGACCCTGCGCAGCAGTAAGGACACTGTCTCCCAGCGTCTTTGTGAGCTGCTAGCGGAACAGTTCTAGAAAGCCAGCCAAGACTAGCACCATCTAGAACCGACACGCAGACAAGACTAGACCAGCGTTCCACCTGAAAGGCCCCAGAATAAAGATTCTACAAAAAGCATTCATGCATAAGGGAAAAAGTAGCTGTCCGCCTCTGGCAGCCATATTACTCTTTCTGATAATGATTATTATTATTACTGTTATTATCATCAGCGCTGCCCTTCTTGTTTTTAATCGGTGTTTACCTGTGTGTGAGCAATGGAACGAAAGGAAGCGTGTGTGTTTTTTTCGTACATGTGTGAAAGAGTCATGATGATAGTTCTGTTCTCCGTCCTGCCTGTTCAACTCCTGTGCTTGTGTTGACAGCTGGTGTGTGTGTGTGTGTATGTTGTGGGTTAAGGGGAAGGGAGAAAAGTAAAGCAAAAAGATGGAAGTGGAGCAATTCTTCCCTCTCTCATGTTTTATCCACAAAATTTCAACCGCAAAAACTGCACATTAGCTGTTTCTTTGGAACATTCCCTGTAAGACTATTAGCAGGAAAAAACAAATAAAAAAAACAATCTCAATACACTAACATAATGGCACTTCTCTAAAAGAGGCCAGAATCACTAACCTTCATCGCTTTATCTCTCTCGCTTTCCTCCTGAAATCAGATTCAGAGCTATTGGTGTACATAGAGAAATAAAATTTAAAAAAAAAAGATTCCACATGCATTTACAGTTTATTGCAGCGTACACGCGTTCCTTCCGACATAGAAATGGCCAGTGCACTTTAAGAGGCTTTGAGAGGAAAGGCTTTTATAGTCCTGACCCTTTTTTCCTGCTCTTGTCCTATGTATTCAGTACTCTTCCTGACCCCCATTATCTGACAATGTTTATTAAAAAAAAAAAAATCTATATATATAAATATATAAAAACCATGTAAATGATTACCCTTCATGGTTGCATTTGTATGTCTCTTTCTTGTTTTTGATAGTGGTGTATTGTTGGTGTGTTTGTATGGTTTCTTAAATGGTTTAATGTTTTTTTGCTTTTGTTTTGGACATTCCATTCTGTACTACGAGTGAGTGAATGGGCATACCGTTTCAGGTTAGTTGTACAGTGTAAAACGAGCTGGGGAGGAACTAGAATCAGAAAGAGGAAGTGAAGCAGAGAGAAGGTCAGGTCCGCCAGTGTGTGAATTTCTGCACGTGAAGAGTGCAACTGCTGTGGACCTTTATGTAAATGTTGTCTTTTTTGGTAATATCGTTAAAAAAACAAACATCTGGAAGACATTGACATCATTCTTCCAGCACAGTTAGTGACTGAAATGAATAGTAGATAGTGGTTACCTCATTACTAAATCTTTACACAACACAAACGCACTATTAACTTTGAGTGGTGACTGACCACAGCTGGAGACCCATATTTTCTTTTGCAGAGCTAAAACCTGGGAAAGCACTTAGTTTGTAAAAAAGTCATCGCATACACACAGTTGTACACACATTCTTAGGCCTAGAGGACGGGGGCTTAAGGGGGAGCACTGGACCAAAGCAGCTGCCAACTGTCAATCACGTACAGGGATCATAACGATTTTGGTCAGCATAATTTGGTGAGAGTGTGGTGTTAATCTGTGTGATTCTTGTGTAAAAATATAATGGAATTTATGCGACATTGTCATGTTAGTTCAGCTGGGGGTCACGCTTCCTCTGATGCAGTGCTGGGGACATCGTCATTGTAGTTGATTAGAGTCACAGTCATGGTGTGTGTGTTTCTGTGTGTGCGCATCTATGCAGTATCCGCTAGCTAATGCAGCCCCGGTGTATCGCTGTTCAACCTGTCAGATACCTGTGTTAGATTAAATTTACTCTGTACTGAATAATGTGAAAGTAAAATTATGCCATATACTCGAACCAGGTGTTTTTTTGTGTGTGTGTGTGTGTTGGGGATGGGCAGAGATTAGGAGGGATGACAACTGAATCTCACACATGCACAAAGCACAAAATAGTATCTCTCAGCACATCATGGTATAGGCCCGACTCCAGCTCTAAGATGTTAGATGGTTTAAAAATGTAACCTAATAGTATTATAATATAATGGCTATGGTGGTCTATAGAATCAAATAATTCTAATTATTTTCAACCAGAAAGCAGAATGGAATAGTAAAAATGCTAACTTTGGTTAACTTGTTTTTGTAATCAAACTTGATATTTTTACTATTCCATTCTTTCGGGTTGGAAATGAGATTAATCACAATTATTTTCTTCTATCTTCAGGTTTATGCATCTAA
Organism: Gila orcuttii; assembly: GCA_026230005.1. Lineage (NCBI taxonomy): Eukaryota > Metazoa > Chordata > Actinopteri > Cypriniformes > Leuciscidae > Gila > Gila orcuttii. Next base: position 34,037,265 of record JAPDVR010000003.1, read on the forward strand.
CACTTGAATGGTGGGTAGAAAAACAAGATGCGGTCAAATTTATAGAAAATAATATTTTATACATAAGTGTTATTTGTTTCACAGTATAATTCATATTTTTGGACCTGAAATAAGACCCAAAGCCATAAGACTCAGGGTGGGCCAAGCTTTTGATTAGCTTGGCCTGCATATTTAGTTTAAAAGATTATGCATCTGTCCAGTAAACATGCAAAACTATTACGCAAGATTTTAAAGACAATGTCTTACCATCCCATTATTGTAAATTAATTTGCCTGGTTTAATGGAAAATGCAAGACGGATGTTTAGTAGTCCAGTGTGTTCTAGCATTAATACAGTTGAATGTTGTTTTTTGCAGCTGTAGCTCGATAAATAAAATTCATTGTAGTACAATATTACAAAAACACATGACATAATTCATATATAACGTAATGTTTGATGTAGGTTGCAGTGCACTACGTGAGGTTGTTTAAAATAGTATAAATATTATATCAATAGGTAAATGTGGACTAGTGAACTAAGCGTTCTGAATTATACATTTTGTTTACCAGAGAAACACTGCTCGCATGGGACGTTGCACACGAGTCCGCTTACAAAATCATCTAGAACGTGTGAAAGGATATAAAAGAGTCTCGTTTGACTGATTACACGCACTTGATTTGCAAATGAAAGCGGCGCGTTTCTGTATGAAAGGCTACAGGGAGTAAAACACGACTCATCACAATAAAAATGCCGAGGTCTTCAGGGCAAATTGATGATGGCGATCAAACAGAGCGAGAGCGAGAGCGTGCCCGCGCGCGCGTCAATGAGCAAGCCTGGGCGCCGATTGGCTGAAAATGACATCACATAGAATTGGACTATTCTTAGCTTCTGGAAACGGGATGACCTCATCTTTTTCCTCCCTCGCGCAGGTATAGACATACAACAACAAATAATGTGAGAAGCGCAGACAGAACGGAGAGGAACACGGGAGCACAACTACTGAGAAGATAGATCAAGGAACTGTTTATAATCGCGCAGATACATATACTTCACGCGTTTGTGCTATTTACAACGTCATCCACCAGCTTCGTTGGACTTTTCCAACCTTTTTGGACTTTCTGCGCATTCTGCGGATCTATAACTGACTGGACTGGTGAGTATCAGCTTTTAGTTTATTTTAAACACGTGTAACTTGTCAATTATCATTGTTATCATTGCATTTAATCATTGTTAAATGCAATTTATCAAAACTTTAAATCTTTTTAGGTATACCATTTGGCCTGCTTTTAGTCTGTTTAGTGCGTCATACACAAATACACAGTTGTTTTCTGTGTATTTTTTCGCCATAGATTTTAAGGTTAAACTTTTTTTTTTTTTTAATCAAGAGATGGTGTACTACAGGGACAGTCAGTCCGAGCGGCCGCCGTTGTCCCGTATTCTGCCGCATCTCTACCTTGGTGCAGAGACTGACGTAACCCAGGTATATTTACAGTCCTCTAATGATTTATCAGTATTACTAGCTGTAAAAGATTATCCTCATCAAACCACCTTTAACTATTATTTGCTTCATTTAACAACAGTTTGTCCTCGTGCGTAACATTTACGTTACTTTCTTTTACTTACGTTTCCACAGGATGGTTTGTCTGATCGAGGCATCTCGTACGTACTAAGTGTGAGCCGATGTTGCCCACAGCCTTCATTTCTACCCCAGTCCCAGTACCTCCGTATCCCAATAGACGACTCTCTGCGGGATGACCTGCTTCCTTGGATCCCTCAGGCGTTGCACTTCATTGGTGAGGGACCCGGAATCGCACTCGTTACATCAGCCTGCATTTGCATCCCAAATACATTATCATTATTAGCTACTAGCATCGATATAGAAATAGATTTGTTTGTCTGTGTAAAAAAAAAAAGATAATAATATGAGGCTAATTTGAAACAGATCATTAGGCTATTTTATGCATCAGTCCCCTGCTGGAAAACCCTGGGTGGGTAGGCTATACACTACAAGTTTTAATATATCGTATATATGTTATGTTGCAGATGGGGCCGTGTCACTTGGCTGCTCTGTCTTGGTTCACTGTGCCGCAGGAATCTCTCGATCTCCAGCACTTGCTGTGGCATACGTCATGTATAGCCTGAAAATGGATCTGGATCATGCATACAGGTAATGTGCATATGTTGTTTTACTTCTACTTCTGTTATTGTCTACGTAATAAGAAGTGATATTTTGCACATAAAAAGAGTCAGAGGTATGGATCTGGTGATGAAATTGAGAACGATATATTGTTTTATTTTTATTTAAAGAATGCCGATTATTCAAATGAGTGAAGTATCTATCTCATCATTCCTTTAGGTTTGTGAAAGAACGCAGACCTACAATTTCTCCAAATTTTAACTTCCTGGGGCAGCTGCAGCTCTTCCAGGGAACGCTTTCTTTGAAGAATAATAACACAAACCTTCACGCTCAGCAGTCAGTCAAACCTTTGGATAACTGCCTGCAGCCCGCCAATGAAAAAAACAACAGCAGTTCTACTGTGGCACTGTTAAGCAACTTAAACCATCAGAACAGCATTGACAACAACTGCATTACTGATGGATGTACGGAGGATTCCAAAGCAGACGTGCACTGTGAGAACAAGAACAACCAAATGGAAAATATTCAGAGCAGAGGCCAACGCTATGAGGTGATGAATCCAGAGTTTACCTTATCTCTTTCGGACCAGCTCGGAGCGCTCACTCTCCGCACAAATCCCGTAGAGATACAAAGAGCAGTAAACATCACATCTCAGACACAGCAGGATTCACCAAAGTCCAACCTACCTAAGCCTACTTACCTTCAGATTCCATCTCTAGCGGAGAAACGCAAAAGCCTTACTCTTTCCCTTACGCCAGTGGGTGCAGTTCCTCAGACTCACCAGAAGGGGTCATCAGCCAACAGCTGTGATCTGAGGAAGAGCCGTTGCGCAGTTGACCAGACGGGGGCGTTAGAGGACTTGGGAAGAGCCGATATGGAGCCGTCAGCATCAGAAACCAGAACAGATCCAAAAGAGGCAAACAGGATTATCAACAAGGAGGCATCAGCTAGACACAGCTGCTCAAGATCACAAAGAAGAAAGAATAAACTTAACCGCAGAGCGAACGAGGAGCAACAAAAAACAAACCAAGTGAACCATTCAAGCACACAATCGCACAGACACATCCAGGGACCATGTGAGATCAAAACCTCCTCACAGGAGGTTACCAGTGGTGTAGAAGCAGTGGAGGGTATGGATGGAGACAACAGCCCCTTGTCTCCAGTCAGTCTAACGGTGAACAAAATACTAGACTGGGGAGAACGCATGCTGCTTGGGGTCCTACTCGGCCCACGTATTAAAGTGGGACAGGCTGCTTTGCCGTACAGATGTTGAGGAGGGACTAGTTGTATAAACTGCGCTACTACTTAAAGATGAAGTGTAAACGAAGACTTTTCAGAGAGGCATAACTAAGAACCTGTGTTTATTATGTACTTCCCCATTGAGCAGAAGGAACCTAAATGAAGACAGCAACATGGGTGAAAAAGCATATGTATGAGTGCGTGAATTCACTTATTTATTTGATGAAATTGCATGTTCCTCTAAGAGTGTTTGACAGACTCAAGTCATCTGATGGACTGGTGATATGTATAAATGACAGAATGTCTGGAAAAACACTTGCGATTTGTTCTGTTATAATACACAGCCTGCCTGTGACTTTATTTATTAAAATACACTGACATTTATAAATGGGTATTTTGCTGGTGGAATTTTAACACTATAGCTTGTATTGAAAAGGTGTTCATTAAAGACAATTATTTTATCTCTCTGTCTCTTTCATTTTAGCAACTATTTTAGTGAATTTTATAATAAAATGTTATTAAAAGACAAAATTGAGCAATAAAAGAGGTACGATCCAGTACCTCTACATTATGTCTGTGAATTTAAGAGCCAGTTGAGCAGTTGGGCTGTAGACCTGTGCCTTTTAAGTTAAGAAAAAACATAGTAATATCCTTACAGTTATACCGAATGGTTTTCTAAAGTTGAGGAATTTGTTGCATCAGGCTACTGAAATTTAGTCTCCTTACTTGGTTTAGTCACAATGAAGAGTGACACACCATTTCCCCATTCATGTTGGGAAGGCAGACAGTAACTGTTGGGTGTCTCCAAAAAGATTTGTACTACTCCCTGTTTGTCACATTCTTGGAGGTTTTTGTTTAATACAAGCCAAAAAGTGATTCAGTATCCACACTGATATTGCAAAGAAATTACACAGGAATAGCCTATAGGCTAGGCTACTATAAGAACAAAGGCAAATGTACAGAATCAACATATTACATAGGCTATCACTAGGAATGAAATGCACCATTACATAAAGAAATATAAGATACAAAATATTCCATCTCCACAAACATTTTAAATCAGCCTCATGACCACAAAATCATATTTCAATAGATTAGATTATTACTCCTGTTTTTAACTCTTGCGCTTATTTATATCATTCGAGCTGAATAAAAAATGGACAATGAATGCAGAATTAACGCTCTGTGTAAAACATCTACCGTAACTCAGACAAGCCAGGCCCTTGGCCAAATATGGGAAAGACGATGCTCGAATTACACATTTATCATATAGCCTGCCTTCTATTGCGGAAATACAAGCGTAGTAACAGCAGAATAGTTCATCGAATCATTCGTATCAGCCAATTAGAACTCGCCAAGGCTCACCGATTACGAAATGATTCGTGCGATGAGAAAAACAACCATGAAAGCCACGCCCATTTCAGGCGTGCGTATGAGATACACTGAAGACGAAAAAAAAAGTTGCCCCTGCCTGGTCATGAAAAAAAGCTATCGGAAGCAAGAGAGAGTCCAGAAATCACCAAGAAAAATCCAGAGGGCGGACATTCCTTTAAGCCTGGAATTCGCTGTTTATCTCCATAAGCAAGATGGTTTTATCGCTTGTACAAAAGGGAGAATTTGTCGGCTAAATCTTGCGGATTTAGTGTATTAAAGTTGTCAGAGTATTCGCGGGTTGGCAGTGGACTAAGTTGTCTGACTTTCGAGTCGCTAACTTGGCACCAGAAGGCTAATTTACTCAAGGCGGCTGCGGAAGAAAGGTAATCGGCGGTCATTGCTCAGACCAGCGCGGTATTTGTTTTATTTCTACTTTAGAGTTATCAATCTGATTCTGCAAATACTATTGTTTTGTAGATATTGAAACATGGAGCTTTGATTGTGATACTGCCCAAATCTGTAAGATTGTAACGTAGCCTATTGTAGAGGTTTATCAACGATGCCAGGCCTTTTACGGTCTCAAATCTTTATGCTCCGTAGGGCAGTATTATTCCTCTTAAAACCATTTTAGTTGAGTTAGAAGACATGATTAGTATTGTTTAATAATCTAATGTTACATATTTGCAGGAGTAGCACCATGTCAACGGAAGAAAGATATAAGTTGGTGGTCGTGGGCGGTGGAGGTGTGGGGAAAAGCGCCCTCAGTATTCAGTTCATTCAGGTAAGTGTGTATTTTTTAGTACTTTGTATGAAATAAAGATGTATTTATGTCGCAACATGGGGCAAATACGCGGTGGTAATTATTTCTGTGGGTGTGTTGTAAGAGTTGGGTGACGTTCAGAGTGCAGTGGGCTTTTCTCTGCATGTTCCTTCATGTTAAAGCCCTTCTCGGAGTTGGTGAACCAAAATGTTTTCTGTTTTCTTTAACAGTCGTACTTTGTGTCTGACTATGACCCGACCATTGAAGATTCGTACACTAAAACCTGCACCGTGGATGGAAAGGAGACACGATTAGACAGTATGTTGGCATTAATGTGTTTTTTGTAGGAAGGAACGAGTGTTAATAGCTCCACATGTTTCCTCAGTAGGGAGATTTTTGTCAGAGTTGCATCATTGATGATTCATTGCTGACTACAGGTTCCTGCCCAGGTTTTGTTTTGACTTGCTGTCAGTACAACATCATGCCAGCTGTGTTTAAATTACTAAAACGTGATTTGTTTGTGTGGATCAGCTCGTCTTGTATATTCCCCTCTATTTACCTGGGGTATGTTTTGTTTTTGTGTCGTTCGCCATTAGTCCTGGACACAGCAGGACAAGAAGAGTTTGGAGCGATGAGAGAGCAGTACATGCGCTCTGGAGAGGGTTTCTTACTGGTGTTTGCTCTTAATGACCGTGGCAGGTAGGTGTTTTCCCAAGTGTGTTTGTGTGAGCATGAGAGGAAGGCAAATAGATGGTTCCTAACTTCTCTGTGTGACGAGAACAGAGAGTGTGTGTGTGTGTTAAAAATAAAACCACAGAATGTGTTTGTGTTGAGAATGAAAGTGCAGGTTATGAGTGTTCATGTCATCAGGTGCAGAGTTGAGCCTCAACAGCTGAACTGAGCCTTTCTGTGGCCAGTGTAAATGTTGAGGTTTCAATGTACGAATCCTTAGGGGCCATTTACATGACACCGTTTTCAACTAAAAACAGAAAACTGTTTATGCAGTTTGGCCGATCATTTACACGACAACAGTGTTTTGGGGGCCTGAAAACGCGAAAACAAGTTTCAAAGTGCAATTTTTTTAAAGCGATAATGTTATTGTCTCTGTGTAAACTACAACAAACATGTATTTGTGAAAATAGTGACATTGTGTGTGCGTATTACATGTTCAGCCTATACATTGTTAGGTTTAGTGAAGTATTACAGTTTCAGTTTATATATTTTTTTGTATAATGTGTTAACTGGTAACATTTAAAAACATTTAACACAGTTAAATTACTCTGCACAGTATAGTGTTATTTCTATTTAGTGACATTTTTATGTTTAATGAGCGTTTTTTTTAGAATATACCCATATCCTTTTTTTTCTAGTTATTTCAGTTTATATTTCAGTTCAGGAAAATATTTAATGTCATTTGTTTTATTTGTTTGTTAATAATAATAACTTTTGGAATTTTAATATTCATTTATTGTAAGTTAAATTTACAGGCTACAATCCAAGACTTCAATTGTAATGTAAATTGTAATTGTAAACTTCTATGAACTATTTTTTTTTTTTTTTTGTTAAACATGAGATTCTAATGAACTTTTGTTGGTTCTCTGTTTCAGTTTTAAAGAAATTCAGAAATTTCACACTCAGATATTGCGGGTGAAGGATCGAGATGACTTTCCCATAGTTCTTGTTGGCAACAAATCAGATCTTGACCAGCAGAGAGAGGTAATGTTTCCGTGTTCCACAGCTGAGTGAATTTTTAATGAAAAATTGGCTACCAATTCATATGTGTGTGTGACCCCCCCCCCCCCCCCCCCCAATAGATCTCAAGAGAGGAGGCCATGTCATTTGCCCGAGAAAACAGGATCCCCTATATGGAATCATCAGCTAAGAACCGCCACAATGTGGAAGAAGCCTTCATGGAGGTTGTGCGAGCAATAAGGTATTTAATAGAGAACAGCTCTTATGAGATTGACGATGCTGTGGATTATGATGAACTTACATTACCATCTCTCCTCAGGAAGTTTCAAGAGACGGAGAGTCCGCCACTCCCCGCTAATCACGCGAGAAAGCAGAAGAGTGGTGGCTGTCCCTGCACCCTGCTCTGACTGCCCCTCTGCACTGTTGCCTAGGAGACTGAAGCCCTCACTCTCACGCCTGGTGCCTTATGTCTACACAATGTGTGTGTGTGTGTGTGTGCTTTCTGCATATGTGTGTGTGGCCCTGTACGCATCAGTGTTTTAGCGGCTTTTACAGTATGTGTGTATGAATGGTTCCCAAGGAGAAACTAGGCTGTATCAAATGAGAAAGAACCTGTTGGAAAGGAGGGCCTTTAGTCTTATTTTGCCCACGTGTTTTATGTAGTGCCTTGTAGAATCATGCTCTTGATTTTAGATTCAAGAACAGTATTTGTTTATTTCCATCATGGTAAAAGGTCGCAGACTGATTTGTGTGCCACGAGAAAGATTTTTAAAAACATTCATCATGAAGGGGGCGAACAATAGTGACAACGCATGTTTAAACAACCACCTAAGCAATGTGCTGCTGACAAAACCTTGTGATGCTTCTGGTGTCGCCTGTATGTCATATATTGTGTTACTGACTCACAAAGACAAGTTAGAAAGTGTTTTATTGGCCCAGACCCCTGTTCAGCATGTCTTCTCTCGGGGGATTTATTCAGTCAGTGAGACTGCACTGAAATGGCTGCTCTAGTCTACACCTTGCTACCCATCAGTGGCTAGAAATATATTCAGCCAGCTTGTTTTCATTAATCTCTTCCTGATAAAGCAATGTCTGATGACTAAGACATGATGTGGTTTTAATAATTGAGCATTTTTAGTGGAGAAGCAGTGGTGTTCAAATAATGAGTCCAGTATCTGCAGTGCTAGTATTCATTCAAACCAAAGGCTATACTGTATGTTTGCACACCAGCTTTGTCATCGTGAATAGTTATCTAATGTAGTTTAACACTAAAATGGACAAATTGTGTGGTTTTATTGTGGGATTGTTTTGGTATGTTTCTTTTTTTGTTTTAGTCTAAATTTGATGTCTTTTTGAAGGTACGTCTATTTGTGCTTATGTGCAGAATGAGACATTCTGTCTCCAGGTTCACGTTATTGTATATGACGTGCTTCGCTTGTGATTTTTGCACCTTCATTAGTAGACAGTGATGCAAAAGTGATACAGAGCAATTGCCAAATGAATTTACTAACAAAGCATGATATTAGTCAGTGTTGTGAGGGAGTGAGTCACTCACTCTGTCTGTACATAAGTAGAACGGCATAAAAACAAGACTAGGTGCTTTTTCCTTAGTCCCACGATAGCAGTTTCTTATGGTATACTCCACCCTCGAGGGAGTTGCTACACACAATTTACGGCCTTTAATCGGCCTTTTTTTTTTTAACTGGGACAAAGCACTATTTAATTTAGTAATGTTAACAAAATTACACAACATTGTTACATGATTCTCACATTCATATAATTTCATGTCTTAAGTCTGATTATTTCAGTTTTTTTAATTTAAGCTATTTTTCTTGGCTCTGGAGAGACACCATTTATCTTCCAATTTTGTATCTAAATCTAACTATATTCTTTTGTACACAATTAAAATGTTTTTAATCGTTTCATGTAAGAATTTGTGGGTGACTGATTTGTTGGAGAGTGAGTCATTATAAAAAAGTATTTGTAACATAACGTTTTTGAACACAATTCAGATACTCTGAGCTGATGAATTAGGAAAATTAAGATTAAAGAATTGAATTCTAAACTTTATTTTTCATGAATGTATGATAAGTTGTATTGAATTGATATACTATTGCCTTTAGACACCAGATAAGGTGTTTTTTTATTGTTGTTGTTTTTTTTTTACTTAGTTCTAACTAATATAGCCTACATGTTATTCATCTCGGTTCTCATGTCTCTCAATTCTTATTGGACCATAACGATCAAATAAGAGAACTACCCTGCGCATTACAAGCAATTGTTGCAATGATTCCCACATGTGAGGAGAGGGGAAATTATAATCGCTGGGAGGGAAAAAAACGCAAACCGAAATTCAGATTCTGGAGAAATATTAGCATGACTTGAACATTTAAATGTGGTGACGTTGTAAATGCGCACATAGATATTCGTTCGTTTAAGCGATAATATAAGACGAATCACGTGTATAGGACTGACTTTCGTAAATTAATTAAAAGATGCTCTCAGGTCGGCTGCTGCAAAGAAAAGGCCCATTCATAACTATCATTGAAATGAACGGTTGATCCAATCAAGACGCAATGAACTGTTGAAACCGGAAGCTGTTCAAGGTGGACTAAGGAACTTATTTTGTTGTTATTTTAAAGACAGGTGAAGATTACATTTTCAAAATTGAACTACGATATGTAGGCCTACATCAGTTAGCCACAGCACTAAAACTAACTAATACTAATTATTTTTCCGTTATAGGTCGATCAAAGCACCGTTGTTTATTGAGATGTGCAGGTAGGTCACCGAAACTTTGTCACATCCCACTGCCACTCCTATAAGCGCCTGCGGCCGTGAGATATGTTGTCAAACTGGTATGTCTCTTTCGTGATGACTTGTGTTTGCACTGTGATGAAACACTGGTGAATATGGAAGTAGATTAATTAAAACCCGCGTGTGTGAATTATTTGTATCCATATTGTTGATCTAGCTATAATAATTTAGCCTACAGCACCAAGACAGGACATCTGAAAGTGTTTTCCTTTTAAAGTTTCCTTGTACGGAGCACAACAGAGTGTAAAGGTAAGCGGGCGGTTTCCCATGTAGTTTTACTTTCTTTTCTAGTTTCTGTCCTAAACTAAGGTAGACTAAGGTGCACTTTTTAGTTAACTTAAATATACAAAAATAAATATTCCCTCGTGTTGCCACAATTTTGTCAATGTGTTGCCACAATTTTGTCAATGTATTATCAATGTGATTTTAGTTGAACGGTTATTGAAAATACGATGTTAAACGGATGTTTAATGTATATGTATGCCTCTTTTTTTCTTAATATATAGGCCTATGTATATTATTATTATTATAAATAATATTAATATGATTATATAATAATATTTGCTTTTGCATAAGTGCAATGACCTATAGAGGACGACATTGTAAGCTTTTTCTGGAGAATATTTTGTGACGCATTCTTTACGGTTATATGTGCCTATAGGTCCTCCATATGGCATTATCAAAACAAGCCTGTTAAACGTTGTAATATTCTTTCGGACAGGTACAATGCTGGGGTTTCCAGCAATATGTTTCAGTTTGCTATCCCTGCTGCATCTTGTTTGGGGCAGAGTGATCTACAATGGAAATAATGGTAATAATGACAAGCAAAACACTTTTTTTTTTAATTGCCAGTGTGGGACATGTTTGGTTTATCTTATTGCTAATCCATTACTACTATGGTGTGTTTTTGTTGATTTCTCATGCACTCATGCATGATATCAAAGACGTATAGCCTACCTCTGCACAACATTATTTGCATTAGACTTTAGGTGTATTACAAACATTGGTAATTGTTTCATACCCAGAATTCAACATAATTTTTTCACTACATATATCGTATGATTAGCTGCTATTACCCTTCGTATGTATAGCGCTCTTCCTTCTGTCTGTTACAAGAAGTGATTAAATGTATGTTTGTGACGTGTTGTGATTTTCATAATGCTTTGTATTCTCTTGTGTTCTTCAGTGTTCCTAGATGAGAAGTCAGCAGGTTCATTTATCTCCCGTAAACTGTTGAAAAACAGTTGGGATTTTGAGGCAGTGGTGCCTGGTAATATAGAGAGAGAATGCAATGAGGAAATATGCTCATATGAGGAGGCCAGAGAGGTGTTTGAAGATGACAAACAGACGGTAAGAAAAAGAGTATACTCATTTTATATACTCTTATATAGGGAATGTCAACACAAAAGAATCATGTTATAACCAAAACTACAAGATGAGGTGAAACAAAATGGTTTATGTATATTAATTTGACACTGTCTGTTTTGTTTTCCAACAGGCCAGTTTTTGGGAAACCTATACCAACAGTCATGGTAAGGCTGATTTTTTTTTTTTTTTTTCATTAAGGGAATGTATTTGATATTTTATAGATGGTTGAAGATATGCACATCCAACAGTTGGATTCAATTTTCAAATAAGTTGTAAATCGTATTATTAGTCTGACAGCACCAAAGCAAGCAGCCTTGTCTATCATCATAGTGTAAGCAAATGCAAGCTACAAACAGTATTTTATTGACCAATATTTTCAATATTTTATTCTAATGGGATAAAATGGGGGTCACTAAGTAAACAATTAAAATGTGAATTTGTTGAAAATTATTAACTGATTGGTTGATTTCCACAGAGACTTTGCACCCACTTGATGTGTCTGGTTTGGTAGCTGGCATTGTGGCTATTGTAATAACAGCGATTATAGTCACTGTGCTGGGCATTTATTGCTACAAGAACAGAGGCAAAAATGCAAGAGGGGGAAGGTAAGTGCATGATGTTATTACCACTGCGATATGCCTTTTATGTGGCAATATCACTCTAATGGATCCTGCATCTCCACAGTGTTCCTGTACATATGGGAGTGGATGGGCAGCCAGTACCTGAATCTGTACCCTTGACTATTGTGGCTCCGGGTCTCCCCTCGTACAATGAGGCTCTGACTCACAGTGGCCAGCACGATGCCCCCCCACCACCGTACTCAGGGTAAGAACTCTGAATGGTTTGTTTGCACATGTTTGTGCTGCATTTTCAAAATGTTTTAAAATATGCATCTCTGCTCTTTACAGGGGAAGTCCGCCTGAGCCGACAGAAACTCCAGATGAGGAATGACAAAGACATGATGTGGTTTTTTAACAAAAAAATTTTGTTGTTGTTTTTTTTTTTTTTTTTTTTTGGGGGGGGGGGGTTGTATGGTTTTACTGGTGAAAAAGGGACATTTTTGGGGTCTGCAAGTTGGTGATCATGTGCCACAGAGAAAGAAGTGACTGTCGCCTGCTAAGTGTAGTTTCAGTCACTAATTAGGTAATTTATTATACTTGTCCTACATGTTCAGCAGTCATTTTTTTTCTATTATTCTTTAAAATTATTTTGTTACTATCACCAAAGAACAGAATTGTATTGTAAACACTGTCAATATTTTCATAAATCAGGTTTGTTTAAAAATGTAAAGCGTTTTCTTGGTCATTCTAAATTGAATTGTCATTAAAAATGAAAAATGTAGACCAACTTGAATTTGATAATTCGACTGTACAACGCGTGTGACTCTTAAATCGATTCAGTATTGGCATTTAGTCACTTGTCACTCATCATCTCCTCTTTCAGAGTATCAGAAGAGAGCTTCCAAAACTCAGTAGTGCCTCTATCTGTGCTGTAACAAGGCGGCAGTACGCACGAGACTTCCAGACAGACTGCGTATGTGAGAGTGTGACAAGCGGGGGGGGGATATGTTTATGTGTGTGCGCGCGCGCGCGCGAGCCTGTTAGTCCACTCTTGAAAATGGCGTCTTCTTGCCTAAATACCTGAAAATAGCGTTTTTAATCCCAGGCATTATTACTTTTATGTTAGGTTTTAATGCATCATACTAGCCTCTTGTATGGCTCTTAAAAAAATTGCGGTTTTAAATATACCTAGTCACAACAAGCCATAATGTTTCTGACGAAGAGCCTCCATCCCGGTGAGGAAAGGAATTTACATCCATGATGTAAATATTTGGGGCGCAACAGCTGAATAAAAACGCGCCCTCGGTAGACTACTATTTATAGATGCCTACTATCTCACCTTTTTGTGGCAAACTGGCAATGCAGTACACGAACAACTGAAATAGGGTACAATCAGCACGTGTCGTATGTCTCGTGGGTGTAACAAGCAATGGCATCAGAATTCGACATGCAGAGCATCAGTCGCGTTTGCTGTTTCTGCTAAGAAGGACAATAGGCATCGAGATATATAAGAGGGCAAAAGAGGGGAGGGGAGGAAGAAACCGGATTTTTTTGTGGTGGCGGTGGTTGGTGTAATACTTCACCCGCCTCCCCTCTGTATCCTCCATCTCCCCCTCCTCCTTCTCCTCCCTCCATTCCTCTCCCCCTCTGTGCTGGTCCTATTCTTGAGGACTTGCTTGTGAAACAGGAGAGATAAACAGACACTGAGCGCAGAGGAAAGGACACGGGGAGAGTAGTGTGTTAGAATTTAGGAAATACCTCCCTCCCCTTCCCCCTGTCTATCTCTCCATCTTCATCCCTTGTCTCTTCTTTAATGGATAGAAATTATCCTGGCACAGGATTCGGTGATCTGGGCGCTGGAACGGGATGGAGTTACGAGAGATCGGCGAAGGCAAGGTAAGGCGCCTGTGCAAGTACACTTTCATGCACTGGATGCATAAATATGCTTAGCTGGCTGTAACAATGCCTCATGCCGACGGACGGACGGACGCAATGCATGTTCCCACTCTCTCTCGCTCCCAGTGCTGTTCATTCACTTGCATGCATTATATTGTAGCTGAGTCCACGTACAGCCATCAGTATTGTCATTTCTGAGGGAGGAGGGGGTGTCTCGAAAATGCAAGGAATGCGATTGAGAGTTAATGCGTGATACGGAAGGTAGACTGAGACAGAAAAGGGGGAGAGGGGCGAAAAGAGGGGGGATGGGATGATGTTGCTAGCTAGCTTGCTAGCGTATTATCAAAAATGAAAAAATCAAGCCTTCTGCCTTGGAGGCGCACCAAACCGGACATTGCATGCCGGACTTATACGCTAATTCAGAGTAGCGAGTAATGCGTGGCAAAATGCACGTTGACAAAGCGTTATTTTGGAGGCAACCGATTACAAGCAAGCACATAACATTATTTTGGGAATTAAATGGTTGCTAGCTACTGTATGCAGCTTATCCCTGTAGCTAACGTATTTGTGTAAAATTAAGAGGGGTTTATTAACGAAAAATACATGTTAAACGGTTAAAAAAACGATACATATTTATCTGAACGGGAAAAATAATAGAAGTGAAGTTCCTTACAGTCAACATGCATTATTCAGTTACACATGTCACAAGACTGACTGCAGCTATATTAAACGATACTAACTCGTATGCTTACTACTCTCCGTCATTGCATAAAATTAAAAACAACAACAACACAAACTTTGCATAGCCTGTTCAGTATGTTATTATCTAACGGAAAAATAACATCTGTCGTTGAGGATACTGTCGTTTTACTAGTCATTTGGCAACGTACCAAAATTGTGTGTAGTGTTCCCGAGTGTTCCTCAGTGAAATTACAGCGTGACCGACGGAGACGTGCACACTGTAAACATAAACGTAAGACGCACTGCAAACGTATTTGCAGCCACAAAGGTTTAACAAAAACAAAATGTGACCGATAAAAAACTTATTGGATGAGATATTTAAATATCTATATTTAAACTGTTGAATACAATGATCTGACAAGGTATTTCCATGTTTAGTTTTACATCTGACCAGCCATTAAGTTAACTCTCTGTAACAAGTTAGTAAAAAAAGGTTAAATTAACTCTCTGTAACTTCTCTGTAAAAAAAAAGGCTTGCTCATAACGGTTGATACTTTAGGAAGTGCTGCATTATAATATTAAAACAGTGGTGATATTGTCATTGTCATACCTGAAAACGGGACTATTACAGTGTCGTGCTTTCGCTGTTTTAGTCGTTCAACCGTGTTCCACTATTTTCGCGGCCTACTTACAGTTCAAAGGCACCCGGCTACGTGCGTTATCAGTCGCCGTGACAACCAAATCAATCTTAGCAGCGTACAGATCGCGTGCACAATCATTCTGGGTGGTTTTACTGTCTCGCGTTGCATGTAGTCAGTCGTGAAATGTTAAGAAATTTGAATAATGATAATGTTGGTGAATTCTCTGTTTCAGTGGAAGCTGCAATGGGAATTATTAGGTTGCATTTCTTTTCTTTTTTATTTACACAAATGTGTCAAGAAGTCTCATCATTTGTGCATTATTGTAACACTATTGGAGTGGGTCCTTTTTTCTTACATGACAGAATAGGGCTATTCTTTTGGGCAGTCATCCCCAAATGCATGGAAATCTCTTTTATGTGTATGTACAAGGAATTCCATTCAGGCTAAGATCACACGTGCTGTGTTGCGGTTTGAGTTTTTGTAATGGGTAGCATCACCCAGACTGCAACCCAGTATCCCTTGCTGACTCCTAGTCCTAGCAAGTCCATAAAAGGAAATAATCTATTTTCTTTTGGAATCTTTAATATTGTGTTTCTGACTCAAGAGCATCTCTGTAGACTCAGGCAGATTGATAGAATCCAGAATATTAATGAGTTCAGGCTTATGATGATGGACAAGCTTCAGTAGGCCTAGTGCTGCTGCTGCAGAGGCTGAAAGCATCAACTGGATAAAATAAAATGAAATGAAATTCGTTTCACCCAATATTCTCTCTTCTAGTTTCCCAAAAATTGCTTCTGCTTTTGAATGAATATTAGATATAAGACCGCCACTTTAGGTCATTGGAAACAGTCATTATGCAATGATGAAACACCAAGAAGAGTTAAATTAGCATAGAATGAAACAAAATGACACTGGGGTCTGTGTAGGACACCACATTCAGCTATATTGATTCTTGTTATAAGAAATGTTGTTGCATGTGTTAATATTAAATGAGAATAAACAGATAAATTCTGTTGCCTGACGGGCTTTTGCACATTGCATTTTGGTTATGAAGCCAACAAAGGCATTCTACTCCATGATGGCAAGGTTCACTATGCCCTCTGTCCTTTTTTGGGCTGTGTACATCCACCACACACCTCTGCACGGATCTAATGGAGATTAATGGCCATGACTGAGTTCCCTTTCAGGCTGCAAACATTTTGCACCTGTTGGGGGGATTGTGTTAAATTAGTGCCTATATAATTAGGAGCAGTCTTGTACAGTGGATTCAATCAAGCTTTCTAATTAACCCTTCTTTTCGTTTAGTTTTTTTTTCTGGTTCCCTCCATTGTTTATTTATTTTTCATGTTTTCTCTCTTTCCCTGTTATTCTTTTCCCCTCCATTGTCAAATTATGGTTAATCAGCTCAAAAACAGGCACAATAGCAGGAGGTGAGATGTTTATCAGGAAGAATTGATTGAAGGTGTAAAGTGTACACAGAAGGTGTACACAGAAAATGTATGATTTGTCACTATTTCTAGGTCACTAATTAAAAAGCACCTTTGTGACATTGGCTGTGGGAACGGTTACTGTATAAAGATTTCCTGTATCATGGTTACATGATCCTCAGGTTTTGCACAAACTTTTGCTCAATCCTGCTGGAACAGTTGGCTTGAAACAGAAATGGGCTTTTCTTCCGTGTGTGTGTGTGTGTGTGTGTGTGAGAGAGAGAGAGAGAGTGAGTGAGTGAGTGGAAGGGGGAAGTTTATGTTTTAGATGAAAGATTGTGAGGACACATTAATTAATAATAATTAGAATAATAATTTACATGGGTAAATCATTTATAATAAACCTAGCAATATTCCATAAAAAGTCCCTCTTATGCTTTAAAGTCACCATTATAAATAAAAAAATGACAAAGCTAATAAGAAATAATGCATGTACTTTTTAACTTCTCACTCAAAATTATTATGCTGATGTAATTTGTAATGAAATAATTTTTAATTCAAAAAGCAAAATAGGTGCACCCCCACTGTAAGATGCATGTATGTAAGATGTCCTTCCATTTACCTAATTCTTCTGAAGTTCATCATCTATTCCCTGATCGTCTCTGAGCTGCCTCTTTGGGAATAAGAGCCAATTGTTGTCTAATTCTCGGTTGCATCACCTACAAGTCACACTGCTTCATATGGTTGCACAGAATAATTATTTTATGTACATGAATACTCACATTTGAAGAGAGAGTACAGATTCTATGGTGTATTAATTATTTAAGACAAGACATTCAGTTGCAGTATAATCGTCTGCCTGACAGGGCACATCAAGGTTTTTTTTTTTTTTTTTGGATTGTTCATTTCCAGCTCATAACTTCAACATATTTCTAACTTATTTTTTCCAAGTTATTTTTGCTGGTATGTCACTTTTGCATGGTACTATGACTTTTGTTTTTAAAGCAATGACTCAGCTTATCTACGATGCTTGCCTTGTTCTTATTAACCTGAAACAAATCCACAAAATAATCAGTATCAAACAGAGGCAGCAATGTATCAAAACATCATAAGGGTACTTTCGTCACGGCACTGTATATTGTGTATTATGCCAGAGGTGCAATCAGTGAAGCAGTTGGCAGCAAGAATGTGTGCTCTCACTCATACATTTAAATGTTTAACCCAGTTCATTAGAGCTTTTATCCAGTTACTTACACAAGTCTTGTGCTTTCTAAGATGAGGGTGTTTTTAAAAGAGATGGACATGCTCCCAGATTGAACCCCCTCAGGATGGACATCAGTTGTCTTTGTCACATTTATTAAGGTCTTTTGGGAGACACAAGTATTGAAGTGACTATATTGAGAGACCAGGAGTATATTTAATGGAGAATGACAATGTAGGATAAATCGATTCTTGCAGCCTATCTCGGTTGAATCGTGAAGTATTTAATGACAGACTGTGCATACAGATTGTACAGATTTATTTAGGTAATTCTTGAATGCTACACTACAAGATTTGAATAAGGTCTTTCTTTAATAGGATTTAAAATAGATTTTCTGATCCACTCTACCGCTTCTGTTGAATGACACCCACCCCCTCACCACGCGCTCACTCAGTATGTGGTGTCTGTGGCTTCCCACTCTGGTCTCAAAGTGAGAGGGATCTAGACTAACTGAGCTGTACTCACACTAAGAGCCTGTTGAGGATGGAAGGGAGGGGGTTACCAAGGCAATTCAGTCAGTCGAGAGCTTTTATCAATGAGCGCTCTGTGTCTTACCTCAGCAACATCCTAACCGCCATTGTCAACTGAACTGGCCACTCTCTATGAAAGAGAACAACAGAGATAGTCTGCAAAGACTGCAAAAGACAGTTGATTGGCTGGCAACAGGAAGAGTGGCCAATCAGAATTCTGAGCTGCACGTTGTGAAGCATAGCAGTGGTAAAAGGCACAAAAATAATTTAGAAAATTATCTTGTTTTGTATTTCAAGACTTGCATATTGATGAGACAGCATATTTGCCTTATGTATAGAGTAGACAATATTAAGAACGCTGTTTTATGTGGTGTGATGATTGTTGTTGATAATTTGGCAAAATCAGATCCTGCAAGCTTTTAGGGAGAGAGAGGATATGGAAGTGAGTAGGCTTATTAAAGAGCTAATCTTTGTGTGGGGCTATAGTGTGAGAGGGATAATGCCAAGCTGGGTCAACTGATACTCAGTATACAGAGATTTAGTATAGTATATGGTGTAGATTTAGAGTTTAGAGTCCAACAGACTTTTTCACTGCCCGAAGAGAGGGGGAACAGTAAAATCTGCCCCAATGTCGCACAGGAGGTTTTTGATACAATACAATAAGATATTGTTCGGTTAGTTCTCCAAAATTGCATGTAAATGAAGAAAACATGAGTGGTTGATGTTTGTTTGATGAAGTTTGAAAAAGACTGCAGCAAAAAGTGATGTCATAGTTAGATTGTATATTAATTTGGCTAATAAGAGAATTAAATAATTAGTGATTAATTAGATAAATAGTTTAGTACAATTTAATAAATAAACCCTTTATTTTATAATGTATAAGATATTGATAAAATGCATATTAAATGAAGAATGTATTTTTTAAGAGAAAAACAATGGTCAGAGAACCAAATCAATGACATATGCAAAAAATGTTCAATGTACTTAATTATTTTCTCTGCATTCTAATTATATCTGTTTAATACTGGTGAGATTATGTCACAGAGTTATCTGTAACACCTGCCACACCATCAGCGCCCGATCACCCAACTCTGCCCGTTCGCTCATTATCTCCAGAATACTAATTCACCACACCTGCACCCGCTCATCACCTCCAACACATATATGCCCTCACGTCCCTTCATTCATTGACTGGTCTCGTCCGAGATTCGTAAGACTCCTCTGAATTCCTGGAAAACCCTGTTAGTTATCTTCGTCCTGTTCCTTCCTGTCAAAGATTCCAACCACTCCTTCTATCATCTATTCTCACTCATCTCAACTAGTACCATCGAGAAGTCTCTCGCTACAATTCCCTGGAAGTTATCCGTATCCTACTTTGACTGGTGTTCATCAATTATCTGTTCTCCAACATTCTAATAAACTACTCACCTTCCATCCCGTTGTGTCTCTCCTCTGTTCCTGACAGATTAAACATGTATGATTAACAATATATAGTTATTACAAAATTAACAGTAATATTATACTGTTAGTTTATTATTATGCGGAATTATGAATATTAATGTTTGTATAATTTAACCATAGAAAATAAAATTTTATTTACAGTTTTGTCTTGAATTGATTCTATTCAATTTTATTGATTTATTTAAAAAATAGACCATATGAGTGTTATAATGTTCAATTTAAAATACTAAATACATTTTTTTTGGGAAAAACATAGAAATGTTTAAGCACACAAGTCTCATTTACAGTATAAATATTTAATTGTCCATGGCATAATATTTACATAAAAAAGTAAAGGAAGAGAACAAGGTTGTGTGAGGCACCCAAATTTCATATAATGCATAAACATGTATCTTAACAATTGCTCTGTTATTGTGTCACTTTCAGTACCATTCGCTCTGTCAATTACCTCTTTTTGAATCCTCTGTTATTCAGTTTGGTTTATGGGAGCTCCAGATCCTCCCATCCAGACTCAGAACTCCTCCACCGTCAGCCTTATGCCACACCACACCCCCTACAAGGATATGCAACAAATCATCATCCAGGAACTTCTGGACAGGGTGGGGCATGGGGTGCAGGAAGGAGCTTAGGTAAGGTCTACAAAATTGTTAATAGTTAATTACTGAAAAATTTCCTCCCAAAAAATATTTGATTTGATTTAACACCAAACTGACCTCCTCACAGCACTGTAGTTCATTCTTTACCTTGATGTTGAAATGTGTAGGGAAAAAAAGACATCCTCTGACCAGGTGTTAGACTTTGTCTTGATAATCATCTTTCACAGGGCTCTCAGGGTTGTTTGATACTGGGCTACATCATGCCAGTCCCTCAGGACCAGATGCTTCAGTTATGAACTTGATCTCTGCTTTGGAATCCCGAGGTGCTCAGCCACCCCCCTCTGCCTCTACCCTTCTCTCTCAATTTCGCACCCCCTCCTGGCAAACTGGTTAGTGCTGTGATATATTGAATATATAATTATCTAATTGTGAACACAGAAATATATGATGAAAGAAAGATAGAGAATCCTCTTATTAACTGCTGAATAATTTTCTTTTCTTTTTCCTTTGCTTTCCCTCTCTGTTGCTGTAGCAATGCATACTCCAGCCCCTGCAGAGCTATTCATTTCTGGTGCACTACCTGGCTCTGGCTCATTTCCCTCTTCCTCTGCTCTGTCGGCATATCAGCACCCTGCATCCTTCTCAGGGCGCTCCTTCCCTGGAGTTACCCCATCATTATCTCTGCAGGACACACCTACCTTCAGTCCTACTTCCAACGGTCTCCTGTCACCCCATGATCCTTTGCTGCACATTAAAACGCCCTCTCAGTCAAGTCTTGGCTTTGACCGTCTTCTGTCTTCACAGACTGGGACTGCTTCATATAGAGGGCCACAAGAGCCCACTAGTGCTCCTCCACCACAAGCACCTGCATCCTCCTCGACACGCCACTTACCACATCAGTTTAACCTGCTGTCCTCACAGCTGCAGGATCAGTCCTCTCAGCTCTACACCTCTTCTGTATTTTCTTCTGCACCTCCTCAACCGCCACAGTCCCAGGAAAGAGCCATCCCTAGGCAAGACAGTGTGATTAAGCACTACCAGAGACCTTCCCCTGGACAGTCTCAACTTTCCTCTTCTACACCTCATCCCCTACATCACTATCTTAGTTGTGGTGCATCAGGATACCAGCAGATACCCCATCATCGGCATGGCTCCTCCATAAACTGTAGTCCACTGGGTGAGCAGAGTCCATCATCTGACCCCAAACCCTCTCCCCGATCAGAGCAACTTTACCGTCCTATCATCCAGCCCCCTTACACCTCCTCCTCAGTCTCCTCCTCAGCTGGCTCGGGTGGTGGTATTGGGAAAACGGGAAAGAGTTCCAGCTCAAGTAGTGGCTACTCTTCCTCTGGCTCTTCTTCATCTCGAACCCCTCACACTCCTCCTTCTGCTTCTTCCACCTCCTCTTCTTCCTCCTCTGCTTCTAATCCTAATGTCTCATCCAGTAACTCTGCTGCACCCTCAAGGCAGCAACCACCACCTCAGTCAGCACCACAACCCCCGCCACCTCCACCTCCCACAGTGTCATCCTCTGCTACACAGCAGCAGCCACCCAAACCTTGCCTGTCCACATACGGGTCTCCGGTTGCTCCTGTCAAATCAACTGCTGGCCTTCCTGGTCAAACCCCGCCACAGCAACAGTCATATTCACCAAGCCAGCCACCCCCCTCTCACTTGGCCCAGCCATATGGGGGATTCAGTTCTCCGCAGACCCAGGATCTTGGTTCTAGCCTCGGGGGGGCAGGAAAAGCATATGGAAGCCTTGGAGCAACAGGACGTTCATTTTCAGCTGAGGTGGTCTATGGCTCTGATTCAGGATATGGTTCTTTGCCACCATCTCTTGGAGGGGCAGGAAGTCCTTCACTGGGCTATGGTGGAGCAGGACATTCACCTGCCCTAATGGTGTCTGGAGGTGGTACCGGTACAACAAGCAGTACCACTGGATCAGGAGCAGGTAGTTCAGGAAGTGTGGGGGGTGGTTCAGGTGGTGGTAGCACTAGAGGACCAAGTGGCACAGGATCATACCACCTCCAAGATTCTAGCCCTTCACCCTCAAGTAATTCTGGAATAGTACGCCCAGGTCTGCACTCTCCAGCCCCAACTCGCCTTGCACAATCACCTGGAGGAAATGGGGGCAACAAGTACCTATCCTCAGTTCTCTCCCCACCATTTCTGGCTTCTCCACAAGGATACTCAGACACAAGGGTACCACCCCAGCAAACACAGTCTTATCATGCAACGCCGCCAAAATCTAAGTCTGATTCTGATATGCTTGGGGTAGAAAGATCTCAAGAAGAGGATGAAGAAGATGAGGATGACTTTTTGATTCAGCACTTATTGCACTCACAGAGTCCAGCACCCAATCCCTCCCAGCATCATTCTCAACAAGCTCAGCAAGTAGCCTCACAACAACCACAGCCCCAGTCCATTTCCCAGAGTAGAGATGGAGGAAAGTCTCTCTCAGCTTATGAACTGAACAAGGCGTCTGAGGAGCGTTATCATCTACAGAGTGTCATTCGGACCAATAATACGACCAACAGTGTGGCTTCAGTTGCTGCTGGCTCTTGTGGTCCAGGCACAGGTTTAGAGAACCAGTTGGAGATGTCACTGAAAAAGCAGCAACAGACTAAGACTGATAGAGTGCTATCTGTAGCTGGTGCAAATGGAGGTCGTGGTGCAGTTGATTCTTTGTCACACACTCATTCCCATGGTCAACATGACTCCCTTGGTTCAGTGGTCCACTATGGCAGAGGAGACCCTTACAATCATCAATCACATCAACATCACCCTCAGCATTCACAGCACTCTCATCCCCATTCAATGTCCCACTCACATATGGATCTTAAGAAAGCTCAGGATCCTCCAGAATTACCCTACCTGCGGAAAACTCCAGACTTGCAGCAGCGACAGACTCAGTCCTCCCTTGGACTAATGGATTCTCCACCTGACCCTTCTCATCAAAACACACAGGCTCACCTTCTGCAATCTGTCCTTTCGCATACCACTCGAAACAAGATGGACAACCAACAGGCTCCTTCACAGCAACAACAACACCCAATGAGTCAGCAGGCGATGATTGGACCAAGTGGGGGATTGGGTACTGGTGGCTCTGGTGGAGTAGACACTCAGCCACAAGCTTCTCAACTTCAACTCCAGCTCCAGTCCCAAACTATGGAGGTCCACTATGGCCGTGAGACTCAGCGAAACCAAAGCCAGTCAAGTCAGAATTCTGTTTCACCATTAGACATGCTGGAGAGATCTCTCTCTAGGACAAATAGTCGAGAAGGGACAGGGGCCTCTGATAGAGTTGGTGCTGGAGATGGGGGCACTGCTGATCATCACAGACAACAGCAACAACATAGGATGTCCACACACCATCAGTCCCACCACCCTCAACAACCATCAACAGAACTTCATGATTTCTTGTCTGAGCCTGATTTGAGCATGTCAACCCCCTCTCATTTGCACCATATGGCTTCACACCATCCACCCCCTCATGCCCACCATCAGCCACAGACACACTCTCACCATCAACACCCTCACCAGCACCCTCACCACATGCAACCAGCTTCTGGACCACCACAGCCTCAATCCCAGCCCAGGGAACAAGAGCCACAGCTCTCACAACCACAGCTAGATCAGCTCAAAGAGCATCAATATGACACTGGCAGTCCTGTGGGGAAAGCAGCTCAGAGCCAGGGTCAGAGCCAAGAGCAGCAACAACGGTTTGTGCCACTGACATCTATTTGTTTCCCAGATTCTCTTCTACAAGATGAGGATCGATCCTTTTTTCCAGGGATGGAGGATATGTTCTGTTCTGAGGACTACAAGGCAAGTTGTGCTGGGGGAGGTGGGAGTGCAGGACAAGGAGGTCAAGATGGTGTGCCAGAGGCACATGGAACAGTACAAGATGGAATGGATGCAGTTAAAACTACAGGTGGTGGAGGGGGTGCATATGACATGATGGGTCACCATGGTGATCAGGGTTATGGGCAGTATTGTCACAGTTTGTCTGAATCTGGCAATGGTACTATGCACTTAGATTTGGACCCCTTGAAATCCCATGAACTCCCATCCACTGTAAACACAGAACAACTGGGCTTAATTCAGTCTCAGGGCCCAGGCCTTGGGATGGGTAGCACAGGACACGTTGTGGATGGAACTGGAAACAAAATGATGGGCTCTTCTGGTGTAGGTAGTAGTCCTGGCACAGGGGGGCTCACCTCACCAATCTTTTGCTCTTCTAGACCTAAAAAACTTTTGAAAACAAGTTCATTTCACCTCCTTAAACAGAGGAAAGACCCTAACGCACAATCACAGGCTAAGAAGAACTATGCCCAAGAATACGAGTTTGAGGATGATGAGGATAAAGCAGACGTTCCAGCCGACATCCGCTTAAACAGCAGACGTCTCCCGGACTTGCTTCCTGATCTCGTTTCCAGTTGCAGAAAGTCTGGAAGTGGTTCAGGAGTTGGCAGTTTAAGCCCTTTGATGGGTGATTTAGATTTCTGTCACCCTTCAGGGTACCCATCCCTTGGACCTCCTCCACAGCTGCTCCCACATGATGCTCCAAAGAAAAGGGGGAGGAAACCCACCAAACCTAAACGTGAGGGTCCACCAAGACCCAGAGGTAGGCCACGTATTCGCCCTCTTCCTGAGCCTCCATATTGCAGGAACATGATAGGACCTGGTGGAGAGACTAGAAGGGGCCGTGGCCGAGGAAGAGGGCGTGGAAGGAAAGATGATCAAATGTTAGAAATGCACAGAGACATGAACAAGGGGCAGAACTACCATCAACAACCACCTCACCTCCATCATCAACCACAGTTACAACAGCACATGCACCAACATCTACAGCAACAACAGCAGCAGCACCAACCACAACATTTGCACCAACAGCAGCACCTACATGTACAGCAGCTTCATCATCATCAACAGCAACAACAACTTGCACAGCATCAGCCTCAGCAACAATACCAAGAACCCATCAAACCAATCAAAGTAAGTTAAGTTTTACAATTTGCACCAATAAGATATAAATTACATTTGTTAGTTTAATCGATCCATCATTTCCACAAACCTAAAGTACGTATTCATTCAAGAAATAGCTTTTATGTAAAAATGTAACTTCATTTTGTCCTACCAGATTAAGCTCCCTATTCCCTCCATGCCCTCATCTGATTCCCTCCTGAGGACAGACTCCCTGTCTAGTACAGATCCAGTTTTGTCTGATGGTTCGGTAGGATCTGCACCATCTCTTGGTTTGAGCCCAGGGCCCACTACCAGTGTGGATTCAAACAGAATTGACATGAACAGAAATGATATGAGCTGTGGTCAGGAAAAGATGAAGCAGAAACCCCAAGAGGTGAGTCTCAGCTTGCTAAAATGTTTAATGAATGTTGAAATTTAACAGAATGTTTTTTAATAACTCCAGATGTTCATTGTTCAATGTATAATTTGCAGTACGATTTTGCAGTTTAGTAAATTATTTATTGCAATAACTATCCTTTCATAATCTTTAGATAGGTCTGTTTTACATAAAATTTGTGTCTTTGTGACCAAAAACATGACAAACCATGTACTAGTTCATATTGGGTCTATTTGATATACTCAAATGATGTACATATTTAGAGCAAAGTTTAATGGAGGAGGTGCATTTGGAAGAGGTCAAATATGTGGAAATATGAGTGTTGGCAGCTGTGATAGATTAATTTTACTATATAAAAATGGTTTGCTAAATTCTTTTTATTTAACACTTTTTAGTTAAACATTTTTAGTGGACTTGTAAATGTTTTATCAAGCATATTTATTTATAGTATTTTTTCTTAGCCTTGCATAGCACTATTAGACAGTATTAATTAGCAGTAGAGAGGATTGGTGGGAAGCAGCATGTGAAATAAATTATAATTTATCTATGGTGTTTTGTGTAGAAATGTGCATGTTCTGTATATACAATGTTTGTTTTATTTATCAGCAGATGTCCTGGGAGGGAGACATGGATGACCAAATGACCCCAGAGGCCTGGGCCACCATGCAGAAACTCTCTGGCTCAGTAAGACTTTCATTCATTTTTATTCTTGGTCCAGGTGTAATTCTGACAGAAGACAACAAACCACTCATATTTTGACCAAAGGACACATTACTAAATTATACATACAATTAATTAAAATTTCTTTAACCTCATTTATTTTACTGAGGAAGCATTGTTCTCAGTGTATTCACTTTGCCACTAGAGGGAGCAGAGTACATAGACTAAGATGATTGGCAGGCCACCCTGATGACTGAGTTCTTAAAAAAATGCAATAAAAGAAAAGGAGAGCACTGTTGCTAGGGTGGCTGTTGCTAAGGTTACGGATTCATATGACGGTAGGGTCTCCAGATTCCTCTTCGTCATCAACCATCCTGCTGTTCAGTAAGGTGTTTTACCTCCCTCTTGACACACCTAATGTAAGAGAGTGGGACTACACTGATTATATAATATAAAGATGTTAATCAAAAAAATAAATTTTATTACAATTTATTTGTAAGCTCTTTTCTGGTTGTATATTTATTTTCCTTGCCCCTATTTTGTATTTTTGCCTCGTGCTTAAACATTTCTGTGCTATTTGTCTATTTTTTGCATTTTGTCATCTTCTGCCTCTTTAATTCCTCTGCATCTCTTGCTCTCAGACGGAGGAGAAATCTTCAGAGCTGAAGTCAGGTTTCATAACTTCCTTTCTGGATTTTTTGAAAACGGGGAAGAAGCAGCCAGGCACTGAAGATCCACCTGGGCCCCTCTCTGTGGATGGGTGCACTTCCACAGATTCCTCTTCAGTAAAGGGAGGCATTCGCCCACTATCCCCACAACCACCTCCTCCCTTTGGAGAGAATGAGGTCGATGGAAGCCTGGGTCTCAGTAACTGTCCATCCCCCTGTAAAAGACTTGACGAGGAGCTCAAGAGAAATCTGGAGACCCTACCGTCATTCTCCTCAGATGAGGAAGACTCTGTCAGTAAGAACCAGGACCTGCAGAAGAGCATCTCATCAGCCATTTCTGCCCTCTATGACACGCCCCACAGCCTTGTTGCCATTCCACCTCCTCCTACACCATCGCCTCCCACTCCACAGACAGTTTCTCTTAACACACCCCCGCCACCCCCACAACCTGAATCTGTCCCGCACATACACACTGAACCTGAGGTGGAGATGCACGCATCACAGGAACTGGATTCACACTCACAGCCCAACCCACAGGAGGAGGCACATGTTCTTGGCGAGGATGATGAACAGGAAGAACCTGTGCAGCAGATGCATGAAGAAATACAGCAGGCGGAAGACAGACAGAATGAATGTGACGAGGAAGGAGATGAGTTGGAAAAAGACAGAATTGAGAAAGAGGAAGTAGATCAGATAAGGACAGAGGAGAACAAGCAGGAAGAGGAAGAAGAGCATGAGAATGAATTGCTGGTTGACAGTGAGTATATTATTAACATACCTACAGTCAAATATTTAAATTGATAAAATATTAATTCTTCCATTGTTTTAGGATCTCTATCTGAGCCTCCTCCTGCACCTCCTTCTCCTCCGTCCCTTTCTCCTTCTCCCCCAACCTCCTCCTCCCCATCCCCTCTGCCTCCTCCTCCTCTATCTCTCCCCTCCCCTCTTTCATCTCAAGAAGAGGAGAATCTACAGCAGCAACAGCCACCACTGCACAATTCCCTGCCTCCCAGCCCCTCTCCACCTGCTCTCCCCTCTCCCTCTCCGCCTCCACCCACGCTGCCCCCCTCTGCTACACCCCCACCATCCCCCTCCCCGCCTCCTCCCGAAGAACTGCCCCTGTCCTCCCCGGCCTCGCCCCCCACCCCCGAAGATGCCCCAACGCCTCAGATCACTTCGCTGCACCTGGCTAAGAAACAGTCCAACGCGGCCATCGCAGGAGAGAGTGAGGATGATGACAGCGAGAGTGGGGGGGAGGGGATCTTCAGAGAGAGGGATGAATTTGTAGTGCGCACTGAAGATATTGGTACTCTTAAGGTAAAAATCCTCTGCTTTTTTATTTTTAGAAGTATAGATCTTACCATATATTTTGGGAATGTCTACATATTCAAGAATATTGGAAAGAAATACAGGATGCTCTTGAACATATTTTTAGGGGAGACATACCTCTAGAATGCAAACTACTGTATTTTGGATGTATATGCCTAGATATAGTAGCAGCAGATAATAAATACCTGATGGGCGTGCTTTTGGCAGCCAGTAAGAAGGCAATCACATGCAAATGGTTAAAACAAGAGAGACCAACATTAGATGACTGGATAGATGTGACCATTGAGATTTATATGATGGAAAAGATAACTTTTTTTTGTTAATTTGACGAAAGATGAAAGAAAATGGGGGAAATGGGTTGAATATGTATCAGAAAGAAGGTCCGATTTTCTGCCATACTTAAATAGATGAAGATTAATATATAATGTATATGTTAATGATTTATGTTTGCATGTGTATGTAATAATAATTCTTATAAGTCATTTGAGATTATAATAAGTCATTTGAGGTTGTTAAGGATGGAATCTATTAGGACACATGTTCTCTCCCTGGATGTATATAGTTACCCCTTTTCTTTTCTTTCTTTCTTTTTTTTTTCCTTCCTTTCTGTGAACAAAACTGGAGTACATTTTATACTCAAAACACGTTAGGTAATTGTACATACCTGTGTTTGTAAAGACACTTTGTGATTGCATGAGTAAACTGAAATATACAAAAAAAAGAAAAAAAAAGAAGTATAGATCTTATTCAGAGCAGCGCCATGACAGGTATGAGGCTCATCACTTATCATTTTTCACTGCTCATGTTGTCTGGAGTTTTTTGTCTACTGAAATTTATTGGAAATATATTTTTGCAGTGTTTTGTCAGCAGAACAATCCTAAAAAACATTAAATAACAGTAACCCACTGAAGAGATTTATGTCTATCCCTCACAGCCTTACTTTCATTCCCGTTAAAAATCAAGGATGGCGCTGCTGTGAATAAGGTCTATTCTGCATGTAGAATTAATATTTAGATGCGTAAAGGGATAGTCCACCCAAAAAAAGAATAATTCTGTCATCATTTACTCACCCTCATGTTGTTTCAAACCTGTATGAGTTTCTTTGTTCTGTTGAACACAAAAGAAGATATTTTGAAGAATGTTGGGAACTACACAGTTGACGGTAGCCATTGACTTGAAAAAAATACTTTTGGACATTCTTCAAAATAAGTTATTTTGTGTTCCGCAGAAAAAAGAAACTCATACCGGTTTGGAACAACT
Source organism: Gila orcuttii (assembly GCA_026230005.1). Classification (NCBI taxonomy): domain Eukaryota; kingdom Metazoa; phylum Chordata; class Actinopteri; order Cypriniformes; family Leuciscidae; genus Gila; species Gila orcuttii. The sequence goes on from JAPDVR010000003.1 coordinate 34,066,909, forward strand.
TGAGGGTGAGTCCATATAAAGGGATAGTCCACCATTTAAAGTTGCAATAAAATGGAAGTAGCGGCAGATCTTTTCTTCCATAGTGTGACATACATCCAAGTGAAACTGATTATTGGAAAAGAAATAAATGTAGAGTGGGGACTTTGTTCAACAGTTATTAATTGGATTTTGAGATGTGGGCATTGGCCTTAAAATTGAATGCAAGTTTGCTGGAGGAATGTGGAGAGTCATGGTTTAAGCAGACTAAATGATTGAAGAAGTTTAGTATTGTTTCACTGTAAGGTCCGGTTATGTAATTTTGATCGAACATTATGACGTCAAAAATATATATATATAAAAAAAAAGAAGAAAGATGAAATGAGATTGGTGAATTTTCATTTCATGCTGATTTTGTCTTAATTTGATTCTCAATTTTCTTGGCTTTTCTCAGCTAGCGCTGCAGACTGGACGAGAGCCTCCTCCAATCTGGAGGGTCCAGAAAGCTCTGCTGCAGAAGTTTGCTCCTGAAATCAAAGATGGTCAGCGACAGTTTTGTGCTACCAGTAATGTAAGTGTCTTTTTTTATTTGATGAGCATTGATAGCATTCATTTGATGTCTTGCATTAAAATGTAATGCTACACCACCACAGTAAACTCCTCTGTCACTCTTTGGCAGTATTTGGGCTACTTTGGAGATGCAAAGATGCGTTATCAGCGCTTATACGTCAAATTCTTGGAGAATGTGAATAAAAAGGATTATGTCCGAGTGTGCTCGCGGAAACCCTGGCATCGGCCCAGTCTCACACTGAGGTAATTTCACCCTAAATTACCTTCTGAAGGTACTTTGGTCCTTTGATATATATTAGTTAATACAGTAGTTACTGTCATTCAAAGAGTTACCATGATTTACTCACCCTCATGGTGTTTAAAACCTGAATTTTTTTTTTTTTTTTTAAGAATCTTCACGTTTTCATTCGATAACAGTATACAGGGGTGCCATGTCTGTCAAGCAGTAATTTTTTTTAAAAGCACTATACATGTAGTCCACCCATCTCATGCACCATATTCCAAGTCATCTGAAGACATGCGATAGGTTTGTGTGAGAAACCAGCAACATTTTTATATTTATTTCATTGTTAATCAATATGGCGATTGTGGCACAGAGTTTGACATTTGATCTTGAGACATGCAATAACTAAGGACATTGGCATCCAACCTGCCTGATATGCTTTAATTTTTAGATTTTTTTTTATTCCAAATTAACAGTATATAGGTTTGAAATTATGTGAGCGTGAGTAAATTATGGAATTTTCATTTCAGGTGAACTGTCAGTTTAGTCAGTATATTATCATTATAACATTGCTAAGATGAAAATCTTTTCTTCCCACCAGACGCCAGTCTCTCCCTAAGCCACAACCTGTACGTAGCCTGACTCCACCTCGCATGGAACGAGAGGATAGAGAGAAAGAGAGAGAGAGGCAACGGGAAAAAAAGCAACGAGAGCAAAGAGAAAAAGAGAAGGAGAGAGAAAAAGAAAAGGAAAGGGAGCGAGAACGAGAGAGGGAGCAGATCGAGAAATCTAGGAGAGAAAAAGAGGAGCGGGAGAGAGAACTTGAAAAGCAAAAAGAAAGAGAAAAAGAGAGACAAAAAGAAAGGGAAAGAGAGAAGGAAAAGGAAAAACAAGAGAGAGAAAGAGAAAAGGAAAAACAAAAGGAGAATGAGAGAGAGAAGGAGAGAGAGAGACAAAGAGAAAAAGAGATGGAAAGGGAAAAACAAGAGAGGGAGAAAGAGCAAGAGAAGGAAAAGCTCCAAGAGCGACAAACTCAAGAGAAGCTAGAGAGGAGAACGGCGGTTGTGGAGCGCGGGAGGGTCAAAGAGGAGAAGAGAGTTGCAGAGAAGAGGGTTGACAGGACGAGGAGCAGGCCTGTGAAAGTAAAGGCAGAACCTCCACCTAAAAAGAGGAAGAAGTGGCTTAAAGAAATGCCCTCTTCCTCTGATTCAGACTCTTCTCCTGACCCGCCCAGTGAGGATGAAGGTTTGTATGGATTTGTTATGTGTGTGCAGTTTACTGTTTACAGTTTCCATTTGTGTGTGGTTTTGCAGAAATATCCAAAGCTATATCAGCAGGTTCTTTCAATGTAACTGCAGTACACACTACAGTTTACACACTAAAAGTTTGGAGTTGGTAGCAATATTTTTTTATGTTTTTGAAAAAAGTCTGTAATGGCTGCATTTATTTGACTAAAAATACAGTAAAAACAGTGATATGAAATGGTAAACATAGTCCTGTGATGTCAAAGCTGTATTTTCGATATCATCACTCAATTGTGATCACTCATCACTCAGACATCATTCAATTATGCTGATTTGCTGCTCAAGAAACATTTATTATTATTATCAATGCTGAAAACAGCTTAATATTTTGTGGAAACTATGATACATTTTTTTCCGGATTACATTACACTGCATATATCCAAAGCTTGCATTATGATTAGGGTACACGTTATTTATTTATTTGTTTGTTTGTTAGTTAGTTCTTGCCTGACCCATGACCTTGCTGTTGATAGCACTGTGCTCTACTGATTTAAGCTAGTTATTTGTCATTTTTAAAAAAGGGAATAAAGTATTCATTTCTTTAAAAATAAAATAAAAATCTTACTGTCTGCAAACTTTTGAATGGTAGCGTATAACATGGTAGTACTTTGGCATTTTAATACCAGCACAGTACTTTTATGTAAGGTTTGTCCTGGCTCCCAGAACTCAAAACCTGCTTAAAGGGTTAGTTCACCCAAAAATTACAGTTCTGTGATTAATTACTCGCCATCATGTCGTCCCAAGCGCTTTTTTGAACATTGCAACTTTCAAGGCCCAGAAAGGTAGTAAAGACATCATTAAAATAGTCCATGTGACTAAAGTGGTAAAAAAGTAATTCATTTTTGGGTGACCTAACTAAATTCAATATCCATATTAAAGGGTTAATGTTGGATTTCCTGTTATGTGGAGCCTAAACTATGTTGTTAAATTGTGTGTGTGAGTATTTTCAGGTGATGGTCTTTTGTTTTTTCACTTGTTTTGCATCTGTTCCATCCTCAGTATCCACACGCAGTGGGATAAACAATCGGGCTATGAGAGAAATGTTCCGCAGTTATGTAGAGATGCTGGTCAGCACTGCTCTGGACCCTGACATGATCCAAGCTCTGGAGGACACCAACGGTGAGCACGCCTCATTTGGTTAAATATAAAGTGCCTGTGTGGAGGATTGGTTTGGGTGATTAAGGGAAAGAGGAATAGAAAGAATAATGAAAAAGGAGGTTAATAAAGTAAGGGAGGTTGAGAGAGAGGACAATGAGGTGAGACTTGAAGAATAAAGACAAGGAAAAGATGCTGAGAAAAGAGGAAAGCTAGTGACTACTGAAGGCTGTTCAATTAAGTTTCATTAAATAAGTGTTTAAATGTATGTTATTGCTGCTTGTCTTTTGAAGAAATTACTTTTATTCACTAAGGATGCGATAAATTAATCAAAAGTGGCAGTAAAAAATCTCTTAATGTTAGAAAATATTTCCATTTCATTCTGTTATTTTGAACTTTCTTTACATCTATCAAAGAATCCTGAAAAAAAAGGTATCAGTTTCCACAAAAATATTAAGCAGTACTAAGTGTATTAAGTGTTTTCAATGTTAATAACAAGGAAGCCATGGTGAGCATAAGAGACTTATTTCAAAAGTATTTGAAAAATTGTAACCCCTTTGAATGAAAATGGAATATTTGTACTTTGAAAAAAATGATTTGTCACACCGCAGGACTATTTCAAATTAACTAGTGAAAAACTTGAGTAATAGGTACTTAGATGGATTTATTTATGTGTAATAATCCCTTTTGTCCTTAGATGAGCTTTATCTCCCACCCATGAGGAAGATTGACAGCATCCTCAACGAACAGAAACGAAGACTGTTGAGGAGGGTCAACATGAGTGTCCAACATCAGGTGACACTGGCTTTCAGTGATACTCAGATGTTATCCCTCTGAGTACTCAAGACCTCTTGATTTGTGTTTTCTGAGGAACATGTCTGGCAGTCTCTCACTCTCCATCCTTTCTAATGTAGGAGGCCCTGCACATGTTCCCTCAAATGACAGCAGACTCCCTGGACTCTGGAGCGGTTAAAGTGCACCTGGGTGGTGAGAGTTACAACCGCAAAACCCTAAACAGAGTCAAAAGGAGCCTTCCTAAACAGCAGGCAAGTTGTATAATTTGATTGAATCTCACGTACATAATAAAGTCGTACAGTAAGCAACCCCAAGAAGGATTTAGCCACTTCAGCCATTTAAAAATATATACAAATGTGGTTGCGTTATGGGGTGTACTGATAATATGGATTGAGGCATCGGTCAAATGACTAACAATATGATATATTGATGCAATGCGAAAAAAATATTTACATATTTTTTTATAAATCTATCAAATATACTTTAAAACTTGTTTGACTATTATAAATAGCAAGTGGTCATCGAGTATTATTGTATTTTGCATACAGTTCATAAAAATGTAACTGGTTGGTAAAATAATTTAAATATATTGATCACAGTTACTTGCAACATGTTTTGAAATGACAGCAGATATCGCATCGTTGGCTAATAGAATCAATGTCAGATCGTATCATGATGAAACGTCCGATTTACACCTCTACTACAAAACAGTACATGCTTGCCTTTTAAGAATTTTTTTTTTTTTTATGATTACCTGTGTAAACCTTGAGGGAAGTCATACCTCCACTAAAATCACCCTAGAGCCATTTGATTAAATGTCATTGCAAAAATGCCATCATTTTTTTGTAGATGCCAATTGCTTTTTGTTTTATATATGTCAATGTGGCTTAAAGGGACAGTTCATTCAAATAATTTTCTCACCCTCATATCGTTGCAAACATTTATGTCTTTTGTGAAACACAAGAGAAGATATTTTGAAGAATGTTTTAACTGTTTTGATCCAATTAAGGTCAATGGCGTCCAAAACAACGCTTTCATTTTATGGACAATAATATATTTTTATTTTTTTTGCATAGATGAAAGAAAGTCAAGACAACAACAAAGTAAAGTTCATTCTTTGGTGAACTGTCCCTTCAAGTGTCAAAAACCTTTTTGGAGCCATTGCATTTCAATAATGGATCTTTCATGAAGTCTCAGAGTTCTCTTTCTTTGCTTGTAACCCCATCTCTATCTCCTTGTCAGGACCTGAAACTGCCGACAGAGACTTGTCGAATATACAGTCTCTATCACTCTCTCCATCACTACAAATATCACACCTTTCTGCACTGTAAAAAGGAGGTATGAGGAAATATGAGCTTATTTGAGAAATGCATCGCTGTATCCGTGTATTAGCTCGTAAGAACCCTCTTCTCTCGTTCTCCCTCTTCAGACGGACAGTATAGAACAGGCAGCTGAGGAAGATCCAGGTCAGGAGGAGGTGGTTCAGCAGTGCATGGCCAACCAGGGCTGGCTAGAGACTTTGTTCAATTCCTTCATTGAACTGCTGAGGCTCAGCAACAAGGCTTAAGATTCAGCTATCGACGTTCCTAGTGCGTCCTATTTGGAGAAAGGAGAAACTCCTCTCACTCAAATGAAACCGGTGCACCGCCATGTTGCAGGAAAATTAGATTTTCCTTTGCAGGATGTGTAAGAGCCAGTGGCGGTTTAAGCCGTTGCATTTTAACATAAAAATGTTTTTGTAAAGCTTTCATTCCTCTCTCTTTCATTATGTGTCAGCTCCCTGCGACGGGAGCCACAGGGAGACATTATGAAAACAAAAAAAAAAGAGCGAGAGTGTGTAAAGACCGTTGTCTGCTCAGAGACGAATAAAGATAGTGCCAAAGGGAACAGGGTTGAAAACCTCACTGGTCAGCAGTGTTTTGGCAGAGGTGAGCTTTGAATGCTATGTTCCATGCATACTCTTATATATAAATATGTATTATGAACAATTATGATTTGTATTATTTATACATGGACATTTATACATGGTTACCTCCCAAAGCTGGGACAGTTTGCTGTTATTATTTTGAATAATAATGTTCATGTTTTATGAGGGTGTACATGAAATGGGCCACCCATAACCCCCCTATTCTTCCTGTCCCCTAAGATGAAGGACAAGGCGGACAGGATGTGGACAAAAGAGTGGGGACAAAGCAATGTGTAGTTCCTTTTTTTTCTTCTTCTTTTTTTTTGGTAAAAAAAAATAGAGCAAAAGAAAAATGTATTTAAAATAAAAAAAACTTGTTTTTTCTGTTTGTTCTTTAAAAGAAAATGAGGAAAAAGGTGTATTTGTTCGTTTTCTCAAAGAAAACATGACAGTGCAGAGGGATGTAATAGTTTTTAAAGTGTGCAAAATGTCTGTGTTTACTGTTTGTTTTTTATCTGTTGGTTGTTTACTATAATTATAATTGTTATTATTATTGTTATTTTGGAGGTTTGCTTATTTTTCTCTCCTGTAAATACTGTACAGTTGCTTCGTTCTCTCTCTCTACCTGTCCCTCATCTGTACATGAATCCTCCTGTATTTGACAAACGCAAATAAAAGAAAAGAACAATGACTTTATGAAAATGACGCATTTTCACACCAGACTGCTTTGGAATTTTTTTATTTATTTAATTCATTTGCATATTTTGGTTTCTGATATATGAGCTAGTATTTTGCATTTTACACAGGTAGGAATGAGATGGGGAAATATATTGGAAATTAAGATTCAAGTGCTGACTAATTCTGTAAATTAAACATTTCTCTAAGGATTTTAAATAATGAAATTTTTTATTCAGCATATTGAGAGTTAGATCCAGCCTCAGCGCTTCTCTTCAAGGTAAACATTCTACTCCTGCTCGAGCGCAAGAAAAAAAAGAATCCCTGGAACTGCATTTCCTGTTGTTACCATGGTAACATAACCATGGCAACACCAGCAGCATTTTCCAGGAGTGTTTATCTGTCTTTGGTGTGATGCCTGTCTCTTTCTTTCTCCTTTGCCTAATAGCTTCCTATTTCACTCTTTCTTGCGCATATCGTGACTCGCAAGAGTTATTACATAGAAATGATATTCTTTGCTATTTTGTGCACATTAAAATGTAAAAAAATGTTTTCTCTCCCTTATTCTTCTCTTTACACATCATACAGCGCTTTATTTTTTCTTTCTCAAAATCATTTGTTTTTACATCCCTTGATTACAACAACATATTAAATGAACAAATAACTTATTTATAACTTAGTTATTGAATTTATAGTTGCACTATTATTTTATCCCTATATCAGCCATTAGTATAAAATATCTTGCATCTGTCTCTCATTAATCATCAGCTCCATCACTGCTCTGTCTCACTGTCATCTTCCTCCTCCTCTTCCTCGTCCTCCTCCTGCACAGCGCAATGCCTCGTCTGGCCACGCAGCGGCGCCAGTTTGCCGTCCGTGGTCACTCCCACTGGCTGAATGATCCTATCCCTGAACGGGGGGTGGGGTGGTAGAGGACACAAATAATGATGGAGTAAAAAAAAAAATCATCAACTGTGTACTATAAGGGAGCTATATATTTTAATCGGACTACCTATCCACTACACAGTTTTGAAAAGAAAATCAGTGATGATTTTATATGAAGGAATGAGTCATACCGTGACAGCCTGTTGAATATATTTATGAGTTTGAGCGCCTCTGCCTCTTTCTCTTCTTCAGTCATCCCTTCCATTGGATCAGGCTGTTCCTCCTCCACCCGTCCCGTCACAGGGTTAATCTTGTCTTTGGCCAGTCTGTACTCCTCTGTGTCTGAGTCAGAGTCACTGGAGTACTGCTGTTGAGGAGAAGGGCCATGGCCGTTCAAAAGACCCCGCGCTGCCAGCAGCCCCGCTGCATTACCGTAACCAGTGTACTTCACAAACCTGCTCACTGAGAGAGAAAGAGATCATGAATATCATATTGTCTAAATGTCACAGAAAGTTGTGCAGTTGGGCCAATTCCATATGGCGTTTTTGCACCCTTGAAGGGCACTTTGGGAAGGGGACGCCATTAATAGGGGCGTTCCAAAGGAAAGTGAACAACTGAATCCCTTCACGAAGGGTCCTCTCATGTGGCCGTTAGCGAAGGGAACATGCCATCACTTCAAGGAAGTAATTTAATAATTTAATATCATGTTCTGCCCTTCAGAGTGAGTATGGCATAGGGATGCTAACTTCCGATTGGAATTTTCCCAATAATTTTGTAAGCCAAAACATGGAAATCGAGTTCGCATTTTATCACTTCCGGTTCCATCGTCCTGAAGTCAATGAGTTTTTGGTTAAATGCCTGAAATTAGGTCTGTGGGTAAGGCAAGCTCTTTTTAAAAGTTGTGTTCATTTGTGAAGATTATCATGATGAACAAAAAGTGAAAGAATCAAACTTTTTTGTCACAGGTACTGATTTTCTTCAATAATCCAAGGCCTGGTTTACACCTGGTATTAAGATGCGTTTTTGTTGATCAGATCACAAGTGGACGAAGGAAACACATTCCTGTTTACACATGTGTTTTAATCCATCTCTTTTGACCACTTTCAATCACTTCAGTCCTGATTTCTTCGAGGGGAGAGTCTATGGGTGGGTAAAAGTATATATTTTTTTCAGATCTTTCGATCTAATGGACTAAATAAACTCACACAATTTCTTCATATGAACACCACTGGAGAAAACAAAAAAACAAGACCACGGCAAACGCTGAGAATGTATGTTATAAATCAGGAATGTGAGAGAACATTGTGCTTGGTACGTTTATGTCTTCAAACCAAACTTGCGTCTTCAGCCAACAAAGTTTAAATCCTGTCTGGCTAGCGCGCTTCCCATAATGTTTATCATATTATATATATATCAGTAGGCAGAGAGTAGGTGGTCTTTTGTTGCTGTTCAAGATTCGACCACATGAGCGACTACACTACGAAAGCAATCGAATACGACCGGATGGAGTGGTGGAAAGTGACAATCTCAACAGTTTTAGACCCGTTTACACCTGTATTTAGCATCGTCCACTTGTGATCTGATCGACCAAAACATCTTAATAGGTGTAAACAGGGCCCAAAAGCCAACGGAAAAAAATCCAATTGGCTTTTTCTTGAGGGAACTAGACGCCTCCTGATTGTGCCAAGTTAGAATTGTTCCTGGGTCAACATATTACTGTCAGAAAATATCTCTATACCCCTGCACCCTACCCATAAATTATCCCTATAGAGGAAGATTATGTGAATAACACTGATGTAGAAGCACCTAACGCTGGTTGTAAGCCTAAACTTGATATAAAGTGTAAACTTGTCCCTCAAATCTGATTGGTTGATTGGAATGTTGATCCAGGAACATGTTGCATTTGGTGAAATCAGGTTCTGCAGGGAAGACACGGTGATGCTAACCTCTGTGTTAGCCTAAAATATGTCATCACTGCAGTGCTCCATATAGCATGTTTATACCATGATGCATGAATATGATAATCATTCAGTATGGTATATATCATAAGATGGTATAAGATGTCAATGCACTTTACATGGTTCAGAAGATGCATTTATGTACCATTTTCTTTGCAGAGCACAAAAAGAAGCTCAGCTGCACATTGTTTGATATCAGTGTCGACATGGGTCATTAGTCGCACTAGTCTGCTTCTCAGTGTGTTCCCCTGTTCAGGCCTTAGCTCAACGTCTCTCAGGGGAGGCAGGATCTGCACAAAAACAGCACAGGATCAGGCTACTGGTACATAGCCATGAGAATAAGAAGTATGTTGTGCCAACCTGTATCATGTTAATAAAGTTCTCTAAATTAACACTGAAATGGTGGATATGTTTTTAAACAGAATGTGGAGGTGAGTTTTGTACCTGCTGTCTGAGATAGTGCCTAGTTTCCCTGTGTGCTTTGCTGCTCTCTGTCAACAGGTTTAAGACTGGAGTCAACCTTTCCTTCGGCTTATGGCCCTGTATAATTCACAATTAAAGATGTAACAATTATCATAGAACAAATAGTACAAATGCAAAATGTTTTATCTCCAGATAAATCTCTGTAATGTTAAAGGGATTTCAATGTATGGACAACAAAAAGATTTCCACATAAGAAAAAGTCATTGGTTTGGAATAACATGAGGGTGAGCTATCCCTTTAACATGGCTATTTGGCATGTTTTGGAAACTGAACCCCAGTCTATGCATTCATTGGAAACCCCTAACCTTGGCATTACAAGTGCCATGTTTTTCATCTACAGGAACCCTATACAGTTCAGAGTGCTCTTTCTCACTCGGTCCAGTCTCTTCTCCATAAAGAGCAGCAAAGTGTGGACACAGTCCATGTTGACTCCGCTGGACTCCTTTGAACCTTCGGATAGGCGAACGGATAACAGAACATCCAGGCATTGCAGAGGGAGCGCTGAGAGCACATTTACTGTGTGTCTGTGGACATTCAGCACAAAAGAGTTATAGAGATCAAGAGGATGAGACCTCTCAAGAATTCATCACACTGGTTTGATTCTCACTCTCACCCTTGCATCTCCTCTTTTCTTTCCTCTCCCTCACAGTTCACGAGCAGACAGTGACGCAGGACTGCAGCTAGGTGACGATACAAAGCTGCAGCCTCCTGTGGCCGGAGAAGAAGAACCCAAAATGTTGACTGTAAAATAAATTCCTTAACAGATGGGCCATCCTGTCATGGTATACATTTTCATGCCCTCATCGTATATGTCTTATTAGGTTGGAGAAAATAACTAAACTTTCAATCTTTTAAGATGAAAATCATATTAGTTCAGGTTTTTTATTTTTTTTATTTTTACGTACAATATCATAATTAAAGCTGCAGTCGTCAAGTCTGGCAGATTGAGTGGACTTAGGCAAAATTTTGAATGTTTACAAATCTCATGTCCCTCCCCCACTATCAACGAATACCCTCCCACCGAGTTCGTGCTCGTCAGTGCGTGTGCAACAGATTTTCTGTGAACGCGCCCGTCTGTGAATCAGCATCCATCAACACCATGGAGTATTTGGAGCTAGTCAGATAGCACATATAATAACAGTAGCTTTACTACTGTTCTTACTCTCGTAAGAAAGATAGAGTAGCATTGATTCTTCCAAAAAGCCAAACTTTATCCCTTCTTCTGGACATTTTATCCACCTAACGTTACATTCACACGGATTTCAGTGCAAACAAAGCTAACGAACCTGCCCAACAAGTGCTAACGTTAGCTATCCATACCAACACATTTGGGCAAACATACTTAGATTACTAACATAACACTAAGAAATAAAGTAACTGGTTGATAAAGCACAATTACCTGTCGAGAAGAAATGTTGCAAGCTCTGCATCCAGGTTGAACCCAATTAAATCACGTAAATCTCTCCACCTTTCAAATGCCGATCCGATGTTGATCCTGGTTTATTTACGGGCACGGTCGCTTTCTTTCTTTACTTCTTTCTTTTCAGCAGGTGTTCTCTTTTCCTGTGTTGTTTTTGACCTCCTAGCTCTTGAGGTTAACCGAGGAATTGTAATCTTTTCCGCCATCACTCTTCCTTACTGCGCGAACTTCAGACGTGTGCATGTGATTGTAACGTGCGCGAAGGGTGGCGTGTGCACGACCTGTGATTGACAGTCAGATCTCACACCCCTCTGCGCTGATTGGACCTGATGATCCGGGAGCGGTGGATTTTTGCAAAACAAATAACACGCTCCAGGTGGAGTTAGAAGCTCGGGTTTTTTTCTAAAACCACTTTATTTATGTTGTTCTGTCGGATTATAGTGTTGATTTCACTGAATATGATAAAAAAAAATTGCCGACGGCAGCTTTAAGTGAATAGGGATGAATTCATTTTTTTTCTTTTATTTTTCAAATATATTAAAAATTCCTGTGTTCTTAACATCCTCTTCCCTGTGAAGCTCCATACATGGCATGCAGAAATAAAATAGATATTGTGGCCACAAATTAAAGGGGTGGTTGATTATGATTTCACTTTTCTAACTTTAGTTAGTGTGTAATGTTGCTGTTTGATCATGAACAACATCTGCAAAGTTACAACGCTCAAAGTTCAAAGCAAAGGGAGATATTTTCTTTTAAAGAAATTGCTTTTTAAGGATTACAACAAACGCCTGGTAGGGACTACACAACATTCCTCTTGGGTTAGTGACATCACTAACCCTAAAATTTACATAAACCCCTCCCCCGGGAACACGATTTATAGATTATCATGACATAATATGCTAATCAGTGACTAGAAGATAACTATAGCTACCTAAATTCATCAACTAACCATTCAGAAATGTCCTGTTGCGTTCTACATGTTGTCACTTCTTCTAGAGTCTCTCCATCATTGTCTGACTCCAGTTTGAACATAAAAGGCTGAAAGTTTTTGAAATTTTCAGTGCATGTCTATGTGAGGTAAAAGGACACAATCTGTTGTAGCTCCACCCCCTGTGCTGGAGCAGCTGCTCATTTGCATTTAAAGGGACAGACACTATAAACGGTGCGTTTTTGCACAACCTCAAAAAGGGACAATTTAACATCCTATATAAAAATATCTGTGGGGTATTTTGAGCTAAAACTTCACATACACATTCTGGGGACATCAGAGACTTATTTTACATCTTGTGAAAAGGGCATTATACCACCCCTTTAAGAATTTGTTTTTATGACAATAATTATTGGCAATTGTATTAATTTGTTCTCATCTTTTAGTTAAAGCAATTTACTAATTCATTCCCTTATGTTAGATAAATCAATGCCACATTGTACTAATTCATTCCCTCATTTTAATCTAGTTAAATCATGGTCACAAATTAAGAATATTTTATTTTTATCTTGTCCCCACCCCACGTGCCGTGTAATTTACATTTTTTTTTTTTTTGTGATCATCCTACGGGAAGTGACATAATTTTAAGGGGTTGGAACACAATGGCTGTGTCCGAAATCGCATACTCTCTTGAGTAGGTACTTGTTTTGAATAAGTGCTATATAGTATGCATGCGTGTAGTATGAATGTAATCTGGATGTAGGCTACTACATTCACCATGTTATATTACCATGTGACATACAGCGCCAGTTACGTCACTTCACCTCCATTCATAAATCCTCTCCTCGTATGCCCACTTCAGAATCTCGCAGGAAGTAGTTACGGTTACTTTTTGCCTACTCTTTTATGAGGACTGTGAATTTGAACATACTTCTTTTGTCACATACTGTTTTTTGCCTACTATATAGTAGGGAAGTATGCAAAGGAAGTTTTGGTTTGCCTCATTCCATCCTGTTTGGTAAAATAACAGAATCTGTATGGTCGATAAACTGTAATATCAAAATTATAGAAAATAAAACTGCTGAACTAACTTCCAATCGATTTAGCTTTTTATGCCAATCTTGTTAATAATCCTGTATTTTTCTGGCCATTGTGTAAATAATAAAGTAAAATATAGAGTTCAAAATTTGGAATGACCCAGATGTGGTAATTAGTGGCAAAGAAATACCAAAGAAAACAGCATTTACCTCGTCTACTTCCTGTCTGTGCACATTATAGGTAATGTTGAATAGGATCTTCAGAATCTCAAGGGCACGTTGTGAAACCTCCTTACACACAGGGGGTGCTGTCAGGTCAGTCAGCACCTCATGCGTTTCACCCCAGCACACTTCTAAACACTGTTCCAGAGCTGCAGTCAGCATGGACACGCCGCGCTCCTGACATGAAGAGAAGGCACAGAATGAGCTAATGAAATACCCACAGATATGAAACTCAAATTAAAAAGGAAGTTTGAGTTCTCATAACACTTTCTTTGTCTGTGACTCTTAAGGGGTTAACAGTGATACTGCAGGGGCTCCAATAGGTCTTAGTTTATCTCAGTTACTTTGGTGCATTTCACAGATCACAACTGAAATTCTCAAAACTACTTGTTCAACCTCCACATCATCTTGTCAGTTGTGCACATAATAAAAGCAATTTCTCATTCTTTTAAACAAATTGCAAATGCTTTGGTACATTCATGCAATTGATTATGTACAATTGTCTGCTGTTTCCTACATTATCAACTGTTTATGTCACGTTGATCAAAATATAGGCCTATTATACTATTTCTCTGTTTAATTGTTGTACTCCTCAAAACATCTAGGCATTAGTTCCTTGCATAAGTCAATGCAAAATGATTGACTAGTTGTCATAAACTGTCAAGCATGTTTTCAATACATTTCTATTAGACTTTATTTTGTAAATATGTCCTGAATTGATGAATTGCGGACATGAATTTTGAATTTCACTAATGGAGGAAATAATAATGAATTGATAAATTAGGAAGTAGCAGGCAATTGTACATAATCAATTGGATGAATTTACCAAAGCATTTGGCAATTTGTTCAAAAGAATGAGAAATTGCTTTTATGATGTGCACAAGTGACTATGATGTGGAAGTTAAAAAATAGTTATGAGAATTTCAGTAGTGATCTGAGAAATGTACCAAAGCAACTGTGATAAAAAGTTAAGGTTTCAGGAATTTTATAGAAAATTTAACATTGAGTCCCTGCTCCTCTCCACCAAGGGGCCGTTGGCCTGAAAAAGTTTGATGACTCCTGCTTCATGGGCACATTTATATTTCACCAATAATATCCAATATCCATTCCATATTCCATATACGTATCACTGAGTGTTACCTGGCGAAACTCTATCCTAAGTTCAGGCCGTAAAGCAGTCAACAGAAAGAGAAACCGCAGTTCATAAAATTGACCAGTTGGAGGTGATGAGGAATGTATACCCTCCTTAAGTCTCTCTGACAAGCCGCGGAGCAACCTGATGAAGAAAACAAAGCACAAAAGAATGAATCAGACTGAGTGAGTTTTTGCTAACAATATTGAATTATTTGATGTTACTGTACATGACAAAAAAAATTAACATCTTAAATTTGAGCTATACTTTAGGGTGCTGGCTCTCTCTTGTGCTTTCGTGCTGTTGTAGATGACATTGCACAGAGCCTTTATTGCCTCTTTCCTCCAGATCTCTCCATCATCATGCCCCTCCTCATCCTTTTCACCTCTGGCATCCCTCTTTCCTCTCATCAACACCCCACAGACCCCATCTTTCCTTATGTTTTCTTCATGGTGGTCGTTTTGTGCTTCAATATTACAGTTAGATGTTAAATTCACAGGATTGAATTGCAAACATCCTTCACTGACCAAAGTCTCAGCACAGGCTGCGGAGGCACAGCCTGAATCATCTGTCTCACTGTAACATGTTAGGCTCTGGGTACTGCTGTCATTATTTTCTGGGCGTGTCTCCGTCCCATTCTCAGGAGTGATGTCACTGTGGGAGGAGCCCCACTGAGCAGCCTCTTCTTCAGGCCAGGTAGGCAGGGTGGAGATGCCTCCGAGTCGAGCGAGAGTTAGAATGGCATAGTCTGTGATCAAGGGTGCCAAGGCCTTTCGGTCCCGTGAGATGATTCGCAGAGTCCGCAAACACACCTTCAAAACGCCCGGCTGCAGCCGCATGCGAATAAACAAGATCAGAGCTGCAGCAAGCCTCTGGAGGAGACCGAAAAGAGAATGGTTGAAAGGTTTAAGTTACACTGAACAAAATTATAAACGCAACACTTTTATTTTTGCCCCCATTTTTCTTGAGCTGAACTCAAAGGTCTAAGACTTTTTCTATGTACACAAAAGGCCTATTTCTCTCAAATATTGTTCACAAATCCGTCTAAATCTGTGTTCGCGAGCACTTCTCCTTTGCCAAAAAAATCCATCAACCTCACAGGTGTGGCATATCAAGATGCTGATTAGACAGCATGATTATTACACAGGTGTGCCTTAGGCTGGCCACAATAAATGGTTACTTCGTAACCATAAAATGTGTAAATTAAAGGGGTCCTATTATGCCCCTATTACGAAGTCGCGCCGTTTTCGATTAAGCCTCTCCTTCCGAAAATACGAAATGTGCTGTGATTGGTTAGCTGGCCAAGTGTCTTGTGATTGGCAGCGCTTAGCCGTGTTCGGGGAAATGTCACGGCCCTTCATAACCGCAAGCTCTATACTCAGATTAACGACGGCGTCAATTTCAAAGTTATGACTTCATAACATCCGGAAAAAGTGCGTTGTAGTCCGACTCCAAACGAGCCGTTCACTGTAGTTCTTGAAATGGGAATTCTGTTAAATAAATATCTCCCTTTGTATTGGACTTTGAGCTTTCACCTTGCAGATTTTTTTAATGCTCAAAAAGCTACATTACACACTAAAGTGGAAAAAGTGAAAAGGCATAGTAGGACCCCTTTAATATGGCACTATTCGTGTGTTTTTATAGTACAGGTTTAAAATGCAGCACGTAATTTTATACAAAATTTAACGGGGAGTCCCTGCTTTCTCTTCACCATGATGATGAGGCCCATTGGCATGAAAAAGCTTGAAGACTCCTGCTTTATGGACAAGTAACAATTGTAATGTAAGGCACTGAAATTCATGTCATTTTTAACTAGAAAAGATAGCTAAGACAAAAGTTTTAAAGAATATTTTCTTAATTAGACTTTGTTGGATATTCTGAACAAAGTTTGAACGTCTTTAAGAAAACCTTCAAGCCGGAAGGTTTATAAATAGATTATAGAATGACAGAACATTTGATAGATAGAACAATAAATAGATTTTTTTCTATTACAATTTAATAAATTACGTAACTTCCTGTGAGGTGTGACCATCTTGATTTAAATTCTAAATCAATTGAAAGGATGAAAATCCTTCAATTCTGAAATTGAACTTTAAGAAATGGGTTGTGTCTCAATCAGCTCCCTAGTTCAGTAGTTAGTCAGGGCACTGATCAGGGAGGCGGCCTTTTAAAGGCTGTCTCAATCGCAAAATCCTACCAGTGCATTGAAACATTCACTCCCTAAAAAGTTCCACAATGCACTGTGAAACCATGGGAGCATCGATGCTCACACTATGTTCCCTTAATGGAAGTTCTGAAGAGCAAAACATAAATCATATGGGCCAACTCACATGCGATTGGTGTTTTTTAAAATACAAACAATTATTTAATTATATTTCAGACTAAACATACATGGCTAGACAGGTAATTAACATAATCCAGCAAATTTATTTACGGCTGAAAGGTTGCACGAATTTAACAAGCAAAATATTTATCATAATGTATTTAAATAACATAAAAAACGATGTCAGAAAGTTATCAGCTCTGATGTTGTTCATAAATACCAGTAGTGATGTTGTACAATGAGGACATTGTCACATCGCTGGAAATAGAGTCATTAGTGTCCAAATGTAGTGAGTGAGCCAGAGTTCTTACTGTCCTTACCAGTGTCTGAATTCATGTTGATGTACTGATTCATGACCTAGGAAGCTATAGGAGCTGATTGAGACGCACCCATAGATGTGATTCTGGGCTGTTCATTTACTTTTGGCCATTTTGTATGAAAGAAGTTGTGCTTGACTCACCCTCCGCATAACAAGATCTGGATCCTCATTCTCATCAAAGTCAAAATCGGAGTCCGAGTCTGGAACATACTCTCTCACTTTATTCCTACGGAACTGAGTAGAGAAGAACAAACACAAGTACACAAGAGAAAGTGGAGTTAGACAAACAGAAAAAACAAGCTTTTGCAAGAACTTTTCATTATTTGAGTAGCCACTGTCTGTCTGCAGGTTTGGGATGTGGTTGACCTAAATGGATGGTGTACAGCAGTGAATGAAGGGTCACTTGAAATGTTACACAATGGTCTTGTTTTCAATTAAAAAGTCAATGACTGCCCTTCAAGCACAATATTCAAATTTTAAACACTGGCCTGCATCTTAAGATATCAACAACAACAGAAGTTCGTTGAAGACTAATAAAAGCTCCGGTTAGAATCCATGAACACAGAGGAGAGATTATAAAAGCTTTATTTTGTGAGCACAGGCATGATGAACAGAGGTAAATGGCTTTTGTGAGTGTATGAGTACCAATAAATTATCTTTTTGACACATGGCACAATAATTGGTCCTCAGTAACAACAAAATAATGATCTCAAAAGAGTGAACAGGCCCTTCCGACACCGACATTCTGGGAGCCGGCATCTACAGGTGCCCCAGGGTGAGATAGACGGCGAGTATATTAGTTTCAGATTATCCACCTCTCTCATTTTTCTTCCCCACAGACATCTCACTCCCTTCTTTATTTATCTAGAGCAAATACCTTTTTTTCTTTTTCTTTATGGCATGTAAAAGATTTACCTCATCCAGCTCTCTTTGCTGCATTGGGCAAAAAGTGAAAAATCATGATTAAAAAACATGTTTGTGAGTATCATATGTGCACTGAAAGAATGAGATGAGGCTGAAGTGAGGGATAAAGATAAGTGAAGGTGGATGAGTGAGATTTACATTATTAGCTGTGTTAATCCAAGCCATGTGTGTCCTCAGATTGAGGACAGACGGATAAACAAGGAAAGACTTTAAAATTTACCTTTCTTCTCTCCCTTTCTTCCACATCAAAAAAGAAACATTGCGAGTTCTGTGAAAAACAGATGTATTATTAAAAGGTGAAATATAAGAGAGACAATAGGATATAAAGGCTCTGCAAGCGCTAGACACATTAAAACTTCACTACATCACAGAAATTGTAAAATGACTGGATAAGTAATGAGAAACACCCTTCAGGTTTACCCCAGTTCTGTTGTCATGGAAACTGCTAATATCTGGGTGTTGTAGAAGTAGTAGAAAATGCTAACACAGTTTTTTATTTCTGCCAGCACAGCGATGATCATATTGAGCACAGAATTAATCTAATTAAATTAATTACATTTCTGCATTTCAGGAAATTGTATTTACCTGAGCATTGTAATCATCCAGATGGATTTGAACACTGTCCTGGTCACCTTGTTTGATAAACTGAATAATCTTCTCCACGTCTACAGGCATTCTTAATAATAATCAACCAAACATACGACATATGTAAAGATAATTTACATGAAGAGTATATCTAAAACAGTACTGATACAATTTTATATAATGTTTAGAGGTGCATTAATATTCCTGCACTTACCCTCTGTGGTTTTAAAAATGTGAGATGGTTTCCGTGCAAACAACTCGTTTTAGTGTTTGTATGTGCCTGTCTTCATGGGTTCCTATCTGTAATCTGACAGGCCTCAGATTTAGCTTTGAGTTTTCCTAAACTAATCCCACCCATCCTCTCTCACTCATTCACAACACTGCACATAAATCTATTTCTGCCTCCATAATTGTGCATTTGCAACACATCTTTTGACAAAGGTTTGCTGTTTTGGATTTCCTTTCTTTGTTAATAATACAATTTATTGCAATAGTTATCCTCAGAACAGCAGCGCTAATTAGTGAGAAAGCCAATAGGGCCAGACAATAGGTAGAAGAAAAAGCTTGAGCAGCTATGCTGGCATTCAGACAACAGTAAGAAAAAGACAGGGTTGGAGAGAGAAATAATAGAGAGGGGAATGAAAGCAGTACAGGTTTATATAAAGCTTAATAGGGGTAATTAAACAAAGTGGGTGTCAGAAAGAGAAAGGCTGGGATGACTGGGGTAAGCTGATGGGTTAATTATTTGTACGGATTGAAAGTGACTAATTGAGGCTAGTTGTTCAGATACAGCTCACTGGACCATCATAAAAGCAGGTATCCTACATTAGAGACAACAGAGAGACAAAAACGGAGAGAGAGAAAATAACACCAGTACTGGTGGGCTGGGGAAACACATTCATTCTTGATAAGACACAATCAACCTGGCCAGACAGAAATAGTTTATTTTTAATTTAGTTTCGTAATCTGTTAAAGCAACACCAAGGAACTTTTCCTCTGCGGTCGCCCTTGGAAGTGGAATTGTCCATTACCGCTGTCGTAAATAAATTAGCCTACTGTCGCACATGCACGCACATCCTCTGTTTATCCAGCACCGACTTTGGAATCAACAATGGCCACAGACAAGGTAGAGTATGATGCATGATTTTATGAAAGACATCACAAACGAAGAAAAACTATGTATGCCGTAAAGCAGTCGAATTTTGTAGTTCTTTTTGTGCTCCGGTTACTACCCGAAACCCGAAGTTACATAGTGCCAGTAAAAGCGATACAGACCACGTCAGGCTATGGCAGACGTGTGATGATACCCCTTAACTATAACCCCCCCTTTTGATAATGGACATTAAAATCCACTATACAAACTTAAATGGTTGTAATTCAAGAATGCTAGAAGAATGCTTGGAATATAGACCTAAGTTTGGTCTTGTTTTACAGAAAACAATCAGCAGATTATTACTGAAGTGAAAGCACTTCAAAAGATTAAAGTATGAAAAAGTTATGGAAGTTTAAATTTACAGTAAATCAAATATACTTTATTAATATATTTTTTTAATATAAAATGAATATTTTACAAAATATTTTTTACTATAAAATTACTATAAAATGAAAGCTATATATCTAACCAAGTTGTGTTCCAAATTTCAAGTTGATATCACAAAAATTGAAGTTCCCATGAGGTTTTGTTTAGGCGTAATACCAAAAATAGCCACCGGGTGCCATTGAATTCCATTGAATTTAATTGTATGCATTCTTCTGTAACAAATTAATAAATTTCTATCCAAATATCACTTCTGTCACTAAATATGAAATCTTGAGACTCAGACCTTTCTGACAATATGTGTTTTGTCAAGATTAGAAAAGGTTTTGATAATTTTATTTGATAATAATGAAAGATAATGCCCGAAAGGGGAGGAGCCTAATAAAAAAATACCGTTTCTATGGTAACGCAAGGTCCAATTTCAAAACGGTTTTCACTGGATGAATTCTGAGTTTGTAAGCTTTCAAATGATACCTAATTTATGATAACTACTAAAATATGGTGTAATTATAATAATAAAAATATACAGGTCCTTCTCAAAAAATTAGCATATTGTAATAAAGTTAATTATTTTCCATAATGTAATGATAAAAATTAAACTTTCATATATTTTAGATTCATTGCACACCAACTGAAATATTTCAGGTCTTTTATTGTTTTAATACTGATGATTTTGGCATACAGCTCATGAAAACCCAAAATTCCTATCTCAAAAAATGTGCATATCATGAAAAGGTTCTCTAAACGAGCTATTAACCTAATCATCTGAATCAACTAATTAACTCTAAACACCTGCAAAAGATTCCTGGGGCTTTTAAAAACTCCCAGCCTGTTTCATTACTCAAAACCGCAATCATGGGTAAGACTGCCGACCTGATTGCTGTCCAGAAGGCCATCATTGACAACCTCAAGCAAGAGGGTAAGACACAGAAAGAAATTGCGGCGTGGCATGGAGGCAATCAGCCTGTGGCACTGCTGAGGTGTTATGGAGGCCCAGGATGCTTCGATAGCGGCCTTAAGCTCATCCAGAGTGTTGGGTCTTGCGTCTCTCAACTTTCTCTTCACAATATCCCACAGATTCTCTATGGGGTTCAGGTCAGGAGAGTTGGCAGGCCAATTGATCACAGTAATACCATGGTCAGTAAACCATTTACCAGTGGTTTTGGCACTGTGAGCAGGTGCCAGGTCGTGCTGAAAAATGAAATCTTCATCTCCATAAAGCTTTTCAGCAGGTGGAAGCATGAAGTGCTCCAAAATCTCCTGATAGCTAGCTGCATTGACCCTGCCCTTGATAAAACACAGTGGACCAACACCAGCAGCTGACATGGCACCCCAGACCATCACTGACTGTGGGTACTTGACACTGGACTTCAGGCATTTTGGCATTTCCTTCTCCCCAGTCTTCCTCCAGACTCTGGCACCTTGATTTCCGAATGACATGCAAAACTGAGCAACAGTCCAGTGCTGCTTCTCTGTAGCCCAGGTCAGGCGCTTCTGCCGCTGTTTCTGGTTCAAAAGTGGCTTGACCTGGGGAATGCAGCACCTGTAGCCCATTTCCTGCACACGCCTGTGCACGGTGGCTCTGGATGTTTCTACTCCAGACTCAGTCCACTGCTTCCGCAGGTCCCCCAAGGTCTGGAATCGGTCCTTCTCCACAATCTTCCTCAGGGTCCGGTCACCTCTTCTCGTTGTGCAGCGTTTTTTGCCACACTTTTTCCTTTCCACAGACTTCCCACTGAGGTGCCTTGATACAGCACTCTGGGAACAGCCTATTTGTTCAGAAATTTCTTTCTGTGTCTTACCCTCTTGCTTGAGGGTGTCAATGATGGCCTTCTGGACAGCAGTCAGGTCGGCAGTCTTACCCATGATTGCGGTTTTGAGTAATGAAACAGGCTGGGAGTTTTTAAAAGCCTCAGGAATCTTTTGCAGGTGTTTAGAGTTAATTAGTTGATTCAGATGATTAGGTTAATAGCTTGTTTAGAGAACCTTTTCATGATATGCTAATTTTTTAGATAGGAATTTTGGGTTTTCATGAGCTGTATGCCAAAATCATCAGTATTAAAACAATAAAAGACCTGAAATATTTCAGTTGGTGTGCAATGAATCTAAAATATATGAAAGTTTAATTTTTATCATTACATTATGGAAAATAATGAACTTCATCACAATATGCTATTTTTTTAGAAGGACCTGTAGTTTGTCATGATTAAATTTGGATTTAATAGTAATATATTGAAGTAAAGTTATTTGTCCCGCTAGCGGGACAGTGACAGTTAAAACCTATTGTAAGGGTCTTGGAAATATATTATGAAGGTTGAAAAACTACATAGTGTTACTTTAAGTTTCCTCAGAAGGAGAATGCACAGATCTGGATGGCTCCTGTTGTCGTTGTGTGCCGGCTCTCTGGTGACCCACAGTGGTGCGCTCGGGAACCGAAAGCTGTGCGGGATTCAGCTTGTGGAAGCGCTGCTGCTAGTCTGTGGTGAAAAGGGTCTCTTCTGAGGCAGGCATATCAGAGAACACCATTTCCGTATGTTTTGCTACACATGCATTTCTGTGTACATTTACACTTTTAGATGTGTTGACGTTTTTTTTAGATGTGTGGGTGATCAATTTAGCCAGTCAACTTTACAGTAAGATATTGTTTATCATCTCTCTCTCTCTCTCTCTCTCTCTCTCTCTCTCTCTCTCTCTCTCTCTCTCTCTCTCTCTCTCTCTCTCTCTCTCTCTCTCTCCAATAAAATCGTGCAAAGTTCCATGAAAGTTCTGTAAAAAAAAAACATTCAATGTCACAAAATGTTATTTTATTTAAATTTTGGGGTGACTGAAATTGTGTTAAGGGACTATAATTCTAGTAGAGAAGAAAACAAGCAAATGTTTATAAATAGATATTCTATGGAACACCAAAGAAAAAATGTTTTGGTAAATGTTTTGGAAAGTTTTAGTGCACATTGACTTCCATTGTATAAAAAAACTGACACATTTCTCAAAATATCTTCTTTATGTTCCACAGAAGAAAAAAAAAGTCAAATAGGTTTGGAATGGCAAGACGTGAGTAAATGAGTAAATGATGACATAATGTTCATTTTTGGGTAAACCATCCCTTTAAGTCGCAAATAGCCTACAGTTTGAAATTAATAGGATAGAATTATGCTATAGGATATTATTAAACCATTAGAATACCCTTGTTAAAATAAAAAGGCAGCCTTTCAGGTGTAGGGGCCTACAATTTTTGTGACAGTATTATGAATCTCTTGCAACCATAATAGTACTTGTATTGGAAATTCATTCAGGTCACACTTTCTGTCTATATGTGTTGTGTAGAACATATAAGTATTTTATTAATTTAGTTTTTTTTTCTAATTTAAGACTAGTACGCATGCTAAGCATGTCTGTGTAGACTGCATTTGAATCATTTAACACTGTCTATCTTTCAACAGGAATCATGTTGAGGAACAGCGCCCCCTTCCTGCGGCAGACTGCTGCCAGAATCTACATTGCATTGTAGAGCAGTGCTGCCATTTCTACTGTGATTATTATGACCTAGAGAATTACTGTAACATATAGAGAATCTGATGCATGTACACTTCACCTAAGTAATGACAGGAACTTTTCATTATTTGAGTACTGTCTGTCTGCAGGTTTGGGATGTGGTTGACCTATTTGGTACAGCAGTGAATGAAGGATCACTTGAAATGTTACACAATGGTCTTGTTTTCAATTAAAAAGTTTGCAAATATTAAAGCTGCAGTTCTAGTTAGCGGGCTGAGACAAAACGCTGAAGCGATCGTGCATAGAGCCTATTAAAATCATTATTACAAGCTAACCGTTTTGAATCGAGCTAAGGCAAGAAGATATTTTTGAACACTGGCTGGTTATGTTTTTTATTATTATTATTATTTTGGATAATTTTTAACTCAAAAAAGTTACGGACTGCAGCTTTAAAAATCTAAACGTTTTTGTTGTTGGCTCAAATAGTACAATACTGCACAATACAAATTATTCAGGCAATTAATTACATTAATTATTGTATTATTGTAGGTCAAACAGTAAAAGCATGGCAAGGGTCATATGGGTTTGATTCCTAGGAATTGCATGAACAGAAAAAAATGTAATGTAATTTGTTGAGGATATGTGTATAAGTATTAGGCCTATTAAGAAGTCTGGCCCTGGGACAATGACAAAACAATACAATTCGTTAGTCTATGTTAAAAGGTTCAGAACAGTATAAAAAAAGTGCATAGGCCACAATGTTTCCAAGATCATTTTAATGTGAACTTTTTGAACTTTCCAAAAAGTCTTTGCCGTTTTAATAAACGTTACAATTAGTCTGTTGTCCAAAACATCTAGGCTAAATTTCCCAACCATTTAAAGACCCATTTTAAATCAGTAATATAATTATTGTATGCAACCTACATTACTAAACATCAGGTTCAAACAATCACCATATAGGCCTATGCTATATCGGCAACAATGGACTAGCCCTATATGGCATTTATGAACTAATATAAATGTTAATGTACTATAATCTTTTTAACCTAAAATTATTTTCCCGATTGTCTGTGTTCTAGAATATATCGCTTTCATCACAGAGACATTTGTTTTTCAATTCGCCTTCGATTTGCGTCATCGCTACAGACAGAAGTAATAGCCGTTGATGAAAAACATCATTTCCCATAAGCCCATGCCGCCAGTTTCACAGAAGGTGAAGCAAAATGGCGGAATCGGATGGGATGGGCCTCTTATTGTGTTTCTAAAAGAAAAATGTTTCGTGCCTCTACATGTCGTTTTAAAGTTAACAACAACACTGTGGGTGGTTTCAGAGTGTTTTTAGCTTTGGGATTCACCAGCCGGCTCATCTTTGCACTATGAAGGTAAACGGCTCTATTAGCTTGTCTAACTTAGCCAGCCAGCTAACCCCTGTATACGACAAATTGTAGGCAATCAATTATTGCATGTAATGTGAGAAGGTTGCTTAAAATGAAGTCTTGATAAGAAAGTCAGCTAGTAATACTAAATGTATCCAACATGAGTATTGGCGGTTTTCTCATGACAGTTAACAAGTGAGGACATAACGTTAGGTAGGCAAGCACTGCAGTGGAGCACACGTACTAGATAGCATCGTCTGTAGCATCATCTGAAATCAGTTTCATCCACTGTACACGATCAGTGCTGTCACTGGGTCAAGAATTGAAGCCGCAGTGTTGATTGTCAATACAGATCATGCTTTCTCATCAGGTTACTCGAGTGATCAAGTTCCCCTGAGTGGTCTTCTAGTTAAAGACAGATTAAATGCAGAAGTAGTTTTAACACATCCCTCAGGTATGATTATCATAACGGGTGCAGCTTTATGATTGCTCAGAGCTGAGGTTTCAGATCTAGGTTATTCATAACAATAGTGTTGTGTGATGTGTGTTGTCTGCTATGTGTAGATGGGAACAGATGGACAGGCTGAAAAGGATGAAGTAGAAGTTGTGCCAGGCAAGGTAAGTGTCACATAAAGTGATATGAAACTGTCCTTGTTGGTGCAGGTGCAGGTTGGACAGTCACGGACGGTGGTCATATACTGTAGACGATGAGATGAAGATTTAGTATGCACAGCTCTCTCTGCTGAATACACTGAATGTCTTCAGTCTCTTGTACTTGTAGTCACAGACTGAACAATGTCCCGATGAAGAGGAGGAAGTGTCTAAAGAGTCTAAAGCAGACAGAAGGACAGTTGGCTTAAGATGTTTCCAGGGAAACCGAGAGACCTCGGAGGATGAGCCTAGTGAACTGGTAAAGTAAAATCATTTACGCTATTTGCATAATTGTCAGTTATTAGGCTCTGTCTTGTTAAATGCTTTGTCTGTCTGTAATTTACCCAGTTTGAAACCGGTGACCTGAGTTGACACTTTAACCGTTTAATTTGTGTTACACTCTTGTAGGGGGCTGCTGTTGTTTCTTCCTCTGAGCCTGTATTTTTTGTGCCTCAGATCAGCTCACAACCTCAGTACCTAGACTGGTAAGTGCTTAATTAAGTACACAAAATTCCAAATTGAGCTTGATAGTAGCTATTGATTAGCCTGGCTCCGCCCTCCTACGTACTTGCACTCAATTTTCATTTTCCTTCAGTACTACGTCTGGGATTGTGCTGTAGTCTTTGGTTTTCTTCGGTTAATTTTTTTCTGGGCCAATCAGCAAACAGAGGGAGTGGCTGAGAACGATGACGTTGATGTTGTGTGATGTTGTGTGTTATTTTGAGTTGTAGTTCAGTAATGGCAGCGGAGAAAGATGCAAGTGAAGCCATTCGGTCCGTTGTGGCAACGCTGCCGAATATCAAGTTAAAGCCGGAGCAAGAACAATCTTTGCTTAGTTTTGTTGGTGGCCATGATGTTGTGGCCCTCGTCCCCACGGGGTTCGACATGACATGCGTCACGACCAAACGTTAGCGATTGGTTATGGCAGATCCAGAGTGACTCTGGGCAGATCCAATAGTTTTAGACTTCAATAGAGTACCCGCCTAAAAGGAAGTTAACGCTTGTCAATGGAGCGGTGCCAGACTCTATGTACAAATGAAATGTACGAGAGTCTGGTGGGACCAGGCTAGCTATTGATGTCCTATCCAAAAATATGACTTTATTTGCTACGTAAATGATCACTTTTGTAAATGCTTAAATTAGAGGTGTGTGAGTGTTGTGTCAGTGATGTGTTGCTTTTTATAAAGGATTGTTTTATTGGGTCAATCCGTGTCAAATCAACCACATTTTGTAAACTTCCCCGGCTAAAATTTTTGATTTTGTTCATATTTTTTCTGTAGAAAGACAAACATAAATAGCAGAACTGCCAACCTGTACGCATTTTGCGTAGGGGATACGCGTTTTGACCTCAAAGTACGCTGGTACGATTTGTCACTCTAAACTACGCAAAAACCTGGTGACGCGCCTCTGTGCACGCGCAGTCCTCAAATCAAGCAAGAGCAAAAGAAGAAGAGTTCGACCAATCATAGCGCTGAGTTCATTCCCCAAATAGCAAGGGAGGAAGATTGACAGATGCGTAAGACCTATCATTAAAAAGAGAATGAAAATCGACAGCAATAAAGTAATCCCGCTCGTTCCGTCTTCCGCCGTCTGACTGAGTTAGCGAGGACAGTACAGTAGTCACAGTACATCTGACTCCTGAAGGTAAACGGGCTGGGGTGGATGTGGAAAGTTGAAATATTGTATTGAGTTAACTAAATCTGGATTCGATGATCACATGAGTGATCGCAATCGCATGTATTATCTTAAAATACTCCCTAATTCATCACTCAGATAAGATGAAAACATTCATCCATGCAAATTATAAAATGCTTAAAGTTGCAGTAGGGAGTTTTGAGAAAATGTTGACTTAGCCTGAAAATTTGAACAAGCACAACTTCCAGGTCCAACCCCCTTCCTCTCTGCTGCGCTACAGCCCTCCCTCCACAGCTCCTCCCCCACAGCGGAGCCTGCCGTGAACGCGCAGGCTAGTAAACAGGACCACCAATGACGGCAGATTATAAACCGTTATGGAACATTCACTAATAGGGACGAAACATCAACGATATGCTTTACATTGACTATGGCCTGCCCATACTTTGACTACAAACTTGGTCCTCAAATCATTATGTATTTTGCAATACATGTAACTTTATAACGTTGCACTCTTTCTATAAGTTATAAATAGCTAGTAAGATAACGTTAAAGGATTAGTTCACTTTTAAAAAAAACTTTTGCTGATAATTTACTCACCCCCATGTCATCCAAGATGTCCATGTCTTTCTTTCTTCAGTCGAAAAGAAATTAAGGTTTTTGATGAAAACATCCCAGGCTTTTTCTCCATATAATGGACTTCAATAGGACACAAACGTTTCAAGGACCAAATGACAGTTTCAGTGCAGCTTCAAAGGGCTTTAAACGATACCAGACGATGAATAAGGGTCTTATCTAGTGAAACGATCGGTCATTTCAAAAATAAATAAAAAAACTTTAAGTTTTATAAGCACAAATGCTCCCTTGCTATGTTCTGTGATGCACGTTCGTGACTCTCCTGTTTGAACTCGTTCATCAAAATGAACAAATCTTTTTCGAATCATTTCGTTCGTTGAATGAACGAAATGACTCCGAAAAAGACTCGTTCGAAATGAACGAATCTTTTTGCGAGTCATTTCGTTCGTTGAATGAACGAAATGACTCGGAAAAAAGATTCGTTCATTTGGATGAACGCGTTCGAACAGGAGAGTCACGAACGACGGTAGCGCTCGCGCTGTGCAAGAGAGGGGTGATCAGCGCGTACACGAGCGTGATTGACACTGCTAAGACATTCCTCCTGGCTCTGATTGGTTGTTTCTGACCGGGAGCGGTGTATTTCTGCAAATGGCAATAGGACCACAGGGAGGAGCCAGAGGAGCTCGATTTTTTTCCACAGATTATCTGTCTCATATTCTACTGTGAGGACATAATGACAGTTTTAACAAATATTTGTTTACAAAAGCTACCTACTGGAGCTTTAAGTAATGCTTAGCAGTAAATCTGAATAAAATTTAAATTGCTATGGCTTAGTGATTATGACAGTTCTGTGATTTGTGGATTACTGATAAAACGCGAGTCTGGAGAAACAGGCGTTTATTTATTCTTTCTCAGTGTTGAGAAACGTAGCCTGCATGTGTTACGTTATTGCGTTAATAACTAAATTAATGTTACATATTTATTTTGTATCAAACTTGCGCGTTAGTTACTTATGGATTAAAAAGTACGTTGTATCAGTGCTGCGCGAGCTCTCTCACAAACACTGACGCGCGCACGCAGAGAGAGAAGATGATTGTAAAATGAAAATTGACGGGCTAAGTTTAAGTTTTGTTCTTGGTTGTGTTTTTTTTTCTGACAAAATGTCAGAAACCATTTTGTTTGATCCATCCGTGTTTTTTAAATTCGTTAGATGATGAACGTTTTACTGTTAACAGCCTTCATGTCGGATTTGTCTAACTTATTGTCTACTTGATATTCTCTTTAGAATAAGTGGTCGTTTTGCTATTATTGGACTCCTGTCTATTCATTGTCAACTATTTTCTATAAATATGTTTGTATTGGCTAACGTTTATTCAGCTAATGCGTGTCCTGTTTAAAATGTACAAATGCAAAGACACCACGTCTCAAATAAAAGCCTTTTTTTTCCTGTGAGATTTAGTATCATATTTGGATATTGGAATAATAAATTATGTAGCCTATCTTACATGTACAACGTTCCGATGTTAGTGATTTTTTTATTTACTGTTTTCTAGGGGTTTCTTAATTTTAGACTATTGACCAGCACACATTATATACAATGCAATAATCCACTATTTTGTGGAGGGGGGTAAAAAACGACACATGAGATTTGGAGCCAAATTACAGGGGGGTAAAATGACTTTAGAAAGACGGCAGCATCATTATTTTATTTTTACGTAGAGATTGGTAGGTCTGTTGGTAAAATCTGTTGAATTTAGCCATCTTTGTTTCATTACATGCCAATGGTGACAGTTCAAAAATGGTAAATTGCACTTCTGTTGTTTTTTGTCTCAAATTTTGCATGCCTGTAACTCAAGAAGTATTAAATAGGCCCATATCCTAATATCCTTTTAGATTCTGGTTCTTAACGAACTTCTTTTGGTATCTTCATTTTAAAGGAACACGCCGACTTTTTTGGACTTTAGCTTATTCACCGTATCCCCCAGAGTTAGATAAGTCCATACATGCCTTTTTCATCTCCGTGCGTGCTGTAACTCTGTTTGACGCACCCACCGCTAGCCTAGCTTAGCACAAAGACTGGATGTAAATGGCTACAGCTAGCATGCTAATCCCAATAAGTGACAGAATAACGCAAACATTTTCCTATTTACATGTTGTGATTTGTATAGTCACAGAGTGTACAAATAACAAGGTCATATGAGACACAGACATCTTTTAACCCTATAAATACTGGGAACTATATTCTCAGAAGGCGAAGCACTGCTACTTGGGCGGAGTGATAACCGCAGCACCTGAGAGACGCACCGTTGTTTCTAACGTCAACAAAACCAACGTGACTAAGTTTACCTCTAGCTCCGCTCATTTGTTACTGGGGCGATAGAGCGCGTTCGTGACAACACAATACTAACATTACAGGGGATACATGGAGCCCGGGAACAACTGCAATAGTAGTTACCACCCTATTCATATAATAGTGTCACTAACGTTACATTAGATCTAGCTAATGGCACTGTTACAGTAGTCTAGTCATCTAAAAACATAACGGAACACTTATCGCAGCCGCAGGTGATCTACTTTGTCCCGTCTGTGCTATCGATGAGATGGCCGTATCCTTCAGCACACGTTTCATGGTCCGTGTGGCAAATTCCATTTTCTCAAAATAGTCGTCCTCAGTGAAATGTACTGAGCAAACACGATGGTCCTTGATGATCTCTTTAGGTGTGTTTGGATCGATATCCAGAGCAAGTAGCCATTGATTCATCAGGTCAGCGTTTTTGATTGGAATTCTATGAAACATCATGGTATTACCTGGTCTCTCCTGTTTATTGTCGCAGCTCTTTACAATACAGCGAACACCCATGATTGTAAACTATGCTTTTACTATCTAGTAATTGCTGACTCTATTACTCCAACTCTGAGCGAACTCTCTGCTCCTCACCACGGCGCGTCTCAGGTGCTGCGGTTATCACTCCGCCCAGGTAGCAGTGCTTCGCCTTTTGAGAATATTGTTCCCAATATTTATAGGGTAAAAAGATGTCTGTGTCTCACATGACCTTGTTATTTGTACACTCTGTGACTATACAAATCACAACATGTAAATAGGAAAATGTTTGCGTTATTTTGTCACTTATTGGGATTAGTATGCTAGCTGTAGCCATTTACATCCAGTCTTTGTGCTAAGCTAGGCTAGCGGTGGGTGCGTCAAACAGTTACAGCACGCACGGAGATGAAAAAGTTATGTATGGACTTATCTAACTCTGGGGGATACGGTGAATAAGCTAAAGTCCCAAAAAGTCGGCGTGTTCCTTTAAAGGCCCTTGATGGTTCAATCTCAGAGATATGGACATGTTAATGTGGCTCCATGAGTCAGGAATATCTGAAGAACAAATAATGTTGAAAGTAGAAATGTATCTAGTGTTTTACTATCAACACAATTGTGTAGAATATAGGTATATTCTACACAATTGTGTTGATAGTAAAACACTAGATACATTTCTACTTTCAACATTATTTGTTCTTCAGATATTCCTCTCGAGTGCCATAAATATTACTTTTCCAAAGTTGTCATGCCTGTAACTCTAAAAGAATTCAAGATATCTTAATATCCTTCTAGGTTCTCATTTTTGATAAATTGTCCTTGAGAAATCTTCATTTTCAAGGTCCTATATAGTTCAACCACATAGGGGATCTCAAATCAGCTCCATGTTAATTATCATTTTCAGTGATCAAAAATCAAATGTGGTTCACTCTGCACACAGCTGATACATATTGCATTTAAAGAGAAATGTCTGAAGAATAAATAATGTTTAAACTATAAATGTATCTTCTTCCCCTCCATCAAAATAATTGCATAAAACATAACTCTCTGAGTAAACAAAATCCACTGTTAAGTTGAGGCACATTAACTTGCTCTCAAACATGTATTTATAAGAATCTATATTTGAATCAATTTTACAGGTATTTGGAAGATGGGATTTTGTTCATTTTAACAGCTTCTGAAGCTACCAAGAGTTCAAATAACGTAACTAAATTTTACCACATTGGCATCCCTATATCTATGGGATCGAACCATATAGGGCCTTAAAAATTAAGATTCCAAAAGAAAAGTTTCATAAGAACAAGAATCTAAAATGATTTAAGATATCTTTAACTCTTCCTGTTTTTAGCGCTCAAAGAGGTGTGTTGTTCAACTATTTTAATAGGGGGGAACATGATACATTTCTAGTTTCAGTGTTATTTGTTCTGCAGACATTCTGCAACCAGCACCCCCGCTTTTGAAAAAATCCCAAGAAATGGTATACCAAACTAAAACAGATACAGTTCATGAACCCTTTGCACTAAAAGCAGAAGTAGGTCTCATTTGAACAGGACACTTAACAGTTTATTGAAAATTCAAAATGAATTATTGTCATAATGAAATGTATGTTATAAATAGTTTCAAAATTATTTTATAAGTTATTAGAAATTTATGTTTATGAAATATCTTTATGAAAATAAAATTGTAGTTGGCATTGTTTTAATCTAGAAATGCACTGCAGCTAAAGCCACATGTCTGACTATGTTATATTTCAAATCTGAAGATAAATCTAAAACTCTGAATTTATGTTTTTCAAGATCATGTCAAATGACTTTATTTTGAGAAGACTCAAACATGCTTAAATTTGTTTATTGTCATTTTCTAAGCATCCATTCATTATATTGTCTCTCTTGTTTTGTGGTGCAAATTGCCCCATTTAGTTTCAGTCTTCCTTGCACACATTCACACCTCTTCGGTCTGGTTATGGGCCCTAATTATTCTCTTATACTCTAAACTAATTTTCTTTTGTCTTCATTAAAATTATTGACGACTATATATTCACACTGTTTTAATCCCAAATTTACCCTTAATCAAATGCCCTTCTTGAAAAAAAAGTAACATTTCAGTGAGTTTTACTATTCAAAATGATTCATAAAAAAGGTGTCCGGTGCATCTTAGGGCTAGCTAGCATGGTAGCTTAGCACACCATCAATACACGACAATTTATGAGATTAAAACCATGTTTTTGCACAAAACTAACTTTATAATGCAAGTCAAGTGTTTTAAATAACCTTCTGTGATCTAATTTGTCTTCGGATTAATAAAAAGACAGAATACTATAAAATAATATATTTTCTGTCTTTTTTTCACAATGATTAAGGCCATGTCAATTAATTAGCATTGCATTATAAATATAATCTATTATGAAAATACCTGACATGGCATGAAGAACATAGATAAATCATACGTCATCATCAGTCGTATGTTTATTGTCTTCAAAGGTGTCTATCTGCATGTTATAGTATCTCTGGAAGCTTTGTTTATGTCAGGGAGTTCTTGGATGATATGCCTTGATATGCCTCTTCGTCACGTGTGCCATTTGTGGACTAAATGTGCATAGGGCGCCCTCAGGCTGCCAGTATGAATTGAAAACACAGTACATCAGAGTATCCAGTGCTCATAATGATTCGCCGCATTTTGGGTAAAAATTTAATAAATATTACAGTTTTCATATTCATAACTCCTGACACACATTAACAAATTACGGTCTCTATAAGATTTTGTATAGTTTGTTATTATATCTAAGGTAATTACATTATATCTAACTGTAACTTTGAGCTAATTTAAAACGTTACCTACATTTGGTTCTTGACCATTTAAAATGAGTAAAATTCAACAATTTGAATATAGAGCTGCATTGAGATCCCCATATCTATTTGACTGAACTATATAGGACCTTGCAAATGAAGATCCCAAAAGAAAAGTTTTAAGAATGAGAATCTAAAAGGATATTAAGATATCTTGAATACTTTGAGTTACAGGCATGACAACTTTAAAAAAATAATATTTATGGCACTCAGACAGGTATGTTCTGTGCAATTGAGCTGAAAAATTATATTCCTATATTCCTCTTTAAAAGAAAAAAGTATCAGCTGTATGCAAAGTGACCCAAATTTGTTTTTTGACCACTGAAAATGTGTACAATTTACTCATGGAGCCACATTATATCTCTGTGATTGATCCAACGAGGTCCTTTAAAATGAAGATACCAAAAGAAATGTTTGTCAAGAACCACAATCTTAAAGGATATTAAAATATTTTTAATACTGAGTTACAGGCATGCAAATTTGAGGCAAAAAAACACCTTTGGCATATAATGAAACAAGATTGTTAAAGTCAACAGATTTTACTAATAGACCTACCAATCTCTTAGTAAAAGTAAAATAATGATGCTGCCGTCTTTCAAAAGTCATTTTTACACCCCTCTAAATCTCTCGATTTTAATTTTGACCCCCCTCTACAAAATAATGGATTACTCAGTAAATATATGTCTGTGACATTTAATATTTTGGCTTTCATCACTATTAATGTTTGTCTTTCTACAGTTGAGTTGACATGGAATGACCCTGTTGTATTTGGAGGGTGCTGGCCTATTAAGGCAAAACGCAGTACACATTTAGTCAAATTTAGTTGACTGTGCTGAGATTAAGAGAAATTTATCTGCATGTCAAATGATATCAGATAATTAAAAATTCAGTCAAAAAACTTGCCATTATATCTCTTCAATTGCTCCACTGTATTTCATTGTTTAATTGTTGGTGCATATTGCCATTGTATTGGAGAGTGATCAGATGATTTCGTTTTTAATCATTTATGAACTTCGGGTCAGTTGATTTGATTGTCACTTATTAAATTTGGCCAGTGGAGTTCTGTGATCTCAAGATGCTTTTTTTTTACTTTAGACTACTTTTTAACTTGACATGCCATCTTAAATATTGAGGAAATTGGTTAGTCATTTTTATAAGTTTACGTAGGGGTGCACACAAATAGTCAAATATACAACCTTCAATAATTATTTTGAAAAAAAATAAAAATACTGTCCAAATTTCACCAGATGTTGCTTTGCTGGCCATAAAAACTGTGAATCATAAATACATGAAAAATCCCTATGCTGGGGCCACACTAAAATATATTTAAAATCTTATAAGATTTTCAAAATGTGAGAGACCACAAACATGAGGACAAAAACTCCTAGATTTAACAGTTTTGCTCCTACAGCAAAGCCGACCAGATTTTCAACCAGACTCCCAACTGTTAACACGGGAAATCTCACAAAATCTCTCGAGACTTCAGAATAAACATAGTGGACGATAGGCAGGAAGAAATTGCTATGATAGTTTTTGGAATGCTTTTGACAGAACATTGCCACAAATCAACAAGCTGATCCTCCAACTCTGATGTCCATATCCATTTCACTCTGTGCTGTGCCATGATTGCGGTTGTTGTGCTTCCGTCTTCTGTCAGCTGATTTGGGTATCGTTTCGTTCCACCTGACAATCAACAGATTGAATATTTACAATTCGCTATCGAGGCGGCTCCAACCTTCTTCTGAGCAGGTTCGGTCACTCTTAACACACCTCACACCACAGGAAAATCTGATAAGAGAATCTGTTGAACCATCAAGATAATGGGGACTTCATTTAGGATTGTCGGAAGGGGAGAAATGGGCCCGAATATCTTGTGGTGTGGCCCCAGCATAAGCATGCAAACTAAAGCTTACAATTATATCTAAATGCTCTGGGAGGCGCTATGGAGCGTGGAAACAAATTGATCTGCTCTAGGCGCAGCGAAGTTTGGAATTACTTTGATCAAAGTGATCAACATGTCATGTGCAAACTTTAAATGCCGACTCAAGTGTATATGTTAGTTCTGTACGATAATTGGCACAATGTGATTTATTAGTGTGTTTTCATTCATGCTGCATGAGCTTTCTTTTTGTTCTGTAAATTTTTTTTACACATTGTTTATAATTTAAGCTTATGTATATAGCCTAATCATAATCTTATTCAGAAATGGGGACAAAAAGTACTGATTAAAATTGGCGTCATTAAACATTTTTTTGAGCCCAAATATTCTAATACAATATTTTTGAAAAATGTTCATCCCTAGTTTTATGCATGTCAGGTCTCCCTTAATTGCATTATAGCTGTTAAAGCTATTGATGCAAATTGCATAAAAAAATGTTACGTATAAAATGTTATGTGCTCTAAATTTATTGTAATCTTAATGTTTGAAAATATGTACTTTGCTTTGACACTTAACATTAACACGTATTGTTGGGGCCTGTTTTGTATTTAACAATGTGATTCAAAAACTATGAATCATCTTGTATGAAGGAAATTATAATATAATAGTTTTGTTTTCTTCTCCTTTAGTGACTTTGATGTGGAGCTAACAGCAGAGGTGAACATAGAGGATGGCACATCTCTTGCTTTGTTGACATCTGTTACCCCAAACCTTGGTTACCAGAAACCAGGTAGGTTCAAGTCCGTGTTTTGTTTATGATCATGTAAATATGTGTGATCAAAGTTACTAATTTCTTTATTTTCTGTCTTCTGTAGGATCTTTCTTGAAAGGACATTTTCTCTTTCCAGCATCTTTAAGGAAAAAGAGAGTCTCTATAGACAGTTCTTTGTCTTCAGGGTCTTTTCCTGGATTCTGCTCAAGTGTAATTCAAGCCTTGGGACAGATGCAACTGCCCTGTTCCCTCAAAAACTCTGAGAGGGTCATAGAGATGGCCAAAAGCCCTCTGCCCTCATCACCCTCCAACTCACCATCATCTCCTTCATCTGCTCCCTCTTCCCCCTCCTCCTCCCCCTCATCGTCATCTCCTGGTGGAATGAGTACAAACTACCGTGAGGATGAAGACAGAGGCCATGCTGGAGACAGCAGAGCCAGCAAAGGAACTGGAGACTTTGTGTCATCCACTTCGTCCTCTTTGATGCCATCATCAATGGCTATGCCACCTTCTTCTTCTAATCCTTCACTCCATGCATCTTCATCATTCACACATCCATACAATGATGGACAGAGTGAGAGTTTAGAAAATGACATATATGATCCCTTTCACCCAACAGAGGGTGAGGGGGAGAGAGACCGGGCGTCCACTGATGATGATGAGGAGGAAGAAGTTGATAAGTATGACCCTTTTGAACCGACAGGTTCTCCAGCCTCTGAAACAGAGGAGGAGAAAAGATGTGTAGATGAGGGGAATGAGGGAGTAAGCAGCATTAATAGCGAAGGGAATGTGTCAAAAGCTGAAAGGGCATTAGAAATGGGAGCGCCTGCTGGCACAGAAGGGGGGCCTCCAGATTCAACAGAAATTGATGCTCTATCTTCGATGTTCAATAATGTACCTTTAGAACTTAACAGCAAGCGATCTATCAAAGACCGAATGAGGGAACATGGAAAAAATCAAAGAGAACGGGGTACAGACTCTGAGCACTCTGAGATAGAAGAAGGAGAGATAGTGGGGGCCAGTGAAAGAGGAAGAGAACGAGTGATTGAGAGAAGGAGAGAGGTGTTACTTCCATCCTCAAGCAGTCCCTCTTACCTTCAAGGGGGTGTCCCAAAACCAGAGAGGATCTTACGGGTCTTAGAAGGTGATGGGTTTGTGTCTGTCCGTGCTGATGAAGAATGGGAGAGGGAACCAGTGGCTTCTGTGGGTGTTGGAGATCTGAGACGAAAACTGACGAGTAGGCGAAAAGAAAGATTCAGATCATGCCCTTCTTCTGCATCTATATCACCTCCGCCTGCCCCTGTTTTGCCTTTGCCCTCTCCTTCCTTTCCCAATTCTCCACCTCTATCCACTGATAAAGGGAGGAGTCGCAAATCCTCCAAGAGTTCAAAGGACAGGGATAGACGCAAGCGGAAAGAGGGAAGAGGAGAAAAGGAAAAAAGGAAAAAAAGGAAAGAGGGAAAGGAGGCAGGTGAAGGGAAAGGAGAAAGCAAAGAGATGGACCATGAAAAAAAAAGTGAAAAAGAGAACAAAGGCAAGGATAGAGGGAGAAGTAGCCGAAGCGGAAGTCGCAAGAGGAAAAAGAGACGCAGGAGCACTCCAGAACATTCTTCCCACTCGCACTCCCAGAATGCCTCCCGACAATCACACAGTCGCAGATCTTGGTCCAGCCCATCGGAGGACCGACACAAAGATAGAGACCGAGAAAAAGAAAGAGAGAGGGAGCGAGAAAGAAACCATGGAAGAGACAGGGAAAGGGACCGGTGGCGAGACGACAGGGATAGAGAGCGAGATAGAGACTCCAGAAGAAGAGATGGACGAATGAGAGATAGGGATGAGGATAACAGGAGGTCAAGCAGCAGAGAGAGAGGCAATAAAAAGAGGAGCAGAGAGAAAGAAATGATTGGAGATCGAGATCGAGACAGGGACAGGAGAAGAGATAGCAGGCCTGTTGTACCCCCATCAATTCAGGATCTCAATGGCTCTGATCTTTTCGCGATCAAACGTACCATCACTGTTACCACCACTACAACGACCACCACAGTCCCAAGTTCACCGCTCTCTAGCCAACGGCGCTCCCACAGCCGTTCTGTGAGCTCTGATAAACATCATAAGAGGAAGAAGAAACGAAGGAGACGATCAGATGATGAGGAGAGAAAGGACGAGGAGCACAGGAGCCGGTCCCGACCCACCTCCCTAACGCCGCCTCGTTATCATGGATATGAATCAGACCGTCTCTCTGACCGTCCTGAGGTAGACATGCTCTCTTTGGATGGGGAAGCACTGGATTCAGACTACCCTTCACTAGAGGACTCGCCACTACTTCCTCCTCCTCCTGAGCCCCCTCTACCCAGTCCCAAAATTAAATCTGGAGCAACCAAAGCAAGCCGACATCATTTGAAGAAGAAATCCAGACCTGGCAAGACAGTTGGTCAGTCTGAATCCACCACCTTCTCTTCTTCTCATAGATTAAAAGCCAAAAGTAAAAACCTTTTGTCGTCTCTCTCTCCACCTCTTTCTGCATCCTCAGGCAACACCACCTCCCATCAGCCCACACCATTCTCATCCACTACTAAACGAGGACGGAAAACCGGTAAGGAAAAAGTTGGGAAGAAGGATGCCGGGCGTTCTGGCAGGGCCAAAAAGCTCAGTGGCAGTAGCAGAAAGGGTAAGCTCCAGTCTAAAGTGTCTGTCTTGGTTCGTGAGGGTGTTAGCAGCACCACTGGGAACTCTGGAAAGTTGGGCCTCGACCTTCTTGGACCTTCTGGTGTTGTAAGTGGAGCTTCAGGGCCCTCAGTTGTTGGTGGGTCTATTGCTGTGGTGTTCCGCCGGGACAATGAGAGCCGGTCACCGTTTCTTAAGCCCTGCTCAGAGACACTGGCACTTCCAGGTAGAGGCAAAGACCCAAGCAAAACTGGGAAGCAACGCAACATCCTTGGGCCTATGTTGTCAACAAATTCGAGTGGACTGAAGTCGAAGAAAGCCAAGCCAAGCTCTGCTACATCCACATCCTCATCTGCCTCTTCCCCTACTTCTTCATTGGCTGCAAAACGTAGGAGGAGGCCTGGAAAAAAGCTCAGAGAGAAAGAGCTAACTGTGGATGGAAGTGATTCTAAAGGCGCTAACAGTAATTGTAGCACGGTTGGTGGTGGTTGGGCAGGGGTATCATCAGAAATGCAGACGTTGGTTGGGGTTGGATCCAAGCCATCTAGTCCTCCTTCAGCTCTTCCTGGTCCCACTCCCTCATCCTCTTCATCATCCTCCACTTCCTCGTCAGCAAGTATCCTTCCTCCATCCTCCTCCCCACCGCACACATCCCCGTTATCTTTGCCTCCGTCTCGAGATGCTAGAGAGTCATCCCCGGACTCTCAAACTGTTGATAGTAGCTGCAAGACACCAGAACCTTCATTCCTTTTGGAGGAGGGCCCTGGTCAGTCCAAAGCCTCATCTCTCACACCTTCAAAGTCCCCTGCCAGCCCTCCCAGTCTGCTATCATCACAGATCAGGGGCGATACCATATCCCAGTCCACTTCCAGTGTTAAACCTCTCCTGCCAGATGATCCGAAGGCATCACCACCATGCTCCACTTCGGCAGCTTCGGTGTCTGTCTCCATCTCTCATTCCAATGCTCCTCTGGCAAATGACCCTTCTTCCTCCTCCTCTTCTTCAGTGTCCTCATCTTCAGTAAATAAGCCACCACCACCTCCGCCCCCACCCCCATCAGCTCCGGCTTTACCCTGGAGTCTACAAACTGGAGTGGACTGCACTGCTGGAGGTGTTTTAGCATGTGAGTGTTTAATGCATGATTTTTAAGTAATTCCCTGTTGACATGCATTTTTAATTTTTAGTTTGATTAGAAGTCATAATTTTCTACTGTTAAATTCCTCTTTAGTGACAGCCCTCCTCTTCAAAATGGAGGAGGCCAATATAGCCAACAGGGCCAAAGCACAAGAGTTCATCCAGGCCACAAGTCAGGTAAATCTATGATATTCTAAAAGGGCGCTCACACTACCCGTTTCTTTCCATTAACTTCCATTCTAACAAATTTGGGAGACTGGAAACACAAGCTCATGCAAATAAGTTTTGCATTTCAGATTTCAAGTTTGGTGAAGTCTATTGTGCAAATTTGTATCATGAGAAGGCGTGTGACGAAGTTTGATACATCACAGAGTGACCTCATAGCTCAATTAAAAGAAAGCAAACTTTAAAACTTGCTGGGATTGCAGTGTTGCATAAAAGTGGAGTAGACTGTACATTTTTACAGTTTAGATTTATAATCACCTTTATGTTTAAAAAAAAAAAGGCGTCACAGAGTGTGACATCCGTTGCAGTGTCTGAAGAAATTTTGCATGCTCAAAGTTTAACGTGACCTGGCCTTTATTACTATATATGTTGTTATGTGGGTTATGGTTTCCTTCTCAATGTACAATGTTCTACCAAATTCCTTAAGTCTAGTTAATTGATAGTTTCAGTCACTATTGATTGTGAAGTTCAATTAATTACCTAA
Source organism: Gila orcuttii (assembly GCA_026230005.1). Classification (NCBI taxonomy): domain Eukaryota; kingdom Metazoa; phylum Chordata; class Actinopteri; order Cypriniformes; family Leuciscidae; genus Gila; species Gila orcuttii. The sequence goes on from JAPDVR010000003.1 coordinate 34,107,755, forward strand.
CTTGATATTATATTAAAATTGTATTTTTCTTTACACAGATTCTCTCTCAGGCCAATCAGAACCAGTCACAGCCACACCCTCCTTCATCATCCTCATCTATATCATCACAAGTTCCTCCACCTCCGTCACATGCTCCACCCCCAGGACCCAATCCTGCACAGTTTATTCTCCACAGCTCTGTTCCATTGGTTGGCTGTACCAAAACGCCACCTTCACACTTGCACCCTGGAGTCTCAATGGGAGGAGGCTGTGCTCAGACTCCGCCGCCTCCATTGCCAGCAGGAATAACAGGGGCCAGTGAAATGGGCTGGGACAATGAAAGCAAAGACCCTGACAAGGTATCAATGCTTTCTGTACATTTATATATTTCCTTTAATTAGGGCTGCACAATTAATTCAAGAAAAAATTATAGTATGACTTTGTGGGATTATTCAATCTCAGAAGTAAATTAATTTAACAGTTTGAGTGAATGCAAAGAGAAGTTTTTAATAATTGTTTGATAATTTGTCATTTTATTGCTTCCTGTCTCAGCGATTTAATGTACCTTTGTTTTCTTTCCCTGGAAATCAGAGCATCAATATGAGAAGTTAAATGTTTGTCATGCTGCAATTCAAATTGCAATCACAATATTTTAAGTAATTGCAGTATGGGCAGTGTTATCCCATCTATAACAACCCCTATAACAATTTAATTCTTAATCACTTACCTTTGCTTAGTATCTGAAGAAGCTGCACACCCAGGAGAGGGCAGTAGAGGAAGTCAAATTGGCCATCAAGCCTTACTACCAGCGCAAAGACATCAATAAAGACGAATACAAGGATATCTTAAGGAAAGCTGTGCACAAGGTAAATATAGCTTCAAGATAATAGCTTCTAATAAATATCTAGAAATAGTGTATCGGTATGACTAAATCTGTCTTTACCTCACAGATTTGTCACAGCCGAACAGGTGAGATCAACCCAGTTAAAGTGAATAACCTGGTCAAGCTTTATGTCCAGAGGTACAAGTATTTTAGAAAGCACGGTCGCAAGATGGACGAGGAGGAAAAAGAGGACAGGGAGTCTGCCTCAATGCATTCCTCAACATGATTGGACAGAGACTGTTTATTTCTCTCCATCTGGTCGAACAAGTTTGCAAAATCTCCTCCCCTGCACGTGTTTGAGCCCACCATGGCTATTGAGTGAAAGTCGTTTGTTATATTTTTCTGTTCCCCCTATGTGTTGACATCATGTAAACTTGAGTACTCCACCCTCCTTACCATCTCTCCTTCTTGTCTTGCTATAAATATGTATGAATATAGAAATGTGGTAAGATATAAAGTATACTTAAAGCGTTCTAAAGCATACACTCGGGAGAGACAAAGATGGCGCAATGTTCAACCTGTACATACTTTAAGTACACTACATAGGTGTTATACTTCCGCTCCCCCTTTCTGAGAAAAGTGCACATTTTAAAGTCAGCTAGCCTACACATTTATTACTATTGAGGTTTTGAGTGGGATAGAATGAATGACACAATTGAGAAAAGAACAAAAGAAAGTTATCTTTACCCCTTAGAATTTTCTTTTATTGCTAGCATTGCGAGTACAGCCTGTTTTTTTCCCACTGTGTCAAAGAGCATTCTTTTGTTTAGGTGCTACTTACACATGACACTCATTCAAGTTTTGAGATAGCTCTGGAATGGAGGATATGTACCATTGGTTCCATCTCTCATAGAATAGTGAATGTGTATATGGATGGAACAGAATGATGTTTGATAATGTTTGTTGACAACTGAAAGTTAAACGTATTCTGACAAAACTTCACTTAGCTAGAGAATTTATTTTCCCCAGTCAAAGTTTAACATAATATAATTGAGTTGGCTGAAGACAGTCGTTGGAAGAGGTACCTACTGTGTGTAAATGAATGGTTGAGATAAATGCATGTGTTTTGGATTTTATTTGTACTGAAGAAACCTGTAGTGATTTTGAAGGTCACATGAGCGATAAACTTGTGCCCTTCCAAATGAAGGCATCTGGCTCTTTTCTTACTCAAACAAAACATTTTAAATCTTCCATTTCTTTGACATCATGAGTGGCTTGTCTATTTCCTCCAATTTTAGGTATACTCGTATGTCTGATGAGTTTTCTAAAAGCTTGCCTAATATATTACTTTGTTATAACCTTATGTAGTACATACATTATAGTTTCCATTATTCATTACAAACAGACAAATGTGCATGTTTAAAACATTTCAAATCTGCATTTCCTCAGGTATACATTTTTCAATTGTTGTTAGTGTAGTTAGTTCTTTGTGGTTTAGTCTCCCTAATCACTATATGACAATGACAGTTAATTGTTTGAAACGAAATATTTATAGCTTGAGGGTAAAAAACTTCATTGAAATCAGCTGAGGAGGATAAAACAAGGACTTAAAGGTAGTGCTGAAAGGTTTAATTGTAGTTGCACAATACCTACAGTATGAAGTTTTTCACGAATACTGTGCCAATATTTAAAAACTCATGTTTTATTCAACATTTTTTATTTAAAGTGACACTGCAGAACATGCTCCCATGTAATTTAATGTTACGTTTCATCTGTTAGCTAGAACTTCATCATAAAGGCCAAGTTTAAAATGTAGCCTACATTAAATTAGGGGTTGAAATCTAAAGACCCATCCCATTTTTTACTTCCTGGAGAGCTAAAACGAACTTCAGTCAAACCAGCATAACTGGCCACGCAGAATTACATCTTAAGGTCAATAGTGCTACAAAAAGAAACGCCTGTAGGGACTTGAAATATGGAAACCTGTTCTTACAACCAGAGGTATCCGGTTTCTAACAGCCTGTAGCCTATATAGCGAAATAATATAGCGGGAGTAGACTAGCTCATAAAGCATTCGTCATCAATTCAATAGCCTATTATCACCCATCACAGCAAACGGTAAAGTAGGCCTACCTGATGCATGTATTCGTTATAAATCAGTTTGTCACTTATCATACTTCTACTCTTATCATGCCTGTATATTTGTTTTCCCTGCCCTCACCGCCCACAACTGTTCGGTAATTCAACAGTAACAGACCATCATGAGCTCGTGCTGGAATGCGTCCAGGTCAGGAGGAGCACGCGCGTGGGATGTCCAGTGTGGGCGGGGCTATCAAATGTGCGGCTTTAGTAAAAGTTTTAATGAACATCTCGGAATCCGGTTGATGGCAAACTAGAGCATAATTGAAACTAGACCCATGGAGCTCATCTGAAGAATAATTGATCCCTAATAAACCCAAACTCTAAGACGGAAAGATGATAAAAATTAAGAAAATTGTGAAAGAAAACGAAGGAGGCGGAGGAGAGAGAAAATCCGAAAACCATCAGGTATGTTTGATACATTATTAATGTAAATAGTGTTATTTTGCAATACATGACGTGCAAAGCCACCTTAAGATTTATCAGTACGGAAGTGAGTTAGTAGCCTACAGTAATTCATTGTGGTTTGTGAAGTAAAAAAAAAGTTCATTCATTTTGTGATTGCATTTATTTAAATGCTCATATAAGTTGAATGACAACGCTCTGGCCTATATTTACCAAGCTGTTTCTATAACACAGTTTGTAATCTTCATCCACTCGCTGCGTATCTTATATTTGCATTTATTCGTTTAGTAGCCTGGCCTTTACGCTTTTATCCAGAAGCAATTTATCACAGGGAGACAAATACAAATAGTGCCACTCCTACTAAATTTCAGAAGTGTCCACCTTAATATGTAAAATGTATTAGGATATGTAGTATGAAACAATTATTGGCTTCATGCAAATGTCATGGCTGTTTTAATGGCTTTACAATCAGGTTTGGATTGTCTCTGAGATAAATGTGATGTTGCTTAGGAAGGTCAGAGAAAATGATTGACCAAAGTTTCACAATTTAAAGCACCATATTAAGGTTATAAGCTTGTTTAACAGGTTATGGCAGTACTTCCTCAATAGCCTACAGGGCAAAGATGGGGAGAGACCTGCATGTAGGCACAGATGAGGGGGAAAAGTATGAATAAATACAAAGAAAACTAGTATATTTTGTGTTATGCAGAATTATCATTAGTTATGGGGTACATTAAGCTATCATGTTTTTAATGTGTTGAATAAATAAGAAATACGTTGTTTGTAGTTTTGGAAACAAGTTGCCCTTGTTTGTTTAATTTTAGGTAAGCAGTCTTTCTCTTTCTATTTGTTTAAAATGTTCCTAAATGATCTCTCGCATGTTTGATTATTATCTCAGCATCTGTTTTAATAATCACGTTTTTTTTATTTGTATTACTTTTGACATTTTCATTGATTTCAAATACAACCATCTCCTCTAATATTACATGCCTTCATGCAAATGTTTTAAATTTTAATTAGTACAAATACTATATGATTAAGATTACTGTGATTATTATTAAAATGTTAATTGATTGTTTTGTCTTTGATTTTGAGAAAACTTTAAAGGGATAGTTCACCCAAAAATGAAAATGTTGTCATCATTTAGGCTCAACCCCATGTTCTTCCAAAACTGTATGAGTTTCTTTCTTCTGTTGAACACAAAAGAAGATATTTTGAAGAATGTTGGTAACTAGACAGTTGACGGTAGCCATTGACTTCCATAGCATTTTTTTCCTATACTATATAAGTCAATGGCTGCCGTCAACTGTAGTTACCAACATTCTTCTTTTGTGTTCAACAGAAGAAAGACACTCATACAGGTTTGGAACAACTTGAGGGTGAGTGAATGATGACAACATTTTCATTTTTGGGCAGAAGTCATAAATAGTATGTTAGTTTCTGTAATTAGGATTGCATTTCACACATAACATTTCCTTGGAAATTCTTTTGCTATTCAAGCATAGTCTTATAGTTTGTTCTCCTCGACCAGTGACTGTGAATGGGAAAAGACCTGATCTGCCTGTGAAAATGTCTATGACTCATGCTTTACTGTGTAACTTCTGTGCTGTAGAGCTGGATCCCAAAGCTGATTAAAAAGAGAGTGTGCACCACCTTTGTGAAGGATGCATCCAGGTACAACAGCCATTTTACATTTTTGCTTGCATTCAGTTTTAGTGTACGCAGAAAACTATTCAGTCCTTTCATAAAACAGACTTTCAGCCTCTTGTAATATGATCAGAGCTGTTAAGTCTCTGATTTGGCAATGCAGGGTTGGTCAACAAACATTTTTTTTTTTCAATTAATTAATGAAGGGGAACTCCTTGTTAACACAGTATAATTTCCTTGTCCCTTTTCCCTTTATGACAAGCTATTGTTATATTCAATGGGATTTATTCACAATAGGGTTTGGGCAGGTACTGTATATTTATATAATTTATTTATTCAAGTGATGATGTGTCCATTGTGATTTTTTGTTGTTGTTTAATTTCAGCTATAAATGTCTTTAGAAATAAATTGACCTTTTATCCTGTGTGAATGAGACATGTATTAAGGAGATTGATTTAGTTTCTCTCTTTGTCTTCGTGTTTCTTCTTTTGAAATGATGGCTTGAATAGTAAGTATATGAGAATTCGAAACCGTCTGAAACCTGTTTTGACAGTTTTCTCTCTCTCTCTCTCTGGGGCAGTAATGGGGCTTTGTGCGAGTGTGGTGGAGCACGGGAACTTCATGCATCCATAACGGCAGATGATCATGTAGTCAGCCAATGGGACAGTGCACAGCACACCTCCGAATACCCCACTGATGCCTTTGGACAGGTGGAGTTTGCTGGAGCCGGACGCAGAAACAGTCCTGTGGGTATATCGCTTTTTTTTTTACTTCTGCTCAAGAACACACAATCACAATTACTTTAACCCAGAATATGAACTCCCATCTGACAATGCAACTATGTTTAATTGATAATACTCTTCAGCGAGGTTCTAATCATTAACATTAGTTAATGTATTGCTCACATTAGCAATATTTCAGCAAAATTCTGAAAACAGTGTCAATAGTGTAGCAATGTATGAAATGCTCACACAGAATTCACTGTAAAACCAAGCAGTTTTCTGTTGGTCAATGAACCAACTGAATATATTGTGAAATCTGTGTGGGGAAATTTTTCCCCCTTACTAAACATTCACAATCGCCCGAATTCCTGTTAAAATGACTGGATTTTTGCCTGCGAAAATTCGCTTAAGAATGGTAAATGTGACCTTAACAGTGAACAATAGTTTTACAGCATTTATGGTTTGTTAATTTCTACATTAATTAATAATGAACAAAAGTATATTAATAAATGAACTGGAACAGATATAAATGTTTTCATTGTTAGTTCAATTATGGCTAAATTACATTATAAATAAAGTAAATAAAAGTAAAAATAAATAAAAATGTATTAAGATCATGTTATAAATGTGTGAAAAACACACATGCAAAGCAAAGCAGAGGCACAACCATTAAAAAACATGTATGGTATTATAGGAAGTATAAAGTTTATAGGTCACATGTCATTTTCAATTTTCACAACAATTTATGTAATTTTGTAATTTTTTTTTAAATGTTTCATTAACTAGCATGTAACAGCAGTACAATTTATTGAACACACTACTGTGTTTTCATTTCCCGTAAAAGAATGCCAGATCGCTGAGTAGTTAGGGAAGAACAATTACATTTTTTAATCCGCAGCGATTATAAACGTCCTTTTAACCCACCCCAAAGCGCCTGGAGCCGTACACATTACTCATTAAAGCCAGTTAACATTAGACAGTGACAAAACAAAAGCACTCTTAAGTACAAAAGTATTTTGAGAGCTGGCACCATTTAATACTAGCACGTGTTGCCTCAGGAACATATTGTTCAGTCTTTCACTTTTGACACAAATACCTTCACACAGTGACAACATAAATGTCATGCACGTTTGTGCATGTGTAACATGTCTGAATGTCACGCTTGTCCGGATGGCTTTGTACTTTAGTTTAGGCTGAATAACAGAAACACTCAAGGCCGTTTTCTGCTGTGCATTTATATGTCATTCATCTTGTATCCCCAAGTTCCTGCGTCTGTCACATGACACACCACCTGACAATGTGTACTCGCTGATGACGTCACAATGGAGTTTGCCGGTACCCAATCTGGTGGTGTCGGTTGTGGGGGGAGAGGGGAAGGAGCAGGTGAAGACCTGGGTGCGAGAAGTGATCAGACAGGGTCTTGTCCGGGCCGCACAGAGCACAGGTAACCTCTCCTGCTTGTGTATGTTTAGCTCAGTTATGTAATCTTACGAGCTTGAAACCTTTATACACTCCATACTAATAAATCACATGTGGACTGTTAGCCCTACCTTCACCCTCCACCCTTCGACCTGGGTTATTATTGTATACTAAAACTAAAGATTAGAGATTAAGGCTGTTGTTATTTTTAATAGTCATTTTACATTTTCTTTTTACTAAAAGAAAGTTTTAAAACAAAAATCTAAAAAAGTAAAAAAAAATCTTGTAGTGGTTAAAAAATAACTGAAATAAATGAATAATTAATACAAATTAAAATAACATTTTTGTTGTTAATTAAACACTTATCACATGGCAGAATAATTGTGATTATTATTTTTGTATGTTTTTCTGACATCCCTCAGCAGTCTTCATATACACACATAATATACTTATCATACTAACAACCTTTTAGTTAATATCAGATTGTGATGATTTAGCAGTTTCTAAGAACATTACAATATTTGTTGAAATAATTTGAAGACCACAGACCACTTTTTATCTACAGTTAAGATTTTAGGCAGAAGATTTAAAGGTACGGTAGGAAATTTCAGAGAGGCAAGCAATAGCAAGCTAGCTTTGAAAGCATGAGATCCCACCCTCCCTCAGAGCGTCTCCAAAGCCACGTCTCCTTCAAAACACACGGCAGAGTCTGCAAAACATCACAAGAGATGGCGATAAATTACCTCATGTCTCAAAGCACATAACTTTACAATAATAATGAATATAAACAACTTACAGAGCTTGGACTTGTACCACCTGACTGCTGCAGTTTCATTTCGGCGTTGATATTGTTGAAATAGAAATTTATAAACCTGAGTCTGTGAACAGCTCTGGGTAAAACATCACGGTTTGCCATCTCATTATTACAGTTATGACATCGCAGGAACGCAGCATAAGCTCGTTGTTTTGGTCCAGGAGGAACTGTAAAAGGCTTTTGAACTGTTTGTGGCGCTCGGTGACTAACGTCTGTCTAACCCTACATAGCCTTACAGAACGCACTGATGACGTGTGATGTCTGCGTGAGCAGGTGCGTGGAGGTATAGAAATATATATGTTGACAGCCAGGTAGGGAATTCAGACCGAATGCAATGATTGGACGAAAATATTTGGTCCTGAGACTTCCACAGAAGATATATGTACATATTTTAATATTTAGACTACTTCTGTTATTTTTCTACTATATATACTATATATTTTTATATCAGGATGTGAAAAAAGTTTCAACCTGTATAACAAAAAGTGTTAATAAAGCAAATTGCCTACCTTTAAGCAGCTGTTTTGTCGCAGCAGATCAGGGCTGCCAGATATGGGTAACAAAACTAGCCCAATGACCCTAGCCCAAATATCAACACTGAAAATATGCCATTCCCATACCTAAAAACACGCAGACTTGGCAACCCGCCCCAGGTTGACAGATCTGTGTGTCTGAAGACATCCACCGGTGATAAGGCATGAATTACCGTACTGATAACAAAAATGGACGGTGCAATTTTGCCATGGGTGCATAGACATGCTGTGTGCAAGTATATTTTGTGTACATTTTAACTTTTTTGTATTTAAAAGTTTTAACTCAGATGCAGATGTGGTTCTGAGTAAATGATTCGGCCACCTCTGTCTCACAGAGTAAATTAGGACAGGTAGCTTAACTGAAATGTGTTCTGGAAAATAACTGTTATTAACCATGAACGTGGTAATTAGTCTTAAGGTTAGTGATAGACAGGCCAAACTGGAATTCCTCCTGTGCGTGTTTGAAGCGATGCTTGGCAGATAAGGTTTTTTTATGTATATGGTAAGCCTAGCTTGAATCCAGAAGTTGTGTGTTGCATTATGCTAAATACTTTGTTTTTCATTATCAGCAATTGTGTTTGTGACTCTGATGTATTCTGTGTAATGTTGGTAATAGTAACATTTCCTGTGTTTTTGTTTTCTCTTTTCCCAGGGGCTTGGATCATGACGTCAGGTCTGAGGGAGGGTGTTGGTCGCTGTGTAGGTGAGGCAGTAAGGGATCATTGTGCAACAGCTTCATCTCTTTCCCAGGCCAAAGTTATTGCTGTCGGTGTTGCGCCCTGGGGCTTGATTTACCAACGTCAGCAACTCATAAACCCACAGGTACTATGAGTCCATTCTGCTCTATTATGAGCACTTCACATGAAAGCAACATGTAAAATGTGTGAGCCACAACAATAATTATTTTTGTATTTATATTTATTGATATATATACATTTATAGTAATATTTAATGTTTAGTACACTTTATGGTCATCAAACACACTTCATGGTAATCAAATTTGTGTAACATGTCTATCGTTAATGTGAATAATAGACCCTGATAAGGCCAAAACTGATTAACACAATAATAATTATATAATTTAATTTAATATTTAATTAGCATTATATCAGTCAAGTAGCACAGATTAAAAAAAAAAAAAAAATCTTTCAGCTTTTCTACTGTATAGGCAGCCAAGTTTTATTGAAAGGCCATCTTGCCAGTGGTGAAGTAGCCTACCCCTTTAAATATAGTTGCAAAAATGTCTCAGAGTGGCAAAGTTATGTACAATTTGTTTGTTGAGGCCATTTGGTTTGATATATATTGCGAAATATTAAGTGAAATGCAGACATTTTCAGTGAAGCTCAGTGTCCAGATACTTTTTACAGAGTGTACAGTAGCATTTCAGGAAATGTCATAAAAACCTGAATAGAGTATTGAGAACGGTTGTAGGACTTCGCCTAGGCTAACAGTAAAAATGTACTGTTGGTTACTCTATACAAGGGTAGCTTCCCGGCACGGTACTATGTGCGCAACATGCCACATGAATCCAGCTGCCTGGACAACAACCATCAGGCCTTCCTCCTCGTGGATGATGGGAGTGTAGGCCACAGAGGGAGTGAGACACAGTTCAGAGCCAACCTGGAGGACTTCATCTCCCATCAGCGCACTGGCATCTGGGGTAAGAGAGAGAAGACGGTTCAAGTAAAAAGCACTAATAATACATGTTTGAACTCTTCTTGACCATTAAGCACAACAGCAAATTCCCAAATCCTTAGTCAGTTAGTTAATTGTCCGTTCAGATTTTCTCCAAGCAGAAATTCATCTTTGACACTCGCATAAAGATACAAACATTTAACAACTATACATCAACTTACATACACAAATATAAAATAATACATAATATAACACCTTAGTTAAGAATTTGGATTAAAATAGTCCTTGTCAGTGGAACAAATGTTCTTCTACGGCCAGCGACACCAGTTATAAACACTTTGGTTCTGCGTTGTGTAGCTTTATGGTTGTTGGATATGGGACAGCAGGTGCCAGTTTCGCTGGATCATTTATTCCCTGATATAACACACAAATAAGCAGCCTCTTTAGGAGTGAATTGCCCTTGTTTCCTCTCCCATGCAGTTCCAATGCAAAAGGGAAAAGCATGAAACATAAATTAAGAAAAAAATTCACATTGAACAAGAAAAAAATACATCAGAGAAAACATACCTGATATAACACTAAAATAAGCAGCCTTTGTGAGAGTGAATCGCCCTTGTTTTCTATAAAATAAATATGATGCACACTTGTCACCATATGCTCTCATTTACACATATTCTACTAAACAATACATACATTTGACAGTATAATTTCTATACCTGTTACATACAGTATGTTCCCTTTAAGCCAAGGGTATACTAGGTCTGCGCCATAAATCGGAGGGCTTCAGATTAGGAATGGAGGGGATGAGTCTGGTCCGTTTATCTAGCACCTTCATCAAGCACTGTGATGGGAAGCACAGGCACATCCCTGAGGAACTATGCACTTCCTTTTATCAAATTAAATGATAAACAGAGAAGTAAACACCGAGTGAGAGGAAGAAAAAGGGAATCTAAATATTTGTGAACTGTTATGAAAAACAGAAGTGTTTTGTATTTAGTGCAGTAAATCCCTTCAGGATGGTTTCATTTGGCATGTCATGAGGGCTGCACTGCTCTCTAGTGGAGCAGGCAGAGAATGCAGTTATGAAACAAGTTGTTTTCCCTCAATGTTGTTTTGATTTAATGCATTATTAGTAAAAACATGCTGCATTACCATTGTGTTAACAAATCAAGTCTTCTTCATGTCCTCACCAGGAAGTGGCAGCATTGAGATTCCTGTTTTGTGTGTGCTGATCGCAGGAAATGCTTCAATGCTAGAGGTCATTACACAAGTTTATTTGATTTAATATTCATATTAACATAATATAATACATTGAATTTTAATTAAAATTTGTTTTATTTAATTTTATGTACCTATTTAATGTAGTCTGAGTCACCGTGAACAAAACAATGCATGTTTACAAATTACTTTACTTTGTTTTGTTCTTTTTTGTATGGTTTGGCCTGTTACATAGCCTGGGAAAACCCAGACAACTTCCGGCAAATTTAGATTTGCTCTGAAAGTTAGTCTGGCAAAGAGCTCATTCAAACCTATGATTCAAACCCATTTCCAATCCGTCGAAATCGCGGCACCAATCAGAAACGTTGGGGCGGGCTTTACACGATGACGACAGCGCTGGGATTTTGAAGCAGATTTTGTAGCCTACATTACAAAGATGGATGCCGCCGTGGAACATCACTCGTTCGAATCAGCTATCGCGTCTGTTTTAAGCGATTTGAACGTTTCCTTTTTGTTAAAAACCGAGCAAAGAACAACACTCGGAGATGTTTCTCCGCCGCTCTGCATACGTCATCTCCTTCATCGCTCTGATTGGTTTTAGGTCTATCCGCGACGTCCGCTGGTGACGCCCCTCTGGAAATGATTTGTCTATGACGCTTTGCCAGACCCTAACTCAGTTACAACTGAGAATGGTCTGGTTTTAACCAGGCTACCTGTTACACAATGTCCATGTTGCTATTTGCATTTGGCATTATTGTTTGGATGAGACTCACCAGTTAAACACCATTAATGTATATGTCATAGCTGCTCATGTATAGATCTAGAGATCTAAAATGGCATTAAATAAATGTATTTATATATTTAAAACATATTTAAAATAATCTCCTTGTCACTGCAGAGAGTGGATTTATCTCTGAAAAACAGCACTCCATGGTTGGTGCTGGCAGGGTCGGGTTCAGCAGCAGACCTGATAGCAGGAATACTGAGGGACCTCAGCACACCTCTGAGTCCGCCTGTGAGTCCCACTTTGCCATCTGTTGATGAGGAAAGCAGGAAAAGCGCCAGTGTTGAGCTCAGGGACCGAGTGAGAGAGAGAATCAAGAAACATTTCCCTTCTGAGACAGATCTGGAGAAGCTTGTGGATCAGGTGAGCGTACAGCAAGAGCCTGGATAGAGAGTGCATGCAGGACAAAGGTATTTCCTTTACTTTTAGTAACTTTTCTCTTTTTCACAAAGGTACTCAGTATCTATCATAACAGAGATCTGATCACCGTGTTCCATGGAGACAAGGAAGGGCCTGATGACTTTGACACAATCATCCTTAAAGCTCTTGTAAGAGGTGAGATTATATCACCTGCTTTGAGAATTCAACACGTTTACAGTACGTACATGTGGGTTTATGTGTGTGTGTGTGTGTGTGTGTGTGTTCAGCTGCTAAACGGGATTCTAATGATGCCAGCGAGTACACTGAAGAGCTAAAGCTGGCAGTGGCCTGGAACAGGGTGGATATCGCCAAGAGCGAACTCTTCAATGGCGAAATCCAGTGGAAGGTAGGAGTACTAGCAGAATGAAACCAATTTCAGCACAGTTTACAATTACTGGCCAGGACAGACAGCTGAACTGTGTTTTAACATGACCACTTCTAATCTTAATCTTTCTGTCAGTATGAAGACCTGGAGGAATCAATGACTGATGCGTTGGTGAATGACAAGCCCCATTTTGTGCGTCTGTTCGTGGAAACCGGCTTGAACATTCTGGACTATCTGACACACCATCGTTTAGAGGGCCTTTACAGCTCACTGTCGCACTGTGATCTGGTCTCCTCATTCCTCCAGAGAAGGCTGCAGGAGCGAGTGGGCTTAGCAGCCTCTCAGACCCGATTATCTGTCCTACCTGATGAGAATTCCTCTTTCAAGAGCCACGCAACAACCCCCCCAACACTATCTGCTGCTCGAGACCTCACCCTATATGAGGTAACAGGACAGATGTTAACCAGAAACCACACACACACACACACACACACACATATATATATATCAGTGGCCGGCCATGCATTTCACACCTAGGCCTTCAGTGAATTAATTCAGTTTCAGTTTATTTATAATAAATATTATTTATTATCATATTTATAGTCCGGGCGGGCCGTGCATTTCACACTTAGGCCTTCAGGGAATTAATTCAGTTTCAGTTTATTTATAATAAATATTATTTATAATATTTATAGCCCGGGGCGGGCCATGCATTTCACACTTAGGCCTTCAGTGAATTAATTCAGTTTCAGTTTATTAATAAAGCACGTTTAAAAACGGCCATTAGCCGACCAAAGTGCTGTAGCCTACAGAGACAGAGAGGAAGTTGATCTAATATAAAGTGGGAGCTTGTTCCAGAGTGTGGGACCAGCCACTTCAAATGCTCTGTCACAAATGCTTTATGTATATTTATGGAAAAAAAATTATGTTTTTTGTGTTTACTCTATTAAGTTAAATAAACATTTGCATAGAATATATATTTTCTGTATTATTTGTAATTTAATTAATAAAAAAATAGATTTTGTGTCTGTCCCTACGTTCTGGTCAACTCTGTTATAAAACAAAAAAAAAACCTCCAAAGCATTTGTAGAAAAAGCATGAGACTTGCACCAATTGTCAGTCATTATTCTTCTCTCATTAATTTGTACAAAATGTTTAGGATACACCAATAGTAGATTAATTATTTGTCAAATCTATTATTGTGATATTGCAGTGAATCTCTCATTCACTTTTTTAAAAATTATAATATGGTGAAAACCCATAAAGTTCTGTTTTTAGACATGCCATGTGGTATCTGCTTTGAGGTTAGCATTTTGAGCTAAAGCACAAAATGGTGGAAAATGTCAACTCTGTTATCATCAACCCAATTTGTCTATAACAGAGTTGACAGATTTTTCTGTAAGTACATTGTTCAGTATTAATATTTAAAATCTTACAAGTTTAAGATCAGCAAATAATGAAAATGTTGAATTTAAAGTGCATTCTATGAAAATAAAAAAGTTTAACAGACAAAAAAATGCTATTTTTTGTTTTCTTTCTCTACTTGAAATGTACCCGTAATTCTGGAATGAGTCACGTGTGTTAGTGTAGGCTACAGTGATTCTTGCGTTCCGATTATAAGTTCAGAAACGGAGCCTCCCTTGTCTTGTCCAAGGGTTACAATAGTCCCTTATCAGACGTTACAATAGTTTGAATGTTTGAAAAAAACATCAGATCATAAATTTACAAGAAAAATTAAGAATAAAATCCTATTCACCACGGAAAAAACGGGGGCAAAAAAGCATCACCAAAACTACTGATAATGTTTTACACAAAATCCATCCTAATTTCTTTCCTCAAAAAGACTTCAATTACTCTGGTGTAAGTTACCTGTGCGTTTCAGTCCCAACAACCTTTTCTATCGCCATCGAGGCTAATGCTGAAAGTCGAGTCTGTCCCGTCGTATTTCTGGCACAAGTTTTAATTCGCTTTAGGGCTGAGAGTGTCCGCTCGACAGAAGCAGTGGACACAGCTGACCCATGCTCTCACACAGAGTTTTGAAGGAAATCAATGAGATCAGCGGGACTTTTGCCTTCAAAATCATTCGTGGCATATTTCGTGGCATGTATTTTAGTTTATGCAGTTCGCTACAGATGCGGTTAGCTAGCTCAGCCTCTACCAGTAATAGTAGGCTACGCGCTCTGACCACACAATCAAAGGACGTGAAAATGCCGACGTTATTGTACAGTCAAATCGAAATCTGATTGGCTGATTAAACGTGACTGATTACCTGATTGGTTAAAGCAACGGTTTCATTTCCATTCATTTTAAGCTACAGGCGCCCGCACTGTCGATTATGAACATAGACAGTATTTATTATATCTGTGATTATGAAGGCCTCAAGGCAGATTTATTTTACCCTGGCAACACATGATGGCTGAAATATAATTGGATAAAAGCGCTAAAATAAATATACAATACTGGAAGCAGCCCAACCTAGAGAAAAGCTATGAAATTAAGAGAATGGACTATTTTGGGAATAATTTAATAGGCTACTCATTCATGGAACAAATATATTAAAGTGCAAGTCAGTTATTCTGATAGTGTTTAGGCCAGCAGAGAAGGCCTTAGCTGGCCCTGAAGGCCCACCACTATACACTCACCACACTCACTTTACCTTTCAAAAGTATTGTTCAATACAATTTTTTAATGCTTTCATTCTGCGAGGATGCATTAAATTGATACTGATTGACAGTAAAGATTTAGGCTATTATGTTACAATTACTGTATTTCTATTATAAATAAATGCTGTTCTTTCCAAATGTTTCCATCTCTCAGGTTTCACGGGTGTTATCGGAAATCATGGAAGATGTCTGTCAGCCATTTTACTATGGCCCTCTTGGTCTACATCAGGGAGTCTCCTCAAGGAAAGCAATGAAGGTACCGTACCAGCTAGGTTTTTTCAAAGTTATTGGGGATTGGTGAAATAAATACATATGTTAATACATTATTGATAACAATGTTGTGATCGTAGTTTCTGTCTCCTCTTTTCAGCATGTGAATAAGTTGCTGCTAACTGAGAGTGTGTACCGGCGGGAGCGCTGTAGATCTCCCTGGATAGCTCTGTTTATTTGGGCCGTACTACAGAATCGCAGAGAAATGTCCATATACTTCTGGGAAAAGGTTTTTTTATTTTCTCATCATAGCTGAAACTAATATCAGGTTCCCTGCGTATTGCTTCAAACCTCATAATTAATTTTGTAAGATATTTTGTCAGATAACTTTTGCAATGAGTACATAAAAGTTGCATATTAAAGTTATTATAGACACTATACTGACACCTAGTGGTGTAGATTCAGTATCACACTAAAGCAGTAAAGCCAAAGTATTCTACACAGTAGAAATTTAGCAAGTGAAAGTGTCCGGGAGGGTTTACGAGGGTCGTATTTGGCTACTCTTGTGATCATAATATGTTGGCCTTCATGAGGTAATCTGCTGCATGTAGAATACCACAGCATTTCTTATTTATTATGACTGGATTGTTTGGTCATGATATTTTACATGGTCAGTGTGTTGTAAAAATTGTAATAATGTTTCTCACTCTCTTTCTCTCTCAATGTGAGGCAGGGGAGTCGGTGCTTAGTGCTCTTGCCGGGTGTAAGATATTAAGAGAGCTCTCTAAGTTGGAGACAGACACTGAGACCAAGTTCTCCATGAAGGAACTAGCTCAGACCTTTGAGAATCTGGCACATGGTGGGTGTCAATCAAGTTAAAGAGATTGCAGATGGGGTTTTCAATAGGGGCCAAAAGTCTGAGACGGCTAGTGAAAAAGCTAGTGTGTTTTACTTTTTTTTTTTTAAGAATGAATTTTTAGAAAACTTTATTTTTATTATCATATTTAAACTTATTTAAAATAATGAAATTATACTAATTTTTTACACTAACTTTAGCTTGTTAGTGACCCAGTAAGTGGCTATTCACACAGAACATATTTTTTCATTCCACTGCATTGCTTTTCTATTGTTTTTATGTAAACATGCGTTTAACAGACATGTTTGACCGTTGTGTCACATGGCATTCTAAAAATGTGGCACTCAAGTTAAAAAAAGGCAAGCATTGTAGATGCAAAGTCCTAGGTTAACTTCACTTGAATTATATTAAAGTGGAAAAAAAGGCTTCTTACTTGTCACAGAAGTCACTCAAAAATCCGTAAACAAATGCGAGTTTAATCAAACACAAAAATATACCAAAATTGTGTTGGATCCTGTATCCTATGATATTACACTTGTTAAAACCTTTATCTTGTGTTTCCTTAAACGTTCAAACAGAATTTTTATCCATAAATGACGGACAAGACTTTGCCTCTCAATGAAAGCTAAATCAACACACTAAGCAAACAATAATAATATTCACATTATTGACATAAAAATGGCTCTTACAAGCATGTTTCTAGACCTTGCATTTTCTTTATGCCGTGTGTCTCACGTTCTAAAGTCAAAAAACGTGTTCTGTGTGAATGGACCCTATTAGTGCAGGATCTAAAATATTTCTTCATTTAATGTCTTTCAGTGTATTTCAGGGTTAAAATATCTCATATTTTCAATGTGATCTCAGACTTTTGTATTCCACTACACTTTAGTCGTAAAGTTTGAGGAGAGCAAGACTTTATTTTTTCGCCAAGGGATGCATTCAGTTAATCCAAAGTGACAGTAAAGATGTGTATAATGTTACAAAAGATTTCTATTTCAAATGTTGTTCTTTTGATATTCTATTCATCATTGAATACAGATTTTTTCATCACGGTTTCCACAAAAATATTAAGCAGCACAACAGTTTTTAATATTGACAATAATAAGAGATGTTTCTTGAGCAGCAAATCAGCATATTAGAATGATTTCTGATTTTTAAATATATTAAAATAGAAAACTGTTATTTTAAATTGTAATATTTCACAATGTCACTATATTTTTAAATAAATCCATTAAGCATTGATAAGCACAAGAGAGTTCTTTCAAAAACATTAAGAAATCTTATCAACACCAAACCTTTGAACAATAGTGTATAACAGATTATTTTATGCTTGTCAGTATTTGAGCGGATCTTTCATATGCGTTATGCATTTTCTCATCACTTTCATAATAGATGTGTTCAGTGAGTGTTACCAGAGCAATGAGAGACGCTCTTTCAAGCTTCTCATCAGACAGTCCCCTGTATGGGGTGGCGCCACCTGTCTGCAGATGGCCACAGCGGCTGAAGCCCGCCTCTTCTTCAGCCATGACGGAGTTCAGGTCAGCGGTTCTCATGCTACTCTGCATCTGCTCTGTCTGTGTGTTCAAGTGTCAGTTTTGCCTAGGTTTTCTGGTGTCATTGTTCTTCATCTCTTCCATGGCTATAGACTTTGTTGTCAGAGATTTGGTGGGGGGACATGGACAGTGATACAGAGGTGTGGAAACTGATCCTCTCATTTTTTCTGCCTCCCTTCATCTACACCAAACTCATCAGTTTCAAGTCAGTATTGTGGCATGAAAGTTTAATTTTCTTTGTGGGACAATTTTCAAAGTTTTAATGCCATTCGATCTCTTAGGGAGCAAGAGATGGACGAAATGCCGGATGACTTTAATCAGGGTAAAGAACTCGACAGTGCCGATGGAGCCGAGTTATTATTGGCTGACACCCCAAACACGTAATTCATGGTTTCTCAGTGCCATAAACATTTTCACTAAATTAGAGATGATGCAGTTAAAATAAAGAGCGTCATATGTGTCCTTCACAGGGATGAAGATGTGGAGGAATGTAATGCTTTAAAGGGAAACCCAAAAGGTGAGTCTAAATTTCATGGCTACAGAGCCTGTTAAACTTTGACCTGCTGTGTGATGTTTACATCTTTATTTTTATTTTTTTATATATTGCAGCATCAAAGGCTGTCCCTCAAAAACGACCCTTTATATTCCATCGATGGCGGCAGTTCTGGTTTGCACCGGTCACTTCATTTCTAGGCAATGTGCTGATGTACTTCCTCTTCCTCTTCCTGTTTGCTTATGTCCTATTGGTTGACTTCAAGCCTCCGCCTCCCCACGGACCCGCCCCTTTGGAGCTTGTGTTGTATTTCTGGGTTTTTACTCTGGTCTGTGAGGAAATTCGACAGGTAGGAATCTTGATTGTGTTTACGCACATTTGATGTACTCGTTCAGTCACTGAATTTTGATCTCTCTCAGACTTTTTTTGTAGGATCTACCACTGTATTTCAAAGGATGAAGTTGTACATCCAAGACATCTGGAACAAGTGTGACATCACGGCCCTCGCACTCTTCATTCTCGGGCTTCTCTGCAGGTTAAATTAGTGTAATCTGTCCTGTTTATATGTGTGTGTGTGATTGTATTGGTTAGTGCATGTGTGTTTTTGTTACAGAATGTTTCCGTGGACATATAATTTTGGTCGTTCGGTCCTGTGTGTCGACTATATGGTCTTCACGCTCAGACTCATTCATATATTTGCAGTTCACAAACAACTTGGTCCCAAAATCATAATAGTTGGCAAAATGGTGAGGAGTCTTTTATTTTGAATGTGCCCTAAAAAGTGCATATTATCCTGCTCAAGAATGTTCATGTACTCCACAGGTGAAAGATGTGTTTTTCTTCCTGTTCTTTCTGGGGGTGTGGCTAATGGCATATGGAGTAGCCAATCAGGCACTGCTGTACTCCTACGACAGTCGTCCTGGTTGGATAATTCGGCGAGTGTTTTACAGGCCATATATGCACATATATGGGCAGATACCACTGGATGAAATTGATGGTATGTGTGTGTATGTCTTTGTGTCTCTGATGTGTGTATCGCTGAATGTTTGTAACTGTTTGGGTGTGTTTGTTTTAGAATGATCCTTGCTATACAGTTCCATCACCACATATACATTTTAATAGTTTGGGGTCGTATAAAATTTATTAATGTTTTGGAAAGAAGTCTCTTATATTTACTAAGGCTGCACTTATTTGATCAAAATATAGTAGAAACAGTAATATTGTTACAATTATATTATATCAAATAAATAATTGCACTTTAAAATGTAATTTATTCCTGTGATCAAAGCTGAATTTTCAGCATTATTACTTCAGTCTTCAGTGTCACATGATCCTTCAGAAATCATTCTAATGTAATTATTTGATGCCCAAATTTCTTATTATTATCAGTGTTGAAACTGGAAAAATTGTAAACATTTTGTTTTAAACATCTATTTTAAATAGAAATCTTTTATAAGTATATCTCTCATTTCAACTAAAAACTGTGTTTTCAGCCAACTATTGCTAACTACTGGCCAGGCAGCATAATACAGCGTGTTTTGTCGTTTTCGTGGATTTGTGTGAACGGGGATCGTTTTGACATCATTGTCATCTGTACATGACAATGATGTCATGTACAGAAGGAAAACCTTTCTGTTTTTAGTACATCATTGTCATGTAAACGTACCCTAACATTATAAATGTCTTTACTGTCACTTTTGATCTATTTAATGCATCCTTGCTAAATAAGCCTATTAATTTCTTTGAAAAAATCTTACTGGCCACAAACTTTTGTACTCTTAGCTCATTTTATTGGTTCTGTTGTGATAAGATGTTTTTTTTTTGTGTGTGTCTCTAGCTGACAAGCGACATGAGAAACAGTGTACAGACAACATCACTCTCATCCATGACGGGGCGGAGCCCTGCCCACAGTCTGATGCTAATTGGCTGGTCCTTATTCTTCTGTCAGTCTACTTGTTGGTCACCAATATTCTATTGGTGAACTTGCTCATTGCAATGTTCAGGTAAAAAACTGATACCATCAACACTGATATAACATCAGCAATGTCTTCATGTTTGTATTTAAAGCAGTGATTTTACATGGACTTTATATCGACTTTAAATTATCTGGATAAAACTGCAACTGTTCGATTACTAGATTTTCCGTTCAGTGGGCACCTGAGCACAAGTGAATATCCATTATTCATACTGTACATTTATAATACCTAGTCTACCTTTAGCATTTAATAAAATTCATTTTATTTTTAGACAAAATAATATTGAATTTTAATATGGACCCTTTACTGTTTTTTTGCCCATACTATAAAATATAAAAATAAGAACTGGCTTCGGTATCGGACAGCATTTTAATATTGGTGTATCCCTAGCAATGAAACACTTGAGGCCATGCAGTACTGTGAAAGTACTTACAGCTGAAGGGGATCCATTTCTGCAACTGCTTGATTCACAATACAGCATGACCTCTCTAAGCATATTGCTTAATTTGATGGTGTGTTCATGTCATCTGTCTACAGTTACACATTCAATAAAGTCCAGGAGCACAGCGATGTGCACTGGAAGTTCCAGCGCTACAACCTGATTGTGGAGTACCACTCGCGCCCCTGCCTCTCCCCGCCCTTCATCATCATCTCCCACCTGCATATCTTCGTCAAAAGAGTCATCCAGAGAATGCCTTCCGTTAAGAGCCAACACTTTAGTATGTTCTCCCTTGTGATCTTTATTTTACATCCACATCAAATCTACATCCACATCCACATCATCTACACCATACGCAAACCCTCATTTGCAGAGTTTGTCTTTAACCGTGAGGTGCATCTCTTAACTTAGTGCTGGACCTGAAAACCAAAGAGGCAAGTTTGCTGAACACATGGGAGTCGACGCTGAAGGAGAACCTGCTTTCCACGCAAGGCAAGAAACAAAGAGAGAGCGACACGGAGCGACTCAAACGCACCTCCACAAAGTCAGTCACTCCTATTACTGTTCTTTTGTTCTCTCAGATCAACAATTGCCAACTTACTTTACTTCAAATATGAGTTTTATAAAAAAGGAGTGAGTGTGAAACATGTCTGTCCTTGACAAGTAGATCTGAATGTAATACACACCTGGGGGCATTTAGTAACCTCGCAGTGGCAGCTCTAGTTTCGTGTTTCTGTGCTTGTGAAGGGGGAGACATGGAGACTGCCAAATCCTGCTGAATCAAGCACTGGCGTCTTGAATGACAGCATGTGTGTATTTGTGTCCATATGTGTGCGTAGGGTGGACAGCGTCCTGAAGCAGATGGTGGAGATTCGTGATCATGATCGCAGGTTGAGAAAGCTGGAGTCAGAGGTTAGTGGCGGCAATACGCACCTGTCTACCTGTGGCTATCAAACACAGCCACAAGTGCTTTTAAAACCAATTAGCGCACAACAGAGCGCACACATGTGTCTGTGGGTGTGAGACTATGAGTCTTGCCTTATTTTAGCTGCAGCTGTTGCGTTTGCTTGCTCAGCGCAGACCAAGGGCCATCCGTCATCCTCCTTTAGAATGCAGATCTGCTTTGAGTATCTGCCAAGCTGTCAGCCGATCGATGTAATTAATGATGCTGCACTTTAAAGAGGACCTCAGGTTTTTGAATGATACTCTGTCTCTTTCTGACTCAGGTGGAGTACTGCTCTACTGCTCTCTCCTGGATAGTGGAGGCGCTGCATCAGAGTGATCTTGTAAAACAGACTCGTCCACCTCCTCTTCCTTCCAAAGGTGTAGTGTTCACTCTCCCCTGTCTTACCCCCTCTTTGCAGCGT
Source organism: Gila orcuttii (assembly GCA_026230005.1). Taxonomy (NCBI): domain Eukaryota; kingdom Metazoa; phylum Chordata; class Actinopteri; order Cypriniformes; family Leuciscidae; genus Gila; species Gila orcuttii. The sequence goes on from JAPDVR010000003.1 coordinate 34,130,175, forward strand.
CAAAGTGTAGCTTATGTTTCTCAGGTTCCCTCTTAGTAACAGTGTTTACGGTGTTGGTTTGGCTGTAACATTTTAATGATCCGTAGTTACATATAAATATACAGTTACAGTACTTCATTATTGATGGAGACATAACGTCCCCCTTTAGCATACTATATATATATATATATATATATATATATATACAGGTCCTTCTCAAAAAATTTGCATATTGTGATAAAGTTAATTATTTTCCATAATGTAATGATAAAAATTAAACTTTCATATATTTTAGATTCATTGTACACCAACTGAAATATTTCAGGTCTTTTATTGTTTTAATACTGATGATTTTGGCATACAGCTCATGAAAACCCAAAATTCCTATCTCAAAAAATTAGCATATCATGAAAAGGTTCTCTAAACGAGCTATTAACCTAATCATCTGAATCAACTAATTAACTCTAAACACCTGCAAAAGATTCCTGGGGCTTTTAAAAACTCCCAGCCTGTTTCATTACTCAAAACCGCAATCATGGGTAAGACTGCCGACCTGACTGCTGTCCAGAAGGCCATCATTGACACCCTCAAGCAAGAGGGTAAGACACAGAAAGAAATTTCTGAACAAATAGGCTGTTCCCAGAGTGCTGTATCAAGGCACCTCAGTGGGAAGTCTGTGGGAAGGAAAAAGTGTAGCAAAAAACGCTGCACAACGAGAAGAGGTGACCGGACCCTGAGGAAGATTGTGGAGAAGGACCGATTCCAGACCTTGGGGGACCTGCGGAAGCAGTGGACTGAGTCTGGAGTAGAAACATCCAGAGCCACCGTGCACAGGCGTGTGCAGGAAATGGGCTACAGGTGCCGCATTCCCCAGGTCAAGCCACTTTTGAACCAGAAACAGCGGCAGAAGCGCCTGACCTGGGCTACAGAGAAGCAGCATTGGACTGTTTGCTCATTTGAAAGCAAATTTTGCATGTCATTCGGAAATCAAGGTGCCAGAGTCTGGAGGAAGACTGGGGAGAAGGAAATGCCAAAATGCCTGAAGTCCAGTGTCAAGTACCCACAGTCAGTGATGGTCTGGGGTGCCATGTCAGCTGCTGGTGTTGGTCCACTATGTTTTATCAAGGGCAGGGTCAATGCAGCTAGCTATCAGGAGATTTTGGAGCACTTCATGCTTCCATCTGATTTCATTTTTCAGCACGACCTGGCACCTGCTCACAGTGCCAAAACCACTGGTAAATGGTTTACTGACCATGGTATGACTGTGCTCAATTGGCCTGCCAACTCTCCTGACCTGAACCCCATAGAGAATCTGTGGGATATTGTGAAGAGAAAGTTGAGAGACGCAAGACCCAACACTCTGGATGAGCTTAAGGCCGCTATCGAAGCATCCTGGGCCTCCATAACACCTCAGCAGTGCCACAGGCTGATTGCCTCCATGCCACGCCGCATTGAAGCAGTCATTTCTGCAAAAGGATTCCCGACCAAGTATTGAGTGCATAACTGAACATAATTATTTGAAGGTTGACTTTTTTTTGGTATTAAAAACACTTCTTTAATTGGTCGGATGAAATATGCTAATTTTTTTAGATAGGAATTTTGGGTTTTCATGAGCTGTATGCCAAAATCGTCAGTATTAAAACAATAAAAGACCTGAAATATTTCAGTTGGTGTGCAATGAATCTAAAATATATGAAAGATTAATTTTTAGCATTACATTATGGAAAATAATTAACTTTATCACATTATGCTAATTTTTTTAGAAGGACCTGTATATATATATATATACATATATGATATTCATTTTGGGTATTGAATTCTAATCAGCATATTAGAATTATTTTTTTATTAAATAAATGCAGTCGTGTTGAGCGTAAGATACTTTTTTCATATGATTCATATGATCAATCATTCTGATTTGCTTATTAAGAAACATTTCTTATTATCAATGTTGAAAGTAGTTGTGTTGCTTTTTTTTTGTGGAAACAATGATCATTTTTTTCAAGACTATTCAGAGAACAGCAATTATTTGAAATTGAAATCTTTTGTAATATTATAAATGTCTTTACTGTCACTTTTGATCAATTTAATGCGTTCTTGCTGAATAAAAATATATTTATTTTAAAATGTTTTGAACGATAGTGTGTATAGATATAGATAGAAAGAAAGAAAAAGAAATATTTGCACACTGTTCAAAATATATTTTTAAACATTTCTTATAATATATAACTATCTCTTCTGTCTGTGTTTCAGGTATTGCTTCTAAACGTCCCACTTTTTCCAGATAAAAATTACACTGATAATGCATTTTATGTACTTGGTTATGTTGGAGTTTTTTTTAGTATGATGTGTCATTTCAGCATGTTGACATGTTTAATGTGTTGTTGTTTTTTAATATTGTATCAAAAATATGAGTATGTTTATTATTCAGAAAACAACACTAGTTAGCGTTATTATTAAGATGTATGAAATACATTTTCTGGGTGGAAGTAATGTACAAAATACAGTTTGTGGCAGTTTTGTTTGCTAATGGTGTATAAAAAAAAGTATTCTAATTGAGTATTCCTTTGTGAAATACTAAACTGCATGCAAATTTAAAGGCTAAATTAGCTTCAGATTTTGAGATGTGGCATTGTGGTTTAGTTAATGGTTGATCTTGAAACTTTATTAAAAAAGTAACTGCAGTAACAAAAAAATGCCATTATATATATATATATATATATATATATATATATATATATATATATATATATATATATATATATATATAGATAGATAGATAGATATTCCCTTGGGAGTCGTTTTAGTAAGTTTAAAATATAATGCGAGTTGACTTTCCTCTGGGACTGAAAAAGGCACTGCTTACTGATAATAACCACCCAGGCTCATCTGATCTATAATTGTATCATGTTTGTTTTGTTTGGTCTTCCTTTTGGACCAAATCTTTTATTATTGGTTATGTTTCAATATTTATATCTCGTCTGGTAAATGCTACAAAAATGTGTAAGTAAATGACAGTAATCAATGCAATTGTTTACAATTACACTGTGATAAATGTATTATTGTATCTTTTATTGACTATTGGAAATCAGTTTATTTTCTGTGCTAATAATTGATCACAAGCAGAATAGTTTCTGTGCTAGTAATTTATCACAAACCTGTATTTTTTATTGTTAAAAAAACGTTTTTAAATGGCTTTAATATACCAATTAAATTTACATTGGTCTTTACATTCTCCTCTTTGGTTTCTATTCTAAGTCTTCACCAGTGGCTATCTATATTGACCCTGTCCCCTTTTGAGTAGCATTTGATTCCTAGGTTGGCATGGTCTGAGTCTCCTACAAGCCTTAAATGGCAAGAGCTGCGGCCGATGAGGATCAGGTTGTCATCTTCGGTGACTGTTGAGCAAGAGTAAGGGGGGACTGGACTCTTCTAAGGATCAATGCTTAAATCTGACTGGAG